>OY992876.1:485997594-486317594 GCA_963921405.1 Cepaea hortensis | reverse complement strand
GTTGTTCTATCTTGACACGTGATGGTAGTTTACTCTCCATCTTATGTCTACAGTCAGTCTGAAAGGATTTGTAAGTTACATGTGTATGCATAAATAACCTACATAAATGAATTTGATATTTTGTTTTTCAAGATAATATCCAAACATGATTTGTGATTACTTCAAGAAATGACTTCTGATATGTAATTACTCAAGTTCCCTTTTAGAATTTGAGTTTGGGAATCTGTCACAGTGTAATGATATTGATTTATAATGACAATCATAACATAACAATACATGACAGTTTTGTGGACAATCCTTTTTACTTGTGTCACACATCATACACACATTAAAGTTAATGATCGTAATGGTTATAATAGCAGACATTATTTGATGTATCTTTCCCCCCCTTCCATACATCCAATAAATAATGAGTCTTCAATTGGTGAGAAAAACAAGAAAATCTTGTCATTAATGTTCCTTCTCAACTGTTGCATGAGCAGGCATTCTACATTGTAAGCTCCTACCGTGAAATTTGTCAGCATGCCTACATTTGACAATTAGGTGCATTTGGTTTCAGTATTGTCTGCTTGTGTATTGAAACTCAATGATTTGGACTTCACTGGTGACATTGCTCTCCTGTCCAACACATTGATTGATTGATTGGTTGATTGATTGATTGATTGATTTAGGAACCAACATCACAGCATTCGGGGCATTCCCATAAAGGCTCCGTCCCCATCCCCAGCAGCCAGCGAAGAGTTCCAACACTAATAGTACCAGTAGCAATCTGATTATATGTCCATCTCGCCTTTCCTGTGAGCGTCGATCGTCGGCCAGATCCCCTCGCCACCCTTCGCTGTCGCATTCTTGCCAGACCATGGTGATCAATTTGCTCCTCCAAGGTGTACACGTGCTCCCACAAGGTCGCAACCACATCTGCCTTATCATGCATCAATACTCCACCAAGTTTTGCAGAGCCAGCCAATCTGTCCGCCTGTTGAAATGATATGCAATATTTACCTATACACTTAGTGACAACTGGCAAGATCGAAGGGAACCAAAGGGAAGACTGAGAAAAATATACCTGGATGGCTAGGCCACGTGGCATGGTCAAGACAGGAACACTGAGCTGATCCACGACTCTGGTGATCAAGTAAAATGGCGAGTCATGACTACCCATGCTTTCCGGCATGGCTGTGACAGGTTGGCCCACCTCTCAGATCTTTTTTTTTTATTAGATGGAGATAGCCCTCAGTAAACCCCTCTATGTATCCTGTATTCTTTTTTATTTTTATCTATATTTTCAAATATTAGATAAAATCGTCTTTGGTTAGTGTATTTATATACATAAAACTATAGAGAGAGTTAAATACTATTTCTTCTTATAGTTAGAAGTAGAGGTAGGGTAGAGTTCGTTTACAAGCCAAGAAATCAAGTCAGGCTGAATTTTATATTCAGGTTTGGCTGTGAATAATAATTTGGCCACAGGAAGGGAACTCTCCTGGATGAGACGTTAACTTCCGGTAGCACCCTAAGATCTGCCATTTTTGCCAGCAACCTGGAGGGAGCAGGAGCTACTATCACGTCAATTGGCTAAAATTGAACACCTGTCTGTGTTTAAACATATTTTATTGCTGGCTCTTGTTAAGCCGAACAACACTCTAAAACATAGAAAAGCCAATGATAGTCTCCACTCCCGATAGGCCAGTCAAAATCTAGTTGCAGGGTGAGTTAATAATAATTTTGTTAAATATTTTTCTGTGTGTCAATCTGCCGGCAAAATCTAAAGGCCATGCCGATCGATAATAGATACTATTAATTAAAACTAGTGTTAGTTAACTAATAGTAGAATTAGGACCATGTTTGTGCCATGTGGCTTGCCGACAAGGGTAAAACGCAAAGCTCGTCACATGTGGCATCAAAACCATGGATAAATTACATTACGTGATTCTCGAAATTAGGTATCCGCCTGCGGAAGGACACCTGAGTTAGTCAGTAGACGATTAGAGTTAAGATGATTTAATTATGTGCTTAACTTCGGAACTAGCGTATTTCTCTAGATAAAATACTTATTAGTTGAAGGAATTAGTTCAGAGAGTGAATAGTAAAAATTAATTATTCTTTATTAATCTCTTATCTTGCCCATAGTCAGATTACTACCATGTGGTCCAATATGGCCCACTTAACAAAGTTCAAACCTTGGGGGAATTCTCCAACCCTAATATTGTTCTTGTGTATAGTGAAAATAATCTTAAACCTAGCTAAGAAATCTTCTAGATAATTAATTATGTCGTAATTAATATAAGGAAGACTTGCTAGTATGTACAACTCATAACTCCTTAAGTGAACTTGGGGTGTTTCATTGATTTTAATGGTTCACTTGTGTACATCGTGAAGTTATAGTTGTTGTGTGTGATTTAATTTCATTCTATGGAATTCATCAATATGTGATGTTAATTCATCGTGTGGAGTGTAGTTGGTGTATTTCCATACTTGGAAAATGATGTGTGGTGTTTCATTGATTTAATGGTTTGTTAATGTATATGTGACGTCGGAGTTGTGGCGTCTGAGTTTCATTCCATTGAAGTCATCCTATCCATCCATCATGTGCCATGCCGGTAAGCGTGGGCGGTCATGTTCTGCCATCTCACTCGATCAACAGAGTCGTGGATCAGTTCCGTGTTTCTGTCTCGACCATGCCACAAGGCCAAGCCATCCAGATACTTGTTTCTAGGTCTTCCCCTTGGTCTGTTCCCCTCGATCTTACCAGTTGTCACCAAGTTCTCCAAATCATTTCTTCTCATAACATGCCCAAAAAATTGTGACTGTCTACGTCTAATGTCTCTGATCAGTTTACGATCTTCATTTGTTTCTTGAAGGACTTGTTCATTGGTCTTTCTGGCTGTCCATGGTATTCTTTGCATTTTCCTCAGACACCACATTTCTACAGCCATCAGATGTTTTTCAGCCTGGCTGCTCATTGTCCAAGCTTCACATCCATATAAAAGTACAGGTTCTATGTAGCATCTCAACACTCTTTTTCTCGTTTCAATTGACATCTTTTTATTGGTCAGTATGTTTTTCATCTTGCTAAAGGCTACTTTTGCCATGGCGATTCTTGTTCTAATCTCTTCAAGGCATCTCCCATCAGATGTTATTACTGTTCCGAGGTAATTGTACCTATTCACTTGTTGAAGAATATTCCCATTTACTTGTATATTACACTGTGGTATTTCGTTCTTCTTAGTGACGACCATAATCTGTGTCTTTTTACAATTTAATTCTAACCCTTGTTGTTCACTGTGTGTAACAACCGCATCTACTAAATTTTGCAGGTCCTGTTCATTGTCTGCAATCAAGACTGTATCATCTGCATATCTAATGTCATCCTATATGTACTGTTAATTCATTATGTGAATTGTGGTTCATGTTTCCATGATTAATCATGACTTAGAATATATATTTGGAATGTGGTCTTTGACGTAGAGCATTGTGATTGTACATGTTTGATCTAAATATCAGCAGAGAGAATAGGATATCATTTGTGTGCTGTTTCCATTAGATCAGTGTGCTGTTTAAGGAAGCAAAATATGTAAATTGAGGTAATACATGCTATTGAAAATTATGAGACAAGCATGCCATGCAGGACAATGACATGGCCAAAAGAATTTACAATTCTGTCTTGAAGGATTATTCACTCCTTCTCACTGTCATTCACAGAGCCTGCACCCTGATCATCTGTAGCCGTAGTCACGACCGGTGATTGAGCTACGAACCACTCACTTGATGCAGCAGAGAGTGGAGTCCATACCACGATCCAGTCAGCACTGCCAGCTTACCATCCAGGAGGCTAAGGATTATCAGATGAGTGGCTACCCACCCGTTTGCCACTGCACAGCAATCCTAATTTGTCCGCTATTGGCTCGGAGTCTATGATTAGATCCTCTAGCTGAACATTATCTTGTAGAAATTTCAGGATCTGCGTATCTCTTATGTGTCAGTGAGTTCCCAGTGGGGCTCACGTAGTGTTCTTTAGGATTAAACGTTATGTTATATTTGTAATTTTAACAACTGCGTCTGTCATTATAGAATTAGAATTAGCATCATCAGATTGTGTGACGAGTGAAAGGACTACATCTATACTTATCATTCTGTCTTATCTCCTGTTGTGTGAGAATACATTAGGCAGTGGGGGCTCATTATTCATCCAGGCACGTTAGCAGGAATAACTTGACATACTGTCTTCGTGTGTTAGTACATTTAGTCGTCATAACTTTCCGCCTGGCACTGTTTAGAAGTAGTGATCCATTCTGGGACTTTGATAATCATTCTTCTAGAATTGCGAGCCATTTGATCGCTTCTTCAGCAGTGGGTAGATTCTCTATTCGTAGAAGTCTATTTAGTATCTACTTTGATCCAATTCCATCCTAGTAGAATACGTTACGCGACAATGGCACTTGATTGATTGATTGATTGATTGGTTGATTGATTGATTAGATAGGAGGTCACAATAATGAGTCAATGACATGAGGTCTTCTTCTTCTTCTTCTTCGTTCATCCGGAGATTTTTTTCGGATGTGATTGCGTTGTGCCTGTTTACAGCAGAGCTGCGTTCTTGCGCCGTTAGGCCGACACATCCGACTTCTGCGGGCATTTGTTGACCGGGTTAACCTTCCCGGGGGTTTCTTAGGACGTTTGACTCTCACTGTTGTGGTGTTATCCCCCATCCAAGCTGGTCCATATAGAACAGCCAAAGATCCTGGTCAGCCCTCAAGGGAAGGCAGGGGCAGACCATGGGCATTCCCCGCCATCCAAGGAGGCTTCCATACTTGCAGAGCCGATACATAGCGCTCTGGTACTGGGCTCACCCAAGGAATCGTCACGTCCTGCACATGGCTGCTTAGCCTCACTTCCGTATATTGGGCCTTCCGTTCACCATTGGCTGTTCTTCCGGAAACCAGAAGTATGCAGTCTGCAGATGACATCCACACAGTGAGCTTTCGATTCGGACTTTCCATGTAATGGATTTGCTATCGAAGCAATATTCCATTTCGTGCCACTAGGACACTTTTCCACCTTTTATGAAGTCCACACAGTGGGCTTTTGATTTGGACTTTCCACGTAATGGATTTGCTATCCAAGCAATATTCCATTTCATGCCACTAGGACACTTTTCCACCTTTTATGAAGCCCACACAGCGAGCTTTCGATTTGGACTTTCCACATAATGGATTTGCTATCCAAGCAATATTCAATTTCATGCCTCTGGGTCTTCATGCACCTTTAAATGTCAACCTGTATGTAGTTAAAGTAAGCTGCGGTCAACTTGAGCTTGTTGATATCTCCATAGAGCTTGTCCTCAAATGAAGCAGGTGTGAGCCAAAATATCTTTCTCTGTTCTGCATACGTTGGGCAATCCTGTAGCAAATGTTTTGCTGTCATTTTTCCAGTTCTACAATTACATTCATCGGTATCTCCTATCTTTAGTTTATTGAACAAGTGGTATTTCAGCCTGTTATGTCCTGTGCGGAGTCTGAAGATTGCTACTTGTTCTCTTCGGTCGAGTTTGTAATATGCATCATCCTTTTGATGGCCTGGATGCTCTGATTCCCATTTGGTTCTATAAGTGCTTTTTATCAACCTCTTTGCCTCATTATAGGTTATGTCTATGTCAGGCTGTGGTAGTCGTCCGCCCTCTTTTGCCAGTCTGTCAGCCTCTTCGTTTCCAGGTATACTGCAATGTGATGGGATCCACTGTATTACAACTTTTTTGGATTTCTGGCATAGACCATGGAGTGCTGCTCTTAGGTCAGTTAGTTCTGTGCTGTTATTGCTCTTCAGTATTGAGACAGCTGACTTTGCATCTGTGAAGATAGCTATTTGCTTCTCTTTATTTTCCTCCATCAGGAGCATTTCTGCTGCAGTTTTCAAAGCCTCTACCTCCGCTTTGAAGTTACTTGAAAATTTTCCAGTTGCCATTGAATGTGTTTTTTTCGCTCCATTTTTTAAATTTAGGAGAATTCCTCCTCCTCCATTCTCTATTGAATTTTTGGCTGATCCATCTGTATATGCATGGGTCCAATTCCTGCTTGGGTAATGTTCTTTTATGTAGTTTAGGGTTATTTCTCTTCTTTCGGTTTCATGCTGAGTGTTCTTTTTCTCAATACCAGGAATGTTTTCTATCATCTCAGGCAGTTGCTGCTGTCTCCAAGCTGGGAACTTGTGTGCATTGTGTATGGGCTTGACTGTTGATATGTTAAGTATAGGATCTGCCCTAATCCTTCGTTTTGCAGTTTCTACAAAGTTGCTACGCTTCAGTCTTCCCTTTCCAAAACCATTAAATCTGTTGTACATAGGGTGGTCTGTCAATCTTCTAAATTTTTCTGCTTGTTGCTGGGCTCTGCTATCTCTTCTATCCTGCATTGGTTGTAACCAAGTGATCTTTTCTAGTTCATTAATAGGCGTTGTCTTCAGGCTTCCAGTTATGATTCGCATTCCTTGGTTTTGGACTCTACTTATTTTGTTAAAGTTTGACTTAGCTGCTGTTGCCCAAGCTGCAATGCCATATTCCAGTACTGGCCTCACCCGTCCAGTATATAACTTCTTGAGAACTTTCTCATCTGCTCCCCACGTTGTACCAGCAAGCTTTTTCATGATTGCCATTCTCTGCCTTGCTCTTGTTCGATTTTTCTCAACCTGTGTCTTCCATGTCAGGCGACGATCAAAGGTGACTCCTAGATAGTTTGGATTTTCTTCATGGCGCAATATTTTTCCATTCAATACCAGCTTAGGTTGCTGAGTTTTATTTGAGAGGGAGAACACTGTGCATGTTGTTTTCTCCTCACTTATCTTCACTAGCCATGATTTTGACCAGTCCTCTAGCGCTAATAAGGCTTGCTGTATTCTGCTGTTAGCTGTACTAATATATTCTTCAGATGTCCATATGGCTAGGTCATCTGCAAAGGAGGATGTGTGTACTCTGGCTGGAAAATTTTCTGTGATGTCATTTATATATGCTAGGAATAATGTTGGTGAAAGAACTCCTCCTTGGGGGACACCTTGCTCCAGCAGCATCATTTTGCTAGTTTGTCCTTGTACTTTTGTCCTGGCAGTTCTGTTCTCAAGGTAGTGGCTGATCCATTTATACATTTTCCCACAAACATGCATGTTTTGCAGTTTTACTTTCAATCCTTCCTTCCATACTTTATCAAATGCTTTTTCTAAATCTATCCAGACTGCTAGTGTGTGCTTTTTCTCTTGGAAGGCATCCTCTATTTCCTGAGCTATATAGGTTATTTGATCTTCAGTGGATCTGTACTTTCTGAATCCTGCTTGGTGTGGTGTTAAGAGTTTGTTTTCTTCCAGATGCCATGTTAGCCTGCCATTGATAATGCGTTCCATTAATTTTCCTACACAGCTAAGTAGACTGATAGGTCGATAGCCATTTGGTTCTTCCAGGTCTTTTCCTTTCTTTGGGACTGGTATTAGTATAGCTTCCTTCCATGCCTGTGGGACTATTCCTCTCTTCCAGCTGTTATTTAGGACTGCTAGTAGTTTCTTCTTTGCCGTGGTGCCTAGTCCTATTAGCATTTCATTTGTGATTCCATCCTTTCCTGGTGATTTCTTCTTTTTTAGGGTATTCATTGCCTGTTCCATTTCTTCCATTGTTAGATTTGCCATCATATATTCTGCTGCTGTCTCTGTATTTCTATGATGTATCTGTTTGTCTTTGATTGCTTTCTTCTCTTCGGTTGTAATATCAATGTGGTTTGCATTTGCATAGTGTTCCATTAGTGCATTTGCAGCCTTTTTTCCTGTAAGCAAGGCATTTCCTTGTTTAATTGTTATTTGTTTGTTTCTAGGTCCTTCATTGTTCATGGCTTTCACTAGTTTCCATAGTTTGTTTCCATCCCTGTCAAAATTCAGGTTTTCTGTTTTTTCCCTCCAACAATCTCTTGTTGTTTGATTTAATGTTCTTTTATATTTTGCTGAGATGGCTTTGAGAGAGATATTCGCTTCAATTGTTTGTTCTCTCTCTGCTGTCTTCCTGGCATCTTCAACTTTGTCCTCCAAACTTTGTAGTTCTTCAGTCCAGTATGGTTTGTAATTTTTCCTCGCTCCTCTAGGAATGGACTCAGTGGCTGCCTGTATTATCGCTCTGTTTAGACTTTCCACCATTTGCTTTATGTTGCCATATCGTGTATTTATGTTTTCACATTATTTGTCTGTTAGTATGGCAAATCTGTCCCAATCTGCTCGTTTGTAATTCCAGCGGGGCAAGGGCTTTTGCTCCTGTGGAACATACTCCATATTCATTACAAGTTTGATTGGTCTGTGGTCACTACCTGCTAATTGGTCCAGCACATGGCGATCGATTTTGTGGAGGATGTCTCCTGTGCAGAAAGCTAAGTCTGGAGTAGAAGTGGTAAGCCATCTTCTGGAGTAGAAGCTCGGTGTGTCATCCGCTTTGTTGAGTAGATGGAGATTTGAGTCTATTTCCCAGTCCTCCAATTCATCTCCTCTTTTGTCAGTATCTGGGTATCCCCATCTTTCTGAACGGCTATTAAAGTCTCCGACAATAATACAGTTTGTGTCAGTTATTTTCATGTTTGAGAGTGTAAGGTCCTTATCTGCTGGGCTATACAGATTGTAGATTCTTATTTTCACGTCCTTTATCATTATATCAACACCTATAATTTCTGTTTGGTTGTCAGAGATCACATATACTTCGCTGCAAGGTATTGTATTTCGTGTAAGTATTAGAACTCCTCCTTTGTGTCCTTCGCGGTCGAAACGTGTGGCCTGATATCCTCTGACTGAGAATTTGTGATTGGCGTTGAGGTGTGTCTCTTGAATGCATGCCACATCTATTCTATCTTTATGAAGACGCTGTGTCAGGGATTCTTTCTTCTTGTAAACTCCTTCGGCATTCCACTGTAGTATGTTGAGTGTCCGGGGTATTTGGTCAATAGCTCTTAACCTACTCCTCTGTGCCTTGACTCCACAGCACAGGGGAAGGTGACCACCAGTAGTCATGGGTGGACCCCCTCGAGGCAGGGGGCCCGGCACTATCACCGCCTGATGGGACTTCACGGGATTAGCACCATAACGATTAATTTTGAATTGTGACATCATGAATTAAGTTACGTTGCACTGCTTTGTCAAGCCTGTGGCTCAGTACATCCGATTTCGACAAGCATTTATTTGGGATGCTTTCCCTAGCCTTTGACTGTCCCCAGTCTACCTACAAGGCAGCAGGTTTTACGTTGCACTGCTTTGTCAAGCCTGTGGCTCAGTACATCCGATTTCGACAAGCATTTGTTCGGGGTGCTTTCCCTAGCCTTTGACTGTCCCCAGTCTACCTACAAGGCAGCAGGTTTGTGTGTCTCTTCGTCTGGTCCCTCTCCCTTGACCTGTCCGACATGGGTGGCCCTACCAGTAGCTGTGCTACTGTCGGCATAGCTCTTGGGGTCATTGGGACGCACAAGCCCCTCTACCTCGTCACGGTGGACACACAGCAGAGGGGGACATGAGGTCTAAAAAATGATAGGGAAAGAAAATGATAAAGAGAATAAATCAAGCAAATAATAATTTGGACTCCCTTGGTGAAACTTCACTTCAAGAGGTAGCATTATGCACCTATTTAGGTAGCAATGTAGACACAGATGGGAGAACATAATGAGATATTAAAATAAGAATGAAAAAGGCAAGAAGAACTTTCATAGCAATTTCAGTAATTGGACATTTGTAGACAGTTCCATCGTGTCATTACCCGATATTACAACATAAGTGATGTACGGAGTCATCCTGCCATGATTCACCATGTCTCCCAGTTCACTAGTTAAGACCATGCATTCTTTCGACAGGTTTGCCTAATATTCCGTGCACAGCGATTGGTTGAAATCATCGTGACCTTTTACATAAATAAGAATATATTTCATACTTACCATAATTAGTGTTTTTTTTGGTGTTGTTGATAGAATTAAATCAATTATAGATGTATTTTTGAATTCTGCATACAATTTTAATTATATCGGGAAAGTTTCATCGCTGTAATAGCTTCATTTGTGGAAGTAAACAACATTTTCTGCAAAGATGCGTTTTTGTTCTTTGCGCATATCGATCCGACTGGTATGTGCACTTTGTAACACTATTCTGGCGTTGTTGATAGAATTAAATCAATTATAGATGTATTTTTCAATTCTGCATACAATTTTAAATATATCTGGAAAGTTTCATTGCTGTAATAGCTTCATTTGTGGAATATTTTCTGCGAAGCGTGCCTTTGTGAATGGGGAAACGCATGGCCATGTGCCATGGCAACTGCGCATGCGCATATCGATTGGAATTGCATGTACACTTTTACTTTTCAACACTCAAAACGTGCAATTTGACCTACTAAAGTTAAAGAGAAAACAAGTTTAAAGATTATTAATAATTTATTCGTATACTTGTACTATTTTTTAATCAATTAACATGACAGAACATATTTTTGAAGTCAGTTTTCATAATCCGCCTATGACCCGTTTGGTTGAGGCGACCTCGCACGCGGAGAAAAATGGAAATGGCATGCTCAACCATAATTGTTTTCTGGCCCTTTCAATAGAAAACCATCAATTGTAGATGGATCTTCAAATTCTGCATCAAATTAAGAAATTTGGAAAGTTTCGTTACTAAACTTGCTTTAATTGTGGTTGAAAAACAGGCGAAGATGTTACGATCATGATGAGTGCCTTTGTGAATGGGAAATCCAAAACGGCGGCTTGAGTATATAAATAATCTTTGTAGAATAATCACTGTGTCCTCGCTAGCGTAGTCGTAATTCCGCTGTCATGAGGGAGACCAGGGTTCTATTCCTGGCTGGGTATATTTTTTTTAAATTAATTTTTCACAAAATTATTAGGTGATATAATAGAAACTATTAAACATTACGAACTAAAATATTATATAGAACTAAGAAACTGGAAGTTTGTGAATAAAGTGTGCTCTATGGATATGTGCGAGCTGCCGACTGCCAGGGAGCGCATACCACAGAGGCAGCGGAATGATCGCGTATCGGAATTGATGGATCCAATAGATGTCTTTGTTTAATGTGAATTTTAATTTGCCATATAAAATATCGCCCCTGAATCAGCATAGTTTAATTGCTAAACTTGCTCGAATTGTGGTTGAAAAACAGATTTTCTGCGAAGATGTGACTTTGTGAATTGGAAACCCACGGGTCATGATGGCCGCGCATATTGATTGCGCTACACTTTGTAACACTCAACTTGAACTACTAAAATTAACGTGAACACAATTTTAAAGATTAATAATAATTTATTTGTATACTTGTACTATCTTGTAATCATTTTTTAACATGACGGAAGATATTTTTGAAGTCAGTTTTCATATGACCGTTTGAGACAATCTCGCACAGAAACGCACAGACCGCTGGTGGAGGTAATGGACACACTGGAGAGCTCTAATATCGGGTGAGGCGCATGAGAAATTGCAACTCCACTCACCTTCACAAAAATGTGAATATCTTCACATTAGAAGTGACATACAGGCATCATTGAGGTACCATTAGATTTTGATTTTCAAGGCTTATCTACTGTAATGGTCTCATTAGTAAATACTCACATTTAAAATCGTGATGGTTCATGCTAACAATTGATTGCATTTGAGTGTTGTGGGAGTCAGACTTTCCTCCATAATTCGCGAGCAGTGGTACTTGAACAAATAAATTCCCTACGACCGGTTTGCTGGCCCTTTCGTAGATTCATTCTTATTTGAACATAATGAACAGTTCAACACACGCAAAACATATACAGTTATGTTAACTATAATATATCTCTAAATAGCAGGGGACGTTGTTTACTCCGCCATCTTGATTACGTCATGTTGTCCTAATTACGAAGCACCGGGTCCGGGTGCAATAATCACAGAGGCTATGATACAATTACAGGCCTGTGGGAAAACAGGAGTTAAATTAAATCTGACAAGACTCGTTAATATAGCATGGAAGGAAAGAAAATTCCCAGACGCTTGGCAACAGGCATTAATAGGACTACTACAATTAGTACCAATATGGGAAAAGAATGGCAATATGACTATGAGAGAGTGTTTTTTTTCCCCCCGCGTTTCCATCCTGTTTCAGGTATTAGTATTAGTTATTACGGCCAACACCAGCATCTTTCAGCTGTATGTTGATTCCTAGGCTAGATTACGCTCATTAGCACGCCACGAATTTCTGAGCGACTGGCTCCATACTCTCATAAGTCACTGGCGCGACTCGAACCGCTTCCAATTCTCGTGCACTCATGTCAACCACGAGAGTATTCGGGATTACGGAGAAAGCTGCTAACCCCTCGGCCCGTATGAGAGAGTGCGAAACATATTAGTATTATTAGGGTCGTTCATTTGAAACCCGTCCCAATGGCTTTATTACAAAAGCATGAAAGAAACATTAACAGGTGTGGTAGAATTAAACAAAGCATTCATTTTGAATGAATTATGCATCATGGGTTGGTCAGAAGAAGTCGCCGTAGGCATTCATGCAAGCATCCCATTGCTTAGGTAGGCGGCGAATGCCGTTCGCACAAAAAAGATTGTGGTTGTTCACTGAACCAAGTGTTTACTGCGTTCATTACATCTGATCTGTGTGAAATCGTTGCCCCTTGAGAGCTTTTGTTTTAGAGGTCCGAATAATTGAAAATCACATGGTGACAAATCAGGACTATAGGCTGGATGTTGCAGAATTTCCCACTTCTTCCAAGCTAATGCTTCCTGCACAATCTTTGCAACATGCGGACGAGCATTATCATGCAACAAAATCACACTGCGAGAAAGCATGCCGGGTCGTTTATTCTTGATGGCTTTTTGCAGCTTGTCTAGTGTTTGCAAGTAGTGGGTAGAGTTGATGTTGATACAAGGTTCTTTAAAGTCGGCCAACAATAGCCCTTCATGGTAAAAAAAATGCGCTCAGCATAACCTTACCAGCGGAAACCTGAAACTTGAATTTTTTGGCTTTTGGTGATCCAGCATGCTTACATTGCATGTTCTCTTTTTGCTGCTCGGCTCAAAGTGATTCATCACCTGCCACTAGGCGGAAGAGAAATGCATCACCCTCCATTCTATAACGCAGCAAGTGGTTCAAACACCATCATATGCGTTCCTCTTTTTGGTGGTCGGTCAACACCCGTGGTACCCACTCTGAACACAACTTCCGATATTGCAGTTTCTTATGAACGACCTTTTGAATTATTCAAATTGACACATCAAATTCGTCCGCTAGCCAACGTATGCTTTGACAACGGTTCATATGCACTGCTACATCAATTTCGGTGATGTTTTTTTTTCTCTCTCTCTGTTGCAACAATATGCGCTTGACCCGGCCGTCGAAGATATGTCGTGAACTGGCGTCCTTTCCGAAACATTCGTGCCCAGTCTGTCACTGTTGTCTTTGACATAAATTTGTTACCGTACGCTGCCTGCATTCTTGGATGAATGTCCACTGGTCGATTTCCTTCAAATGAGATAAACTGAATCATCGCTCTTTGAGCGGATTTTGGATCAACCCGGCCATTTTCTCAATGGTCAGAAACAGAACCTATGCATCATGGGACGATAAGCACGTGCTCTTTTATTCAATTGGTCAGTACTTATCACATGACTATGGCATGATCATGTTCACCGTACATAATTACGCGCGGTGCGGCACGAACGGATTTAAAATGAACGCTCCTAAAACTAGTATATCACACATGAGCTGTACACTCATTCATCACATAGTATGATTTTGATATATTGTATTTTCACAAACGTAACATCGCGTCAATTATTTCCAGGACGACAAAATCAGAGTTCACCACCAAAAATACTAAGTTTGTTTCATATTACTACAATCCCATATTTTACAAAGACGGACTCATGGTCCACGGGAAAGTAAAAACACGAAACGGAGAAAGCTGAGATATAAACAGCTACAATCGATTTCCGGCCTCATTGTACCAACGAAACAGCGACTGGTCACAAACCAAGATGTGCCTGCAGATTGGTAGCTTCTTAACTCGCCAGACTAAGTGAGAAAATTGTCTAAAGAGAAGAAGACCATACATCCAGCAGCCAGTATTTGGAAACAACCAAATCTATGACCTTACTTCCTGGTGATGTCAACTGTTGACACGTGTTGTGAAGCCGTCTTGTTCATGTCAATCCAGACCTGACTTGGTGAAGATTGAATGCAGCACCTGTTGAGTGAGCACATTGTTGAGTGATGCCCTTGATAGAGTGAGTAGCGCAGAAACTTATCTACCTGCAACCATTCCATTGGTCTCATAGGAGAGATAATCTTTATTTAAACATTTACCTGCCAACCAATGGAAAAGAAAACCAAGAGCCAACTTATGTTCTACTAAGACCTGGAACACTAAGACTACAGAAAATCATCATCAAGTGCCGTGCCGGCTGGCGTAGGCGTTCATGGCTCTCCACAGATCTCTGTCTTTGGTGTTCTGGATCAACTCTGCTGTTTTTCCTCCATGCCACCGTCTCAGTCCGTCCAGCATCATTTCTCTTGGTCTGCCTCTGCCTCTCTTCCCCTCGATCTTTCCAGTTGTCACGATATTCTCCAATCCCTCTCTTCTCATCACATGATTACAGAACATACAGAAATTAATTGATAGCCTCAGGGATTCCCAAAGCTGGAAGTGGAGAATTCTGAGTGTAGACAGTTCTTTTTTTTTCCAGATCATCCAGACCAGTAAAAGATTAGCATTACATGCCACTGGGGAAAAATATAGCTGTTATTATACACATAATTGGCACATCAATTCTGTATATTTACTGTATATGTATATGTCCTCTAAAAGTACTGGAGAGTTTTGGTCAGAGACCATAACTTTATGAATGGAAAATTTCAACTGCACCTCCCCGCGGTAGAGGATGGAAACACACTACGGTGTGGCTAACACAGCTCTGGGGACCGAGTATCCACCGGAATAAGTGGACAACTCTGCAGCTGAGCAGAGCAGGGCACTCACTTGTCCTTACAGTCGGAAATGGCTGTCAAAGGCAGAGGTAAAAAGACCACCATGTGGATGTGGAAGGCAAGGGGAAACCACCACATTATCTTCCCAAGACTTCATGGCAAAACATATATCAAAGTTAGTGAAGGACGTTAATGGCTGTCTTAAGGCATCCTCGTCCGGTAGGGACAGTCATGAGCCACAGGTGACACCAGACCGTCATCCAGCTACTGATGGCAAAATCTTAACTAAAATAAATAAATTTAGAGTAGGATCATGGAATGTTAGTTCATTAAATGAGCTAGGAAAGTTGACCAATGTTCTAAGAGAGATGGATAGCATGAAAATGAATATACTAGGCGATAGTGAGATGAGATGGAAGGGATCGGGCAAAATTATAGCTGACAATCACACAATAATTTATTCTGGAGGGGATACACATGAAAAAGGTGTAGGAATAATATTAGACGAAAAAAACAGCCAAGTCAATTAATGGATACTGGTGTATTTCAGATAGAGTTATTATGATAAAAATCAAAGGCAAACCAATAGACATAAATATTATACAAGTATATGCACCAACAGCAAGCAGTAGTGATGAAGAAATACAACACTTTTACGACGAAATTGAAATGGCGATGGCTCAAATTGGATCACAAGAAATAAAAATAATACTTGGTGATTTTAATGCAAAAGTAGGAAAGGGAAAAATGGAGGATGTAGTGGGTAATTATGGTTTAGGTACAAGAAATGAAAGAGGGGAAAAGCTAATAGAATGGGCGAATATCAATGATATGATAATTGGAAACACATGGTTTAAACACCATAAAAGACGACTGTACACATGGATAAGCCCTGATAAGAAAATACGCAACCAAATTGACTACATACTAATTAATAAAAGATTTAGAAATGCTTTAATAAATGTAAAGACAATGCCTGATGCTGACTGTAATAGTGATCATGTACCACTATGTGGACAAATAAAAGTAAGATTAAAGAGAGGGGAAAAAATGGTTAAGAACATGAGACTTAATAAAGAGGTTCTGAAAATAGATAAAGAAATGAAAGAACAATACAGTGTGACTATGAAAAATAGGTACAAAGCAATAACTAAAATACAGAGTATAGATGAACAATGGGAAATGTTAAGGGACTCCATTCATCAAACTAGTAAAGAAGTATTACCGGAGAGAGGCAAAATAGCTAAGAAAGAATTGATGAATGAAGATATCTTAAAACTGATGGACAAAAGAAAACAGAGTAAAAATGACAAACAAGAATACGCTAAGATAAATAAAGAAATAAAAGATAAATGTGGGAAGGCTAAAGAAAGTTGGTTAAACGAGCAATGCAAAAAAATTGAATTAAATTCCATTAAAGATACAAAAAATATGCACAGACAAATCAGTGAGCTTACAGGAAGAAAAATAAGAATAAATACAGGGTGTTTGAAATCAAAAACAGGAAAGATAATATTAGAGGAAGATGTTATAATGATGAGGTGGAATGAGTATATAAGAGAATTATATGAAGGAGAAAGGAGAGAATTAACAGAAGATAGTAACTTAGAAGGTCCACCTATTCTGAAAGAAGAAGTCGCTGACGCTATGAAACGTATGAAGAAAGGAAAAACAGCTGGGCCAGAAGAAATCACAATAGAATAATTAGAAGTATTGGGAGAATTTGAAGTAGATATATTAACCAAAATGTTGAATGATATTTACAGCAGTGGATATTTACCCAGTGATATGCTGAAATCTGTTTTTACAGCTATACCAAAAAGACCAGGAGCAATTGATTGTGAAGATTTTCGTACAATTAACCTTATAAACCATATCACTAAGCTTCTACTCAGAATCATAATGAGAAGAACCAAAAAGAAAATAAAAATGGAAATTAGTGAAGAACAGTATGGAATTGTGGAAGGAAAGGGCACAAACAATGCAATTTATACATTACGGACACTAATAGAAAGATCAATAGAGAAACAGAGAGACATATATTTGTGCTTCATAGATTATACTAAGGCATTTGATAAAGTAAAACATGATGAACTGATTAAAATGTTGGAAGATATCAACACTGATGGAAAAGATTTAAGAATAATACAGAATGTTTACTGGAACCAAGTAGCAGCAATTAAAATGGGAAATAAAGAGGGTAGTTACGAACAGATAAAGCTAGGAGTACGACAAGGGTGTGTCTTGTCACCAAATATTTTCTCCCTGTATAGCGAAGTAATAATGAGAGAGATCAAAGAGATGCCAGGAATACTAGTTGGAGGTTATAATATAAATAATATACGCTATGCAGATGACGCAGTATTGGTGGCGGATAATTCAACAGACCTACAACAATTATTAGACGTTGTAGTAACAGAGAGTGCAAGGAAAGGACTCTCCTTGAATATCAAGAAAACAGTAACAATGGTAATATCAAAGAAAATGGTGACACCAAAATGTGACATAGAAATAGAAGGGAAAATCCTTAACCAAGTTGATAATTTTAGATACCTAGGGGCACTTATAACATCAGATGGAAGATGTACAAGAGAGATTAGGAGCAGAATAGGGCAGGCAAAAGCCGCATTTCAGAAAATGAAGAGTATCTTATGCAATAAGTCACTATCACTGAATGTAAGAAAAAGAGTGCTGAAATGCTATGTTGAACCAGTTTTGTTGTATGGCAGTGAATCTTGGAATGTAAATGAACACATTAAGAAGAAATTAGAAGCAACAGAGATGTAGTTCCTGAGACGAATGTTGCGAATTCCTTGGACTGCCAGAGTAACTAACGACGACTGCCTGAGACAGGCTAATGAAACTAGAACATTATATACAACAATAAGACAGAGACAAACATCTTTCTTCGGTCATGTGATGAGAAGAGAGGCATTGGAAAACATCGTAACAACTGGAAAGATCGAGGAGAAGAGAGGCAGAGGTAGACCAAGAGAAGTGATGCTGGATGGATTGAGACGGTGGCACGGAGGAATATCAGCAGCAGAGTTGATCCAGAAAACCAAAGACCGAGATCTGTGGAGAGCCATGAACGCCTACGCCAGCCGGCACGGTACTTGATGATGATGATGATGTATATGTCCTTATTTTAAGACAGGAAATTGTAATTTTGAATGCAATTTACAAAATCCATGTTTGTGGTTATTAAATCATAAAAAATGAGGTCATGCCATGTATTGATTGTATTTTTACTTGTCATAGTCAAATTGTTTTAAACTACCCTAGATAGAATTAATTAGTGGGTAGAGGAGAGGCAAGGAACCACTTAAAGGATATTTTGGGTATAAAAGGGAATACAACTTTTCAGTTATTTCCTGAAGGTATTCCTTGGTTCTCTAGACCTCTATTTCTGGTCTCAAACAATTGAGTCAGTACAGCTAAATTAATTAAACGGACAGGATCACATTGGGAAAAAGGATTTTGCATCCTTTATGTCTTTGGGGTTGAGCCATCAATCTCGACGTATCCGACGATGTTATAGGGCAAATGTTTGCAAAACTATTGAAACAAAGAGTTAGGCCCATAGCTGAACAACAATTAAGCAAAGTACAATTTGGCTTAATTAAAGGTAAAAGTTGCACTGGTGCACTACTCACACTCAGACAAATATTGGGGGGGGGGGGGGGGCATCAAATATAGTGACCAGCAGAATAGTGCGTTTGTAGATCAGGAAAATATTTTCGAAAGAGTAGACAGATACTGTCAGCAACCTAGCTTTGACAGGCACACATGGATTCTTCTTTTGCACCACAAGAATGATAACTCGTACGTCGTACAAAAGGATATAAATTTATTCTGGACTAGTTACACAATAGCTCCGAGAGCTGATAACGACATGGATCATATACATCATGACAATATTACGTTATGATGTTATCTATGGTAATATCTACTGTATTAATCTAAGCCTAAGTCACCACTATTTCTACTGTCCTATAAACAACACAGTATTCAGAGCGAATACTACGATCTGTCTCCTACGCTGTCTTGTCCCCGTCTGCTTGACTTTCGTGGCGTGTCCAGCCACGAGCCGGTGACCCTTCGTGCGTCAGCAGGTTTGCGTGCTCGGTATTCCAGCACGCGTTTAGTGGCTTGTCAATAGGTTACTCTTCTAGAGTTACCACTATTAATGGATACTCCCCGTGGTAATGGTTTCCCCACTCTATTCTGGGTAACTCCTGATCATGTCCTACCGTGTCCCCTTTTATGACACGTGTGTGTCCAGTGGGAGAACTGTTCACAGTTCTCCCTACTGCTTCTGTCCCTCCTATTCCCTATTTCCTAGATAGGGATGTTATCTCTATCCTGTCTTAGTCCTATTCCTTAGTTCTACTCCTCTCTTCTCTATCTGCCTACATGCGGCTCTTTGACAGGCTCTCCCTCCGTCTGTGTTGCGTTACAAGCTTTTAGCTTATGGGTGTAACGCAAATGGTTACCTAAAAAAATTAGGCCTGTCTAATTTTGTCAAAGGCTGCATGAGCTTGCTAACTATGTTCTGGGTATAGCACAAGACCTCTACTTTCCAATGTCACACTGTTGTATCACTTCACTTGGCTATTGATTATCACACCACACTAGTACAGTTGGCTAGAGCCCTCGCTCATTCTAACATTATACTTCTTGGGAGTTGTGTGACCCGAAGCCGTTGTCTTTATAGACCTGCTCCTCCAATTGTCAATTTAACTGACAACCCAAACAAATTGTCCCTATTATGGGTACAATACATGAATTATATTCATGCTCCCATATAATATTTACTCAAACTTGTATACATGCTTTGTGCACTAATGTTCACCTATCTAGCTTCCGCTCGTGAAGAAATCTTTCAGTGTTAAACTAGGGTTTCGAAAGTCTGTAGAGTTCCCTGTTCAGAGTAGTTATGCCCCTTTGCAAGTAATGATGTCTGCATCTTTATCTGTTAATTTTCCTGATTGGTTGCGTGTTTGTATTTACTAATATGTGCTTAAATTACCAACATGTGTGTATGTCTATAATTTACATGTATGTTATCTTTCAAGCGCCATAAAACGGTTTATTGTAGACACAAACGAGTGTGTAAGGCTGATTTACGACTACTTGGCCGGTTTAGGAAGCTTACAATATGTTTCCTATCTCTATAATGTAAGTATGTCAACAACACGGATAAAAACGAACAACACATTGTGTTACACAAATTGACACGGACGAATTACAAAAACTCGTGTTGTGCGGCAAAAAAATCCGCAAAATGTCTCATTCCTCTGTATTTATTTCATTCACTCCTTACTTTTACACTTCTTTCATTCACGCTCTCATTCCACACTGGTTTAAAAAGGCGTTATGTCATTAAAATACTGTTGTACAAAAGAAAATGAATGAAAAATATATTTACAATAAATGGTTGGCTTAATTTCCCGAGGTTTAGAGCCAAATGACTGTGCCGTATTTCTGCACCGGTCATTTCTGTACAAACATTTACATGATTGTGAGGATCGTTTATTACCAATCCTGAGAGTAATGAATACTATACTTAATCTAATCTACGTTGGTGTGCTGTGCTATGCTAACTAAGGGAAATAATCTAACTAAATGAATAAAATGGGGTGAAATGTGTTAGTTACCTTAATGTGTGTTTCTAAATATGATGGTATAAATTGTAAATGAGGGTATCAATTTTAAGTAATGTTTCATTTAACTAAACTATAAGAAAATGTGTTTAAATGATGATGGATTAATGTTGTGTTTACTAAGTTCAAGAGTACGATCTAATGATTTGACATATATGAATTTCTAACTTAGTGTAGATGAAGTTTAGACCTTAAATGTTACTAATTTCGTATATTACAAAAAATTTATGGGGATGGTTTTGTAAATTCTATTGCAACTAAGAAAGTTATGATATTACATGCAACTGTCATAAAAACATGTTATGATACATATCACATATATTTCTAACTATACATTAACTACATTAATTACTTCCAGGTGTGTTGTTGGAGTCGCGTTCTCTGTTGAATCTTGTTGAAATAGAGTCATATAGACAATGTCTGATATATACGCTCTCGTCCTTGGTAAAGTTTGAATACAGTCCTACTCATGGGTTACATATAGAATATGATGATGGCGTAGACATCTCCTAACGTGTCTGTCCTTTCTCACTCGTCATGACACAGTTCATGCTAGTCAATTTAAGGCGATTCATAATTCTAAGAGCACAAAAGTGTCTATAATTCAACATTCTGGACACAGATTACTTAAAGTGTCAATGAATGAGGTGCTGTAGAATCGCTCCTCTCTGGTACATCAGGTATCTCAATCTGAGAAGGTCTGCTGAGCGTGTCTGCCAGTAAGTGCATCTTTCCCTTTATATGTTTAATAGTGAACGAGTAGTTCTGGAGAATCAAAGACCACCTATAGATCCTATTATTTTTGTGGACTCCAGACTCCATAACTGTAAGAGGGGAATTATCAGTTTCGATGACAAAATGAGTGCCCGCTAAGAATCGGTGAAGTTTACGGATACACTAGATGACGCTTAAGGCTTCTAATTCAGAGACTCCATACCTCGACTCAGCAGGTGTAATTTTCCGGCTTACATAAATGATTGGGTGGAAGATTTCCTCATGGAACTGGCCTAGTACGCCGGCAATGGATATCGTGCTTGCGTCTGTATGGAGAAAATACGTAAGGCTTGGATTAGGTAAGCGCAATATTGGTACAACGCTAAACATGTGTTTTAATTTTGATAATGCATCAATTAAATCTGCATCTTTTACATTCAGTTTTACAGATGATTTCAATACATTCGAAAAGACGCTGGTAATCTCAGCTAAATTAGGTATGAACTTGTTGTAATAATTTACTAGACCAAGTAAGCTTCTAACTTGCTTCTTGGTCGTTGGCATTGTTAGATTTAACATTTTAGTTACAATTTTATCATCTGTTTTAAGTTGGCCTCTTGTGATGGTATGGCCAAGGAAGTCAATTTCTTCCAGACCCAACTCAACTTTTGTTGGTTTTACAGTAAGACCGAATAGTCTCAATCTATCAAAGACATGTCGCAGTTTCTGTAGATGTGTTGTCCAGTCTGCCGTATGAACACATATATCGTCAATATACGTCTCCGTATTCGTTACTCCATGAAGAAGATCCCTAGTGAGTCGAACAAAAGTAGCTGGAGCATTACGAAGGCCAAAAGGAAGGATCGCCACTCATAAAGACCTAAGGGTGTTGAGAATGCAGTCAGATGAATAGAGAGTCTGTGCATTGGGACTTGCCAACATCCCTTCGTTAGGTCGAGTTTAGAAAAGATCCTAGAAGTTGACATGTTGAGAATCAGATCTTCGCAAGATGGAATTGGCTCTGCATCTACCTTGGTGACATTGTTTAATTTCCTATTATTGACACAGAGGCGAATCTTTGAGTCCTTTTTCCTCACCAAGGCAATAGGAAAAGAATATTCTGACTGCGACTTTTGGATTATATCACTCGACTCAAGACTAAGGATTTCCTTGTCGAGTTTTTCCCTGTACCTTAGAGGGATGGAATAAGATCGGCATTTGATAGGGTGTGATCAGACAGAATAATGGAGTGTTCGATCCTGTCAGTCCTACCTGGAATGTCGGAAAAAATGTCTCTGTATTCCGTTACTAATGCTATTATCTGTCGTCTTTGCTCGTCTGTGAGTCTTGGTTCTATCCGTATGCTATCAATTGTCGTCGTCATGTCTACTGTCGGAACTGGTAGTTCCATGTCGTCGTCCTCTATCTGATTCAGTACTGTGGTGGTACTAAGTGCGTGTTCTGTTTGCTGAATACGTGTATCTGGGATGTCGTCGTCTTCTGTCACACTAACTAGTGTAGTTGCGTTGTGTACGTCTGTCGTCTGGTTGCTTGGTGTAGATGCATTCTGTTCGTCTGTCATCTGTTCTTCTTGTCGTGAAAAGTAAGGCTTCAGCATGTTGATATGAAATATCTTTAATTTTTGGTTTATCGATATTTCATAATCGACATCTGATATCTTTCGTACCACTTTGAATGGCCCTTGCCATGAAGTTAACAATAAGTTGCGTTTATCTGGTAATAGAAGTAGCACCTCCTGTTCAGGTTCGAGGTGTATGGTTTTGGAACCCTTGTTGGCATAATGGCGGTAGATCTGTCCTTTTCTCTCCAAAGATGACTTCATAATTTTGTCGCGTGTTTCTGTTACCATCTCGTAAGGTGTTACAGGGGTTGGATTATCTGATGTATTAGTGATTAACTGATGGTAAATAGTTAGGGGTCCACGTGGGTTAGCCCCATAAACTAATTCGAATGGAGAGAAGCCCGTACTTGAGTGCGGAATTTCTCGATAGGCGAACAGCACTGTTGGTAACAGTGTATCCCAATCAGATGGGTTCTCTGCTGTCACCTTAGCCAGCATGTGTTTCAGGTCCCCATTAATCTTTTCTATGATTCCATTGCTGGCAGGATGGTAGGCGGTCGTGAAATGTTGCTTAATCCCTAGCATTTTTGTAAGTGCTTGCATAGCAGCCGATATGAACTGAGTTCCACGATCCGATAGAATGGTTCGAGGGAATCCGAATCGGGACAACAGGTGCAAAAATACATTAGCTACATCTTTGGAGGTAATATATTTTAGGGCTACCGCCTCAACCCATCTAGAACAGAGGTCCACCAGAGTTAATATAAATCGGTTTCCTTTGTTCGACACCTGATTTAGGGGTCCAACAATATCCACCACTACACTTTCAAACGGTCTAGAGGCCAATGTTTACGGTTGGACCTCCGCTGTTACATGCTTTCCCTTTCTCACTAACTGTTGACAAATGGTACACGAACGACAAAAAGATTTGATATCATTACAAAATTTTGGCCAGTAGAAATGCGCTAGAATTCTGGCTCGTTTTGTCATAAGCCAAATCTCCAGCAAACGGTGAGTCGTGTGCAATCTTTAACACGGTTTGTCGGTGTTTTAAAGGTAGCACCGTCTGCTGAATTTCATGGTTATTGGTGGTATAATATTGCATGAGAATTCCATTTTGGGGTTTGAAATACCATGAGGCATTTTTAGTTACTTTGGCCTTTTCCCCTAATAATTTCAGATAAGGTGAAATGGTTGGGTCGGCGCGTTGCGCCTCTATAAAATTTTGTCGGGTGGTATTATCAATTGTACCGCTAGGTGTTAAAAGTTGTAACATCTCCTCCTGCAGGTCATCTTGATGTCTCTGTGTCTCTGACCTGGTTACTGCATTAGCCGTGTTAGTATCTTTCCAGGCTAATATTTCATCAGCAGTGCAGTGTTTTAACCCTGGTAGGCAGCCAAGAATCAGGTCAGTACACGGGTTGTGTAAAATAGCGCACGTAAATGTGCCGGAAAGGAACGGGGTGTTTATACGGGCTTTTGCTAGTGGGTATTTCTCAATATTACCCGAAAAGGTACGGCATTTCACAAAACCGCCCGTATAATCCTCTGGGTTGGCTAGTTCTTTCCTTAACCCGATTAAAGTACTCCCACTATCCAATAAACATTGGCATGGATAATCATTGACCAGTGCATCGTGGAACAGTAGATTGCCTCTGGAGGCTATAGCTGCGTTCGCATTCTCACTAGAGAATGGTACAATGTGCCCACATTTAAGTTTTCCGTCCGTATGGAACTGGTGACAAGTTTCACATCTCTCAAAGTTTAAAATATCTGTAACAGCAGCCACATCCTCACAGTCATTGAAAGGTAACACATTCTCATTCTCACACTCAGTTTCACTGCCACTATCGGAAGATGTGTCAATCAGTACAGCATTGCTGGCTTTCATTCTCTGACGACCCAAACATCTAGAGATATAATGCCCGTACGAGGAACAAAAAAAAAAAACATTTGACCGCACGCTTGTACGCACTTCTTTTGCTCTCCTGCTTTTTAATCATCATTTCGAGATGTGCATGGTATGACGGGTTCTTGTCACACATAGAATATTGTTGGTGATTTACATGACAGTACATACATAGAGGTGGCTTTTGGTCTTGCCTATCTTTCTTCTGGTAAGATTTCTGATTGAAAGATTTTCTAGGCTGGTTTTTGGCAAAAGCCGCATTTTCAGATTCATTTATGGATGATTTAAAAACGTCTCTGTTCGACGAGAAATAAGCCGAACCTCGTTTTTCCAATTGTTCCAGTGACTCAATGTCTGCTTGTTGCAGGAACTTAGCAAAGGGAGATGGAACCGCAGATATAACTTTGTCCATGATCATTAAGTCTTGTAGCTTATCAAAACTTTTCCCTATCTTCGCTGTCTTAAGCCATTTACTGAAGACACTTTGAACGTTGGACACATAATCGATGAACGTTTCGTTCGATTTTGGTTTAATTTGAGAATACTGGATCTGATATCCAGGAGCATCGAGTAAAAAATGCTGCATAATTCTATCATGTATATATTGGTAGTTAGTTCTTAAATCTGCTGGAATTGATTCAATTACTTTCAAGGGCTCACCAGAGCCTTCTTCATATAGATCATCGCCCAATCTTCCAACGGAACTTTTTGAAATTTAAGCTGGAACTCGATATTCTCGGTCCAGGCGGAGATGGAATCTCCTTGGCAGTAGGGCTTCACGATCCCTTTATACTTAGTAAATTTGTTCTGCTCCTCCTGACTCTTTTGCTTAGTGGTAGCTATCTGAACATGCGGTTCAATCTCCATTTCTTTCATTCTTAACTGTGTTTGTGAGTCTACTTCAATTTGTTTTTGTTTGGTGGCTTCCTCTAATTCTATTTGTTTTCCCTTTTATTCTAATTCTTTCTGTTTAGTGGCTTCTCCTACTTCTAACATTTCTTTCTGGTGTTGTCTCTCCCATGCTCGTTCATCTCTCTCCGCTGCAGCTTTTCTTTCTGTTTCTTCCTTATCAAACACAGTCTTCCTATCTATGTATTCTTTGTATTCCTTCTTAGCCCATTGTTCTAATTTATCCCCGCTATGGCCTAGTTCTTTCCCTGCCTGGATAAATTCCCCTAGTGTTGACATTGTATAAAGTTAAGTTCACACACAATTGGTACGACTAACTAACTTTGCAATCAATAAGTATGAAAATTTACAGTATCGCACTGGAAAAACAAGATGCGTTCATTAATTGAGAATATCAAAACATGTAACGATACTCATCTGATTTTATGGCAATTCGGCCACTTGGGATATCACACCTCTTTCTCGTACACAAGATAGATTGGCTCGCTACTACGATCGATGTTCCTGTTCCGTAGAGCAGCAACAATTAATACATGGCATGTGTTACGAAGTACAAGATAGTAAATAACTTAAGTCTCCCAATCTCTACGATATGAAAAACACAAATGTGATATGATTGATATGAATAATATGAATGATATGATTGAATGAATGAATCGTCAATGAATCGTCAAATGTTGGTCAATGTCGTCTTGACTTCACTTTATGCTGTCTCTGACTGAGCTATATTTTCTGATCGTAATCTGCACACTAGTCTAATTTTTCCTGTACTGACTGTACTTTTGACATTGTACTATTTCGTGGGTAAGTTCTGTCTGTTATTCAGTTATCAGTTGGGGTATCTTCGTTGCACTCCGGACATGTCCATAGGTGCTCAGATCCTCCCCCAGCATATGCATCAGCGTCCGGTGGCTAATAGTGCCAGTTCTGTGTTGGTTGACGAGGCACTTTGTTTTTCCGATGTATCTCTCGCGTCTGGCTGTGCCGATTCTTACTCCCAGGTCTTTCATCCTGGACAGCGATGTGGAATCACTGGCGTCAAAATCCTCTGTTCTCGCCAAATCTTTAAGGACGTTAATAACATCGGCACGATCCATGGGCTGGCCATCTACAGGGGGTGCAGAGCCAGCCAGTTTGTCAGCTCGTTCATTTCCCTCGACTCCCGCATGTCCCGGGACGAAGATGAAGGTGACTTTACGGACAACAGACTTCCGCAGCGATTCAGTCCACTGTCTACGTACAGATCAAGCTTCGACCTTCTGAATCATGCTCATTGAATCACTTAGTACACACACGTTGGTATAATGCTGTGATTCCAGCCATATGAAAGCCCGTGTAACTGCCATCACCTCCATCGTCATGCTGCTCGTGGTCATAGAGTGGGCACCACTGGATTCTTGAACGGTTTGGCCCGCTGAACGGGCTGTAAATGCCCACGCACTTCTCTGATGCTTTACAACAGATCCATCTGCATAGATGAGCACTTCGGGGCTATCTGAGTGTTCATAGATGAGCGCGTTAACCTCTGCATTGACAGCGGCAGGGTTCTGCTCTCTGCACCGTCTGTCGAGTGTGATAATGCAGGAGAAAGTGCACTTAAAGGCTGGAGGCACCGGCACCCATTCCTTGCCGGGGTTGACACTGGTAAGACTGCAGACCTGTCTGACGACATCTTCCGGCCGACCCATCCATGATTTGCCCCTCTTTAGCCTGTCACCCTTTTCTCTGAATATAGCGTCATGCAGAGGGTGCTGCTCATCTGCACTTATTTTTAAGTATGCACAAGCTCTCCAGATCTTCATGCTGTGATTCATTGTCGGGAAGTTAAGGAGGTATCTCATTGCTACACAGCTGGTGTCTCTCGTGCAGCCCAAAATGATGCGCATGGCTTCGTTTTGTACCTTTTCAAGTCTTCCAATCTGTGTAGGGCTGACAGTGAGGATGGCCAGGGCATACTCGATGCGTGAAAGCACAAGTCCTTGGAACAGAAGTAATAGCAGTCTTTGCTCGATATTGGCAGTCGCCATGACTCTCATTGCTGCCAAACCTTTTCGAGCCTTCGTTATGACATAATCGACATGATCTCTGAAGGACAGGCTACGATCAAGCCTCACGCCAAGATATGTCATTGACTGGGTTCTACTCAGAATGCTCCCATCCATTCTTACTGCCAGCAGGTCTGTTTTCACAATATGGTTGTTTAGTGAGAACCATGTAACCGTTGCCTTTGCAGGGTTGACAAGGGCATCGGCATCAGCACACCATGAGGAAATTCGATCTAGTTCGCCCTGCATATCATTGGCAACCGCCTGTCTATCTCGACCCTGTCGATACACGAGGATGTCGTCAACGAATGACAGAGTCCTACCCCTCCCGTCCAACTGTTGTTCAGTGATCGGCACCGTATACACGTTGAATAGTACTGGTGACAGTGGTGAACCCTGCGGCAATCCTGGACATATCGTTATCGGCTCAGAAGACCAACTCCCGCATCTTAGCACCACCTTCCTTTGGAGCAGAACTGCAGCTATCCATCGTACAAGGTGAGGGTGCACTTTCAGTCTGAGGAGGGTTTGCGTCAAGTGCTCGAAAGATACTCTGTTATATGCGTCCTCTAAGTCTATGGCGGCCGCATATGTCTCTTCTCTGACCTGAAATCCTTCGTAAACATCTTGAGCAAAGATAGCCGCATCCAGCCATGACTCTTTGTTGCGTCTGTATCCTCCAAGTGTGGGCGGGAAGCAGCCGAGCTGTTCCAAGTCCCAAGCAAGTCTGTGTGCTACAATCTTCTCCAGTAGCTTGCCAACAGTATTCTGCATCGTAATGATTCTGTAGCCGCTTATCTTGGAATGGTCTTTGTTCGGTTTTGGCAGCGACAGCAAGTAGCTGTGTAGCCATTCTTCTTTGACCTGACCCCTCTGGATGCTGGTGTTGAATTCTCTGGCCAGTTCTTCCATGTCATCATCTGATATCACCAGTAGGTCACCATATCGGATGCCGTCTGGGCCTGGGGCGGTGTTAGGTGATTTCTTGAGCATCGCACGCAATATCTCAGCTGTGATTGTCCATTTTTCGTCTGTCCCGACCCCCTCGCACAACTGAGAGAGTGTCGTCGTGGTCCTCTGTCTGGCGGGCTCGTCTTTCTGGTCAGTCTGTTCTATGTAGCGTGCAAGAAGGGCCTTACCTTTATCCGCATCCGACTTTTTCCATGCGAGGTCTGTGCCTTGAAAGTCTGGAATACCCCTACGTTGTGCAGCACCGTTCATGCTCTTATGGAGGCGCCAGAATGTCGTAAGAGATCGCTCGGAGCACACCTTCCTGCAGAACTCGTCCCATTTCTCGGCCTTGGCCTGTTTGGCGCAGGATTTGAAAAAAGTCGTCGTCCTATCGACCTCAGTCTTCAGGTTCGCCAATTCAACCTGTGGCATGTTAGCCTTTCTGGCCTTTTGCCAGTCTTTGACAGCCTGCCTCTTTCCCAGCCATGCCTTCTCGACCTCTCCATTCTACCATGGTGGCTGCAACCATCTTTCTTGTCTCCTGCGGGAGGAAGTTAGTTTTCTTCTTCTGATCTTGCTTATGGCGTCTTGACCAGTGTTGTCGTACGGGAAGGCATTTGTCTTGTTTCTTTGACTCATGACCCCGTCTTTCTTGATCAGGATGACACAAGGGTAGTGGTCACTATCGTGGTATCCCAGTGTGCCCCACCGGCACCTTGGTGCGATGGTGGGCGACACCAGAGCCAAGTCAATGATGCTGTCAGAGTCACCTGGTCGAGTGGCTATTCTAGTGACCTTCCCATCATTCAGACAGATTAGGGCAGCAGATGCCAGGGCGTCCTCCAGAACTACTCCCTGTCTATTGGTGATGCAATTCCCCAATTGACTGCCTCTGGCATTGAAGTCCCCACAGTAGATGATATGCCTTTCTTCCATATCGAACAAACTCTGCCATTGTCGCACGTCGACCTTCCCATTTCGCGCATACACGTTCACGATTACAAGCTGCACTGGTGTCATTATTCTTAATGCCTGCACTTGCAGGGCATCACTGTTCCAGGAAGACATATCGATCTCAGACACTAGTATGTTGTCGCGGACCAGAATGGCCTGTCCGAGGTGTCGCCTGTTAAAGAATCCCTGAAATCCCGCAACATTGACTGTTCCGTCGCCGAGCTGTGTTTCTTGTAAGACTACAATATCGTTTCCGTACAGTAGTTTTTCAAGAATGGGTCGGCGTTGACTAAATGATGCACAGTTCCAGTACAGTACTCGAACGTGTCCGATGCCCAATCTGTCACATTTTAAACGCCGTCTGCGTGTGCCCGCCCTCTTACCACGCCGTGTTCTTGTCGGTCGTCTGGTCGTCATGTTAGGCTTAACTATCGCCACCGGGCGCCGATGATACGCCGAAGGGAGTCTGGGCGCGCGTGCACGAACTCCGTTGCACGGTCCGAACTCCATTTCACCACGAAAAACACACTTAATCCATACACTTCAGAAAAATCACGTTCCATTTTACGGGACGAAAAAATGTCCCGCCATCTTGCTCAAGGGAACTCACTATTGGGAGATCCTCTGCCCACCGTCACTGACTTGAAACCATACTCATAACCATAACCAACAGCTATCTGTCGGCTGCTCCCATGAGCACACGTTACCCTGTGAAAAGGGGGGGGGGGCTAAACGGGTACTCCACCTTGCTCAAGGATGTCCCGTAGGCTAGTGGAGGGAAGGGGGCGCCTTACTTCTCCTTTTATAGGGGTTAGCCTTCCCCGCTACCCTTAAACAGATAAAGACATACAGAAAGTAGTTGAAACGTTTGGCAAATGCATACTACAAGCAGCGTAAAACTAAGTACGAAGAGGAACTCGTAAACAATACAAACCGTACTGGAGTAGTGAGCATGAACGAACGAACGAACGAAAATCTTTATTTCCATTCCAAAGGGTTAAGAATTGGGCACGCAGGCCCGTCTGACATTCTGCCCTTCTTCTCTATTTCCTCTCATACATTCTTTCATTCAACATCTCTTATGAAGCAATTCTTTGACAACGAAAGAACAATAAGCATTAAAACGCATACAAATGAGATTGTTTTTTTGTTTTTTTTTGTTTGCTAGTTGTCGTTCGAGATCATTCACATAATGAGGTGGAAGTATGTAGAAAGCAAGCAGTGGCCAACTCCAGCTAAGAGCACCACAATATTTTTTTAAAATGCTGTTGCATATCCATTACATGACGTAGCAGTCAACCCCATCATTTTTGGGTGCTCGCGATTCCTAGGCAAGTTTACGTTCAGTAATGCGGTCTGCTGCGTCCGTAAACCCTTCGAGATGGAGCCGATACCACAATAAATTCCAGCACACAAAAGCCATATTCCACACGGCCAGCTGCAGGCAAGACTTAAAAGCTGGCAGGAGAAAACAAAGAGTCGCAAGGAAGATGTGGAGGCTAGTAAAACAACTTGACGAGGGCACAGGGAGAAACTCAAAGATTATACTACGAGGGTAAGTTGATAAGTAAGTCACAAATGACTGTAGAAAAATAACTAAATATGATAACAACTTGAAACCAGTTTATTTTTTCATACATACATTGTCCCTTTATTTCTCAACATAATTTCCACCAACATTGATGCACTCATCCCATCGTTTTATCAGTCCTCCCAAACCGGCTGCACAGAACTGCGTGCTCTGTTTTCTAAACCACGTTTTCACCTCACATTCAACTTCGGCGTCACTCACGAAATGTCTCCCGTCAAGGTGGGTTTTCGATGGACTTAGCCCCTGGCGATTTCCCGTAAAGCGGTACATGGCTGGGTAGAAAAAGTTACGAGGGCGAGTCAATAAGTAAGTCACACAGTTCTGTGGGATGGCAGGTAAATGAAAACAGGGCACGCTATATATAGAATCATCATCATCATACACATGCTCAGGGGTACGGATTAGGATTATAGGGGTGTGGGGGTACAGCCAGTGGCGTTGAGATGCTATAGTTGTTAGGTTTAGAGGTTGGGATGTCTCAGCCGTGGGGAATCGAGCTGTCTGTTGTGGGTAGGTTGTCGCTGCATGGGGCGGGTATGTTATAATGCGTTTATCGACAGTATCTAGTTTTGGCGGGCATATTAAAAACGCAATGTTAGTGAGTGTTTTGAATATTGATCCTCCCACGCATCGTTTCCTAGGGTGTGGTAGGTATGATTACAGCATCATCATTATGCTGACCATCCTTTGTGTGAGTTGCGAGGTTGTCGGTTTCCCTGCTTATATTTGTGTAGTAAAAATGTTTCTTGTATGATGTATCTGTATAATTTGTAGTGACCAGTGGTGTGGGAAGTAAAGGGTGATAACGGTACATACTAACTTTTCGTATGATTCATCTATGTAAGATAGATAAATATATAGATGGAGAGAGAGAGAGAGAGAGAGAGAGAGAGAGAGAGAGAGAGAGAGAGAGAGAGAGAGAGAGATGAGTAGTAGTAGTAGTAGTAGTAGTAGTAGTATTTTCAGTGTATAAACATCATCATCATTGTTTTTTTTTTTTTCATTCTTAAGAACCGAACTAAATCAGTTTTAGTGATGCCAGTTGTAGATATCTAGCAATATGGACTACACTAGAGTTCAGAGTTGGTCATTGGTGTGGCATATACACTCGACAAGAGTGGTAGATGCCTGGTAGATCTGGTGTGAGTGTTGATGTATTGATTTGCCTATCCAGGACTGTTGGCGTGTTTGTATCTGCGAGTCACTGGCGGCCTGTATTGCGTTGTGTGTATCTTTTTTCAGTGTATTATCGCTATTGTCTATTGGCGGCGTTGTTTTATTTGAAAACGTGTAGCATCGGGGGCGGTGTAGATAGAAACAACAGCTTAATACTGTATTTCTCTTTTGGCGGTGTATTTTGAAAAGAAGTGACCGCTGTTTTTTTTTTTTTTTTTAAGGGCGGAGGTTACGGGTTACAGAATAAAAGCGCTCTTTTCACGAAGGTCGGAGCTTGGTAAGCATAAAATAGCTCTAGAATTGCCACAGTTATCCAAGTAGTGTCGTGTCATGTAAGCAACCTCGACTGATTTAATGAGCCATTCATGGTTTCACCGTGAGACAGTATGAACTTAGACATGCATGGCTTCATCTTTGAGACAAACATATGACTACTGGCAGGATCAACCAGATATCTATCGCACAGACGGACTATTCACGAACACGCAGGCCAAGAGTAGCAGTTACTCAGCGCACCCTCTTGGTACCCGGTGATACAAGCAAAACCGCTGGACATCTACCGATGAGCTTTCAAGCTACGCCAGGCAGAATTGACCGACAAGCTATGCCAGCTTACTGACTGCAGACCTACTACTCATCGAGAGAGTCGGCACTTAGAGACTTTGTCGACGGTCGTACAATAATTGCTCTTTTGAGTGCTCAAACCACGACTCTGGCTTTGTGATACGGTCACATTCTCGAAATGCCTGCCACATTAACTTGCTTTGGCTGGGAATATACCGATTGGGTGCACCTCACACAGCCATCAGAGGAAACGATCGTCAGAAGCATGGTCTATTCCATATTCTTCTAAAGCATGAATTATTTCTGTTGTAATGTTGTCTGAGCCAGTTTCTTGCTAGTTTTTATATGGGAGGATTCTGAACTTCCATCTTCAAAACTGATGGTCCTTCATTATTATTATTCCGAATATCATACTGTTCTCCTCTTGTACTTGTATCATCATAAAGTTCTTTCACCACGAATGTAAAATATGATCTTTTTTTTGTGCCATCTTTGGTTCTTAGGCAACTCGTTGATGTGTGTGTTCTTTTGTTTGTGATGTCATTAATTCTTTTGTGCATTAATTTGGTATCCAGTGTTGTTGTGTTCGTTTTAAATTTCCGTGCAACTTTCCTCAAGCCATGCTTCCCTTGCGCCTTTCCACAGATTCAAAATTTTCCTGTGAATCTCTTCATATTTTTCTTGGTTCTTTTTGTTATTTCGACTTCGCCATCTTCCTTGGAATGTTTTATTTTGTTTACTTAATTATGTTGTGACTGTTTACAGCAGAGCTATGATATTTGCACCTTTCAGCCAGAACATCTGAAATATGTAGGCATTTGTTGACAGTGTTAACCTTCCCGGCTTTCTTCTTATTTACTTGTGTTTTAAGTTGTTTTCTGTCATCAATATCTTACGTCCCACCGGCTTCATTTGTAGGATAGTTGTTTCTGCAGCATGGTTGGCTGATTTCTTCAGGATTTCCCATAGGCCACTGTACTTTTGTTAGATAGTTAGTTAGTTAGTTAGTTAGTTGCGGTTTCATCTTCACAAAAACGGCTCGCCGCAATTATGCATCGTTCCTGTGCCAGAGACTATCACACAAACTGCTCCTCACTGCCCATTATGATAAGTGGAAAAGACAGGAGTTTCGGCAACCTAACAACCCGCATAGGTAAACTTGCATAATGCCACTGTCAGAATGCCAACGCAAAAGTTATCTATGGAAAATACAGTTCGTCGTAGATGGAGAGCTGGACAAGGTCCAAAATCAAGCACTTAGAGTCACCACAAGAGGGATGAGATCAACCCCTATAGTGGAAATGGAGAAGATGGGGAGGACACAAGCACTGAGAGAGCGCAGAGATACGAAAACGCTAATACAAGCGGAAAAGTTCCTCAGTTTGCCAGGCCACCCTATGAAGAACAGATTTGAAAATCTAGCTATGGGGCGGTTGAAAAGATGTAGTATTGTCCACCAGGCCAAACGACACTGCAGAGAAACCACCGATCTGCCCACAGTTGGTATCTCCCTTACAACTATTCCAGAGCGAACTCCATGGAAAGATGAACATAGACTATCATTACAAATCCAGACAAAAGTGAGAGGAATATTTGACAAAGAAGAACATAACAGTTTGCAACGCAGAACAACCACTCTCAGCTTCCTTGATGAAGAATACCCACAAGACCTCTGGATACGAGTCTGCACAGATGGGTCAGCACAAAATGCTGTTCGAAATGGAGGAGCTGGAGTGTACATAGAATACCCAAATAATACTAGAGACACAGCCAGAGTACCGACAGGAAAGTACTGCCGTAACTATGATGCTAAAATTGAGGCAATCACGATAACAACAGAGAAATTATTAAATACCAGCAATGGTACACAACCTGTGGTGCTATTTACAGATGCAAAATCAGTACTCGAGGCGCTCCTGTCTGGGAAATTGCCAGTACTAAGGACACTACTTTCTGAACTTAGCAGTCAGCATAAGGTCACCATACAGTGGATACCATCCACTGTGGAGTACCCGGAAACGACAGAGCTATCAATGGCTAAGGAAGGAGCCAAAGAAGAACAACCTGATGTGCCCGTTACATACCACCAAAAGAAAAGAATGATCAAATCAGTCAGAAAGCCACCAGAACCTGCTCAAGATGACAACCACATTATGGACAGACCAGGACAAGTCATTATTCTGCACATCAGAACAGGACACAATAGATTACGCCACCACATGTTTACAAAATTCAAGATTGGTGAATCAGCCATGAGTACATGTGGAATGGCGTCGCAGACACCAGAACGAAAGAAGAAGCACAAGTGCTAATCCACTAATCCACCATAAACATCACATCCGTGAAAGTCAAGAGGAACACAACAACCATAAACATCACATCCGTGAAAGTCAAGAGGAACACAACAACCATAAACATCACATCCGTGAAAGTAAAGAGGAACACAACAACCATAAACATCACATCCGTGAAAGTCAAGAGGAACACAACAACCATAAACATCACATCTGTGAAAGTCAAGAGGAACACAACAACCATAAATATCACATCCGTGAAAGTCAAGAGGAACACAACAACCATAAACATCACATCCGTGAAAGTCAAGAGGAACACAACAACCATAAACATCACATCCGTGAAAGTCAAGAGGAACACAACAACCATAAACATCACATCCGTGAAAGTAAAGAGGAACACAACAACCATAAACATCACATCCGTGAAAGTAAAGAGGAACACAACAACCATAAACATCACATCCGTGAAAGTAAAGAGGAACACAACAACCATAAACATCACATCCGTGAAAGTAAAGAGGAACACAACAACCATAAACATCACATCCGTGAAAGTCAAGAGGAACACAACAACCATAAACATCACATCCGTGAAAGTAAAGAGGAACACAACAACCATAAACATCACATCTGTGAAAGTCAAGAGGAACACAACAACCATAAACATCACATCCGTGAAAGTAAAGAGGAACACAACAACCATAAACATCACATCCGTGAAAGTCAAGAGGAACACAACAACCATAAACATCACATCCGTGAAAGTCAAGAGGAACACAACAACCATAAACATCACATCCGTGAAAGTCAAGAGGAACACAACAACCATAAACATCACATCCGTGAAAGTCAAGAGGAACACAACAACCATAAACATCACATCCGTGAAAGTCAAGAGGAACACAACAACCATAAACATCACATCCGTGAAAGTCAAGAGGAACACAACAACCATAAACATCACATCCGTGAAAGTCAAGAGGAACACAACAACCATAAACATCACATCCGTGAAAGTCAAGAGGAACACAACAACCATAAACATCACATCCGTGAAAGTAAAGAGGAACACAACAACCATAAACATCACATCCGTGAAAGTAAAGAGGAACACAACAACCATAAACATCACATCCGTGAAAGTCAAGTCAAGGACCAGCTCTCACACCATGAGCTGTACTGGGTATATGGTGCTAGCCCCATATTTTTAGACCAATTGACATTTGATGGGTGACATGTTGATTTGTTCAGGCACACAGTTATAATATTGGAGTGTTCTAGAGCTAAAGTTGGAATTTAAACAGAAATCAAAATTAAATTTAAACACAGAAGTCACAAACAATATGTTGTCCAATTTATTGCCTGGCGTATTTTGCTGCATCTCGTCAGGAGCATATTGCAGTTATATTGTGTGGCATGAATAAATGAATTATACTAGGGCTGAGATACTTAAAACACACAGTCGCTGATATTGTTTGAATGTGGAGCATCAGAAATGAGAAGCTGAATTATAAGACCAAATGAATAGTCTAAACGAAATGTATAGGGAACATAACATGAAAATTAACACGAGTAAAACAGAAGTAATGACTTTAACTAAAGAAGAAAAAGCATCAACGATTCACCTAAACAAACATCCCTTGAAACAAGTAAAGAGTTTCAAGTATCTAGGAAGTATAATATCATTGAATGGCAAATCAGAAGATGAGACTGAAAGTAGATGCAATAAGGCAAACCAACTCATTGGACAAATGGCACCAATACTAAAGAACAAACATGTATCAATAACTACTAAGAAAGCACTTTACAATACAATCTTCCTACCAACTCTGTGCTACCAATGCCAAACCTGGACAATGACAGAAAAAGAGAAAAGAAAAATCACAACAACAGAAATGAGATTCCTGAGAAAAATACTCAATGTATCAAGAAGAGATAAGATCAGAAATGAAGAGCTCAGGACTAAAGTGGGGGTTATAGCTGCACTAGATTTTATTAGAAGGCAGCAAGTCAAATGGTTTGGCCATGCAAGTAAGTTACCAACTAACAGTATACCACAACAAGTAATGATGTACAGGCCAGATGGAAGCAGAGGAAGAGGCCGACCACGTAAACGATGGACGCAGGGAATAACAGAGTCCATGGGAATATCGATACAAGAAGCCCATAAGCGGGCACTCTCCCGCTGTTTATACTTCACCTCGACACCGCAAGGTACAAGAGGGATATGATGAGATGAAATGAGTGGAGCATCAGTTTTCCCCATGGTAACTGCAAATTTAAAATAAATATATCTGCACACAACTGGCCGGAACCATCTAATTACCACTGCTGTGATGTATTTGAGCAATATACAAGATTTCTCCTGTTTAACTTTATGATGGCTATTGAACAAATGTTTCAAAATCATCAAGCTAAGCATTTTATGACCTGTTGACTACACAGTGATTCCTGAAGATTGATTACACCAGTTTCCCACCCACACTGGTATATGTTTGGTTACTTGATTTGCTAATTGTCTTTCCATTCTACCTATATAAGTTGCTTGGCACTCACATTGGAATTGCCGGGAAGCTGACAACAAGCAGCCCAAAGTATGAAAGATAAACTTTAAGCTACATCATAAACACCCCTACATAGCTAAGTCGAAAATTCGAAGGCTGAAAGGGGGTACATGTACCAGAATTTAGAACATTGGAATTGATAAATGCAGTTAGATTTGGTGTACAGAGACAATAGTTATTTCAATAATAGGAGTAGTATCGAGGTGGTTTTATATCTGATCATTTGTTCAGCAGCAAATAATGTTTGCTTTGCTCTGTATAATTTATTTGTTTCATTAGTTTCCCTCGGAAGGTTAGTAGGAAAGAAAAACACTTTAAATCTGGGGACAGATGATTCTGTGGGAGTAGGTTTGGGTGGCTGGTAATGATTGCTTGATGAGGTCAGCTGACTATATATTAGATTGTAGATTATGGTTAAGTGATTTCAGTCTTCTTTTAGTGTGTCATTAAGCAAAACATTCTGGCTCAATTAAACATGGTGCATACCAGGTCATGCTTATACTGAATAGGCGCAAATCTATTAAAATTCAGGTATTGGCCCATCCATGTTGCCTCTCAATAGACAGATCTTTGGATGGTTCTATCCTGTCGATGTTGAATTAGTATTTCTAAGAATGATAAGGTGTCACTATTGTTGTGAGCTGAAATGTGAGATCTGTTCACATTGACGCATGTACCTGGTCTTATGGTATGAAGCAAGCTTTGAGGATGGACAGGAGAGAAAGGTAACTGTGCAGGCTGAAATTATGCCATGTTTGAGTGACCGCCGTTATGTTAGTTTTAATTATTATTGTTATTAGGCATTTCAAAGTGACTGAGAATGATGATTGATAACTATGATTGTAATTTGTGCTTATGTAAAAGTGTCAGCGTAATGGAAGATGTGAACCCGTAAGGTGATTTGTCAAGTTATTACAGTTAATGTCTACCCTGTGATTTTGGAACAATAGATAGATGAAGTGAAAGTTAGTCTATATAGAATACCACATAATAATATAATAGTCATCAATCTTGTACCACGAGCAATCAGTAATCATACGAGCCATTACAACTGGTGCTAACCACAGACAGTCATTTGCACCACAACAACACTCAAATTCTTGAGTCATGTACCAATGTCAGAGTGTTACTGCTGTCATCTTAAAGTGGTGTTAACCACAGCTAACTCATTGTACCATGAGCAGTTATATCATTGGGACCCACAGTGTCTTACCTCTTCCTGACCCATGGCAATTATGTTCTTGGTCAACAAAGAAATGTTCTTGTTGGCTTGGTTCATGATGGGGTGGAATGATTCAGCCTATTGTCTGGTCTCTGGGATGAATAATATATCATCCACATACCAACGGTATAGAACTAGGTCCTTAATATTTGAGGATTTGTGTTTTTCTGAGTGCACCACAAAGATGTCTGCTAGAATGGGGCCTAGAGGACTTCTCATGGCCACTCTGTCAATTTGCTGGTATGATTTTTAAAGAACAATGAATTTAATATTAGATGTGCACAGTAGTGGTAATTTCTTGAATTTGGATGTCGGTACGCCAAACTCAATAGAAGCTTTTGGAATTCATCACAACACTTGTGAAACTGCTGCCAAAGATCAAAATTCGTGGCATTCATCATTATGCAAGGGTGTAGTCACTTGTGAAGCAACCAGGACTGCAAGAGCTGTGGAAAATAAGGTTGGACAAAACAACCACTGTATGAGATCCTCCTCCTGGAAGGTCAAGCATTCTTTGCCCACATTGTCAAAGAACATTTCGAGCCAAAATCACACCTCCCTAATTTTCAACCCCGCTGGGCATATGATGGATGGATGGATGGATGAAATGAATGATCATCATCGTTCTTGATGGACAAACACCAAGATCGATAGTATTCAGTAGTCTGACCCATTCAAATGAATCTGGTAAAATTAAGGGGTTGAATGATTGTCGCATTGGTTTAGCAGTTTCTGCATGCTGTTTCACCATCCTGTGTTGGACAGAGTTGAGCATAGATTAAATCAGTCTCAGTGGTAACCCAGGCTTGTGCAATTTAGGAAGGCCATAAAGTTTGGGGTTTATGAGCCTCATGGAATGACTAACTGTGCAGTCACCTAACTGATGAATTTACTCTCTGAAAGTCACTGAATCTTTACCCTCACTTTTGCATTCAATTCCCCGGGGTTGCTGGCTTTAGGATCTAAGTATAATTTGGTTGGATTTGATAAAATGTCTTACATTTTGTTGGAAGCAGTGAAGATGTGATTCTTGAGATGGTTGTTGTGAATAGCTTGGATTGCCTGAAAAACTTAACAATGATTGTCTGGAAGAGGCTAATGAAAGTAGAACATTAAATACAACTATCAGAAAGAGACAATAGCATTCTTAAGTATTGTGTTGAGAAGAGAATTGTGAGAAAGCATTGTGATGACTGGACAGATCAGTGGGAAAAGAGACATGGGCAGACCGAGAGAGATGATGCTGGATGGACTGTAGCATGATATTGAGAAATATTATCAGCAGAGTTGATCCAGAATAGGGACCGAGATCTGAGGAGATTCACGAACATCTATGGTAGTTGGCAGGGAACCTGATGATAATGCAGTCTTATATGTTTCTTCAGATTACAAGTTTAAGTAAAAGAAGCACCACAATCACACTTGTAAAATCTCTCTCCTGTATGTATTCTCTTGTGTGTCTTCAGATTGTCAGCTCGAGTAAAAGAAGCACCACAAGCATAACAGATGTAAGGTGTTTCTCCTGTATGTGTTCTCTTGTGAGTCTTCATTTTGCTAGCTTGAGTAAAAGAAGCATCACAATCATCACACTTGTAAGGTTTTTCTCCTGTATGTGTTCTCTTGTGAGTCTTCAGATTGCTAGCTTGAGTAAAAGAAGCACCACAAACATCACACTTGTAAGGTTTCTCTCCTGTATGTGTTCTCTTGTGAGTCTTCAGGTGACCAGCTAGAGTAAAAGAAGCACCACAATCATCACACTTGTAAGGTTTTTCTCCTGTATGTGTTCTCTTGTGAGTCTTCAGATTGCTAGCTTGAGTAAAAGAAGCACCACAAACATCACACTTGTAAGGTTTCTCTCCTGTATGTGCTCTCTTGTGTGTCTTCAGGTGACCATCTAGAGTAAAAGAAGCACCACAAACATCACACATGTAAGGTTTTTCTCCTGTATGTGTTCTCTTATGTTTCCTCAGATTGCTAGTTGTAGTAAAAGAAACACAACAATCATCACATGTGTAAGGTTTTTCTCCTGTATGTGTTCTCTTGTGAGTCTCCAGGTGGTACGTTTGAGTAAAGGAAGAACCACAAATCTCACATTTGAAAGGTTTTTCTCCTGTATGCATTCTCTTATGTTTCTTCAAACTGCCATTTGTAGTAAAAGAAGCACCACAATTATCACACTTGTAAGGTTTCTCTCCTGTGTGTATTTTCTTATGTTTCTTTAGATTGCCAGCTTCAGTGAAAGAAGCACCACAAACCTCACATTTGTACGGTTTTTCTCCTGTATGTGTTCGCTTATGGCCCTTCAGATGGCTAGTTGTAGTAAAAGTAGCACCACAATTATCACATTTGTACAGTTTTTCTCCTGTGTGTGTTCTTATGTGATACTTCAAACTGCCAACTTGAGTAAAAGAAGCACCACAATCATCACACTTGTAAGGTTTTCCTCCTGTACATGTTCCCTTGTGATTCATGTGCTTTCGGCACTCTATATGGTCATCTTGTATCAAAAGACCATCCCATTCATTACATTTGTTTGGCATCCCTTCAGTATGTGTTCTTTTATATCTGTTTATGCAAACATTTGGACTAGAAACACCAGACATGTCTCCTGTGTGAGTTCTGTGAGAGCTATAACTGACATAATCAAAAATGTCATCACGAGACTTTGCAAAGCTCTGTGTATGATTTTCTTGTGCTTCCTTATTTTGCTGCTGACAATTCTCAAAAGCCATAGATAGTTTATTGTTTGTATTAATCACAGAAGACACATTATCTTGCATTTGACAACAATGTTCATGTTTTACTGATGCCTTACAACTGTTCTCAACCATTCTTGATTCTGAGTTGCTGTGTTCTGTCATTTCTTGAATGATGTTACCCCCAGTTATGTCTAACATTTTACTGAAGCTGTGACTCCTGTCCTCACACAGAACATCTGATAGTTCTTGTTTCACAACCTTCATGTCTATGCTGTCACATGTCCCCTTTTGTGAATTCTCTTGAATGGAGAGGTAGGGACTTCCTGGAGACCAATCTGAAACACACCAAAGTAAATAATTTTTATCCTAAATGAATATACTTGGAACTGATTATGAACAGACGTGTACTCAAGCAGGCATACATTGCAGCTATAGAAAATCAATGCCAAGTGATCGAATGATGGAGAAGATGAAGAAGAATGATTAATTTGCTCATGTATGATCTAAGTTCATGATCTAAGCTGATGTATGATCTAGGCTGAAGTATAATCTAAGTTAATGATGATATAAGCTAATGTATGATCTAGGCTGATATATGATCTAAGCTGATGTATGATCTAGGCTGATGTATGATCTATGCCAGGGATCACCAAACTTTTTTCACAGCGGGCCAGATAACTGAAAAAATGACGAGCATATGCCACATGCTCATTCTATACAATACTTGCACCGCTACATGGCAAAGGCCTTACGGATGCAGTTTGTCTGAATCTAGGCTGACATATGATCTAGGCTGATGTATGATCTAAGCTCATGATGATATAAGCTTATGTATGATCTAAGTTGATGCATGATCTAGGCTGATATATGATCTAATTACATGATGATGTAAGCTGATGTATGAACTAAGATGATGTATGATCTAAGCTGATGTATGATGAGGCTGATGTATTATCTAGGCCAGTGGTTCTCAACTGGTGGGGAATTTCCCCCCCCCCCCCCCCAGGTGGGAATTTTGGGGTTTCCAGGGGGGGGGGGGGGGAATTAAGATTATTTCAAGATCGTGTTAATACAAGAACCGATTACTTGATCTTGTTTTTTCCTTCATACTTTACGGTTCTGTACGTCTCACCCTTCCAAAATTCATTTTATAAAGTAAGTAGACCCACAAATCACGTTTTATATGGACGTCTAGACTTGTTTTAGTATGTGATTCCATTATTACGTATACTGTGTAGGGGCAGGAGGGGGGGAAATTTTAGGTAGGAAATACAAAAGAGGGGGAATGACGTTCTGAAAATATGGTGAAGGGGGGCACGGGCCAAATTTTTAGGTAGGAAATACAATTTTATGTGGACGTCTAGACTTGTTTTAGTATGTGCTTTCATTATTACGTATACTGTGTAGGGGCGGGAGGGCGGAATTTGTAGGTAGGAAATACGAAAGAGGGGAATGACGTTCTGAAAATATGGTGAAGGGGGGCACGGGCCAAAAAAGGTTGACAACCACTGATCTAGGCTGATGTATGAATTTGGCTGGTGTGTGATCTAAGTTGATGCATGATCTAGGTTGATGTATGATCTAACTACACGATGATATAAGCTGATGTATGATCTAGGATGATGTACTATCTAAGTTCATGATGATATAAGTTGATGCATAGTCTTGGCTGATGCATGATCTAGGCTGATGTATTGTCTAGGTTGATGTATGATATAGCTGATGTATGATCTAAGTTCATGATGTTAAAACCTTATGTATGATGTAGGCTGATATATGATGTAGGCTGATGTATGATGAACCACTTCCTCGTTGGAGCAAAATTTAAAATAAAATTTAAGAGAGCTTTCTATACTAAATTACAAAGATTACACACAACATATAACAGAGAAAAACTACAAGAAATTACAGTCAAAGAGAAATTTACAGATGAAATAAAATGTAAACTTGAAACTCTGCAAAACCCTTTGGAGAAAAGCGTTGACCAAACTTGGATGAACATCAAGAATACAATTCAATCTACCGCAGAAGAATGTCTCAGTGTGTTAACCACGCATAGAAAGAACAGATGGTTAAATAAAAAATGTGAAGAAGCAGTCATTAGGAAAAAGAATGCCAGACATTTATGGTTAAATGACATCAACAACATCCAAAAGGAAGAGCATTATAGAAATGAATGTAAAGAGGCTACAAAAATAGTCTGACAGCAGAAGCGAGAATATATGAGTAATATAATCAAAGATATGGAAACTAATCAGCAGAAAAATGAATCCAGAAAATTTTTTAAAGAACTGAAGTCAATGAAACGAGGGCACCAACAAAACACATATGGTTTAAAAGACAAAAATGGGAATATGATAAATACCAATGAGGAAATGTGCAACACATGGAAAGAATATTTTGTTGAATTACTAAATTGTGAAGCTCCAAGTAACACTTTCCCACAGGAAGAGGTTCTAACATGTGAACCACAAATTGAAGAACCTACATTTGAAGAAATCCTATATGTAATCACACGACTTAAAAACAATAAGGCAACTGGGACTGATGGAATTGCTGCTGAATTTATAAAGGCAGGTGGCCATGCATTACATCTAAAGCTATACGAGCTAATAATAAAAATCTGGAGGACAGAAGAATTACCCCATGACTGGAAAGAGTCATTATTGATACCTATCTTTAAGAAAGGAGACAAGTTCCAATGTGAAAATTATAAAGGAATATCACTACTGTCCACAAGCTATAAGATACTATCTGCAGTATTACTAAATAGACTAAAACCATATTCAGAAGACATATTAGGTGACTACCAGGTGGGTTTTAGACAAAACAGATCAACAATAGATCAGATATTTATCTTACGACAAATAGCCGAGAAAAATTGGGAATATAACAGAGATTTCCATAACATTTTTGTGGATTTTAAAAAGGCTTATGATAGTGTCCATAGGAATAGTCTATGGAATGCTATGCAGGAATTTGGAATACCAAGGAAGTTAATCAACATGACCAGACTATGCATGGAAGATACTTATAATATAGTAACATATAAAGGCAGGAAATCAGACACTTTCCAAATAACATCTGGCTTGAAACAGGGTGATGCACTATCGCCGCTCCTTTTCAATCTGGCTCTAGAGAAAGTTGTAAAGGAAGGTAAAGGAGGAATGTGATATTGGAGGAACATCCAAGCTGCTTGATTATGCAGATGATATAGATATTATAGGGCAAAGTGAACAAAAGACATTGGAAATATCGACTCACTTAAAGGAAAAAGCCCAACAGATGGGGCTGGTTATCTACCAAGATAAGACAGAATATATGGTAATTTCAAGAGACGGAATGGCTAAAAACTCTGGCCACATACAAATAGATAATATGACCATTAAAAGAACGGAAACATACAAATACCTGGGTACAATCTTCAACTGCTCCAACATCATAAGGGAAGAAATACAAACTAGAATCAACTCTGGAAATATGATATACTATGCACTACAACATCTACTAAAATCAAATGTGCTATCTCGTAACACTAAAATCACAATATACAAAACACTGATCAGACCAGTTATGCTGTATGGCTCTGAAGCCTGGAGTACAACGAAAGGAGATGAAGCCTTGTTACAAACCTTTAAGAACAAAATTTTAAGACGCATCTTTGGACCCATTAGAGATACACAAAGTGGAGAGTGGAAAAGAAGAAGTAACAAAGACATTTATGATCTGTTTAAGTCCCCGCTAATCACTGGTATCATGAAGGCTAATAGACTACAATGGCTGGGACATATAGAAAGAATGGAAGATAAAAGGGAAACAAAACTCGCTTACACTCAGGAAATAAATGACCGTAGACCCCGAGGTAGACCAAGAAGACGGTGGAGAGATAATACATATACAGACCTACAAGCACTTGGAATCAACGACTGGCAAGAGAAGGTCCACCAGAGAGACGAATGGAGACGGATTGTATCTGCAGCAAAGAACCTCAATGGCTCGGAACGCTGAAGAAGAAGATGTATGATGTAGGCTGATGTATGCTGCTACAATGCACTGAACTCCACAAGGTGTTCAATTTCCCATTAGATTAGCAGAAACACCATTTATATAGATTAAACTTAATGAGGACAAGGTTATGAAACCACTGCTCATTGGCTGATGCTCACTGACTAGAGTTGTAATTCATCATTATCATGTGCCTTGCTGTATCCTTGTCTGTCACTGTCTCAGTCCATCCAGCATGCCACTGTCTCAGTCCATCCAGCATGCAATCATCACAGTGTTTTCCAATTCCCCTCTTCTCACTACACGACCAAAGAATGGTTGTCTCCTTCTTATGGTTGTATATAATGTTCTAGTGGCATTAGCCTTTACCAGGCAATCATTGTTAGTTACTCTGGTTGTATATAATGTTCTAGTGGCATTAGCCTTTACCAGGCAATCATTGTTAGTTACTCTGGTTGTATATAATGTTCTAGTGGCATTAGCCTTTACCAGGCAATCATTGTTAGTTACTCTGGAGGTCCAACATATTCACAACATTCGTCTCATCATCCACATCCCTGTTACTTCTAAGCTGTTCTGAATTTGTTTACCCATGTTCCATGATTCACAGCCATACAGTAAGACAGGTTCTATATAACATTTCAGCACTCTCATTCTGACATTCAATGATGTTGACTTAGTGCCTAAGATACTTTTCATTTTCTGAAATGGAGCTTAAATTTATCAGCTTGGTTAAGTGTTTCCTTTCTATTATTATTTCTAGGGTTGATGTTATCTTTTTCTTTAATAGAATCATTGTTTCTATTACCTTGATGTTCAAGAACAGTCCTTTTAGTGTTATATCTATTACTACAATGTCCAAAATATGTAGATCTGTTGTGTTTTCAGCTTTCAACACTGTATCATTTGCATAGCATAGATTATTTATATTAAAACCTCCAATTCATATTCCTTGCCCCACTTTGATCTCTCTCATTACTACTTTGCTATAGAAAAAAAAAAATTAGATCTGGTGACAAAATACCTCCTTGTCACACTCTTAGCTTCATCTGTTCATAACTGCCATCTTTATTTTGGAATTTAATTGCTACTGCTTGTTTCCAGTAAATATTTTTATTATTCCAAGATCTTTCCCATGTTAATATCTTCCAATATTTTGATCATTTCATCACTTTATCAAATGCCTTGGTATAATCTATAAAGACAAGTATGCCTTTCTGTGTAACAACTGAACTCTATATAAGTGTTTGTAATGTGTATATTGCATTATTTGTAACTTTTCCTTCGACATATCCACTGTTCTTCACCAGATTTCATCATTATTTTCATTCTTGTTTATTTATTGCAATCCCAAAGAAATAAGGAGCATTGGAATGTGATAAACATAGAACAATTAGTATAATGAGTCACATCACAAAGATTTTTACTACAAATTATCATGCAAAGAGTGAGGAAGAAAATACAACCTGAAATAGGGGAAGAACAATGTGGGTTTGTAGAAGGAAAGAGTACAGTAAATGCTGTGTACATGCTGTGATCAGTTATTGAACATTCTATAGAAGTAAACAAAGATATACATCTTTGCTTTATTGACTACATAAAGCAGTGTTTCCCAACGTGGGGCCCACGCCCCACAGGGGGGCAATTTGACTGTTAAGGGGGGCAATTCGAAAATGGAAGAAATCGGCTGAATATAACAAAACGGGGAGACTTGAGACTGAAGTTAACTAAATTGGAACCTGACATAAGATCTCTTTGCAGCAAGCATCAAGCGCAAGGATCTCACTAAATTTAAATAATAAATAATTACTAATAATTAAAATAATATAGAAAAATCTTTCATTAAAATTATTTTGTACTTGAATTTCAGTTCTCCATTATATGTTTTGAAAATTTACTTACTGTGTTTGCTCAATAATTACCTAGTGATTTCTTCCTAAAACCTATCATTCAAGTTTCTTTAGTGAACATTTCAATTTTTGAATATTAAAAATAATGTATATGTTGAGGGGGGGGGGGGGGCGGGGGAGGGGGGCAATATGAATTTTAGAAAGGCTTAAGTGGGGCATGGCACAAAAAAGGTTGGGAAACACTGACATAAAGGCTTTCGATAGAGTAAGACATGTCAACATGGTAGATATGCTTGTAGATCTACAAATTTATGGGAAAGACATTAAACTTATAAAAAACATATATTGGAAACAACAAGCTGCAATAAGGATTGATAATGAAGTGGGACAGTATCAGCCAATTAAGAGAGGTGTTAGGCAGGGATGTGTAATGTCTCCAGATCTTTTTTCCCTATACACTGAAAATTTTCAGAAATGTAGAAGATATAAATGGAATCAGCATTGGAGGAAGAAACATCAATAACATTAGATACGCAGATGATACAGTATTGATTGCAGACAATGAGCAGGATCTGAAACAATTAGTAGATGCAGTTGTTACACACAGTGAACAACTGGGGTTAGAATTAAACTGTAAAAAAAACATAGATTATGGTCATCACTAGGAAGAACGAAATACCACAATGTAATATACAAGTAAATGGGAATATTTTTCAACAAGTGAATCGGTACAATTATCTCGGAAGCCATAACATCTGATGGGAGATGTCTTGAAGAAATTAGAGCAAAGAATCGCTATGGCAAAAGTAGCCTTCAGCAAGATGAAAAACATACTGACCAATAAAAATATGTCAATTAAAACGAGAAAAAAGAGTGTTGAGGTGCTACACAGAGCCTGTTCTTTTGCATGGATGTGAAACGTGGACAATGAGCAGTCAAGCTGAAAAACATCTGATGGCTGCAGAAATGTGGTTTCTGAGGAGAATGCAAAGAATACCATGGACGGACAGAAAAACCAATGACCAAGTACCACGGGAGACAAATGAAAATCGTAAATTGATTAGAGAAATTAGACATAGACAGTCAAAGTGTTTTAGACATGTTATGAGAAGAAATGAATTGGAGAACTTGGTGACAACTGGCAAGATCGAAGGAAACAGACCAAGGGGAAGACTGAGAAGTAAATACCTGGATGGATTGGCCACATGGCATGGTCGAGACAGGAACACAGAGCTAATCCACAACTCTGGTGATCGAGTGAAATGGTGAATCATGACCACCCACGCTTTCCGGCATGGCACATGATTGATTGATTGATTGGTTGCACTACTTGTTTAACCAATTTTCTTTTTCCTTTGTGCACTTTTCTCTCATTTCTTTGTGTATCTTAGATAGATAGCTAAGTGACAAGTCATCCAGCTTAGTGACAAGTCATTCAGCTTAGTGACAAGTCATTCAGCTTAGTGACAAGTCATCCAGCTTAGTGACAAGTCATTCAGCTTAGTGACAAGTCATTCAGCTTAGTGACAAGTCATTCAGCTTAGTGACAAGTCATCCAGCTTAGTGACAAGTCATTCAGCTTAGTGACAAGTCATTCAGCTTAGTGACAAGTCATCCATCTTAGTGACAAGTCATTCAGCTTAGTGACAAGTCATTCAGCTTAGTGACAAGTCATCCATCTTAGTGACAAGTCATTCAGCTTAGTGACAAGTCATCCAAGTTAGAGAGGTAACATGTTAGATGTAAGGGACATATTTACAACAAGTACTGTACATACTTGGACAGTATCAACTAGTAAAGTGTGACTCAGCTGGGGGTGGAGGTTTGTTTGAGTGTGTATCCTCAGGAATACACTATAATTCAGCTGCCACCACAAGCTGCATTGCATGCATTAATCTCAGCATCTGCCAGACTATCATGTGAGTGAGCCATGTTGGTGTGTTATAGTCTATAATCTACATCAGGGGTCACCAAACTACGGCCCGCGGGCCGGATCCGGCCCGCGACATCATTTCATCCAGCCCGCCGACGGTGCTCGAACTTACTTGATATAACGTATGAAACACGAGACGTTGTGATACAATTTAAATGTAAATATGTTTAGAATACTAGGGGAACTTCACACGTGCGGAGACCTCCTAGCTACTCTAGGCTGTTTATTTAGGCCAGCCCTATTGATATATTTTGCAAACCTTATTATGAGATATATTCTATTACCAAATGAAGCCGCCTGCCGCGGCTCTGAAAGAGTAAGGAGTAGCATATATTGTGATAGGGATTTTAGTTTGTGGAGTGGGACAGATAGAACTACAAAAATTAGATTTTTAAGAGCATGCATCTGTCCCATTGCAACGTACGCCTGTGAGACCTGGACACTTACTAAACAACCATAACAGCGCATACATGCCTTTGAAGATAAATGTTATTGACAACTTCTAAGAATTTCTTGGATAAAGAAAAGAACAAATGCATCCATACTTCAAGAGCTGAATGTTGAAGACGGTTGGCTATTAAAGATGATAAAACAAAGAAAATTGAAATATCGTGGTCACTTAAAACGTCATGAAAGTTTGGAGAGAACAATAATGGAGGGGTATATGCCTAGGAAGAGAGGAAGAGGAAGGCCAAAGAGAAGATGGGTGTAGAATGTGGCGGATGATCTCCAGATGGGTGTATCTGAAGCGGGGCATATTGCTTATGATCGAGAGGTTTTCCGGAAGGTTGTTATGGGAGCGAGGTTCTGCAAAGGACATGCTGCTGAATGAATGACCCTTGTTCCATCTTGTTGTCTGATAATTGCTGGTATTGTGTATCAGGCAACAGTTACTGTGTTGGATGATTACCCAAGCTGAGATGGAAGATCATTGGTACTGTGTTGGATGATTACCCATGCTGTGATGGAAGATCACTATTACTGTGTTGGATGATTACCCCTGCTGTGTATACAGGATTGCAAACCACGTCCGTAAGACTTTCGCCACGGAGACCGGCGCAAGTATTGTATAGAATAACTATCCGGCCAGCGCTTGTCATTTTGTCAATACCTCTCTCACCCGCTTTCTTACCTAGATTTTCATAGAGAGACTTTGCTTTCTCTTGAATAACCATCTTGCTCACAGGCATATTCTGTTGGTTCTGGTCTTTAATCCAGATGGCCAATAGTGCTTCCATGTTCTCCATAAGAGTACTTCTGGTACGAGTGATCTTGAAAGCACTCAAAGGGGTTACGTTTTTAGTACCCTCTTTGATTTTGTCAGCACCTACACGAATAGTTACCAAAGTTGGAGATAAACCATGGACTTTACCGATATCAACAGCCTGATCGCCAGCCTCATAACAAAGTAACACATCTAACTTCACCTCATGAGTAACACTTTTCCTGGTTCACTTACAACCAGACACACTGTCAGCACTTACTATTCGCTTTGAACTCATAATTATTAGTGATGACAGAATACAATCCTGGAAAAACGCACTGCACAAAATGTAAAATGGCATCGTTAACGCAGCATAGCAACACAGGTGACAACGTTATAGTGGAACGTAGCAATGTGAAGTGAAGTTATGTCCCATTGTGACGACGACATTATAGCGAAACAATGTAAACCGAAGCGGTACATGGTGGGGCCTTCCTGTACTATTGCAGATTTATTCTGAAGTGGGTCAACTTTGACTGAAAATGTACCATGTAGAAACCAGCCAATGCAAGCCCCATTTGTAGTTTTCAAGATGATAATGATCAGAGTAAAACAAATTATTGTGATTGAGATGACAATGAAAAACCAATCATTGAAGATCATGATCATTATCTTCTATGTTTGCAATCAAGCTTCGTGGGAAGGAATAGTTAACGTTCCAGCACCCAATGAGTGGCACTGGACAGTGTCATTCTATGTGATTATACATAATCTTTGATGTCATCAGTCCATTTTCTTCTAAGGCATCCTTTTGCTCTTGTATCAGATCTTCTTTGATGCAACACCAGTACTGGTAATTGATGCTGTTGTACTGAAGATAGTGTTTCTGAATTCCCTCAGTCACGCAAACAAAAATTTCAGCAATCATAGCTAGAACTTTTACAACTGCTGTGCTTTAAAGAAATAATTGTGAAGTGAGCAGCAAGTTTCCCACCAACACTGGAGATCAACATTTTAAAGTTTTGTGTGGATGTTTGGGACCATTTAAATTGGAAATTTACAAAGCACCACACATTCTATACGCACTTCAAGTGTCAGAAAGTACAAAGAAGAATCCTGATTGTGCTCCTTTAGCAAAGTGAGAGAGAGAAAAAAAAAACATGAATGCTAATATGCTGCAACATAAAAATGCACATTTCATGGCATTGTATTGCCAACAATTACAGACCCTACACAGAGTTTGAAGGTTTGGTTGCATTGTTAACCAAGCTTAATGTGATTGATTCAGAGAAGTTTTTTTTTTTTTTTAAATAGTGAAGAGAATTTATTTTTGAACATTGCCTCATATCTTCATGAAGATTTTATTTTGAAATCAAGGAAAACCATATGTCAGTATCTTACTTGATGGAGATGCAGGCAGATCTGATGGTGAGAGGTTGATACTATATATTCATTTTTTTCAGAGAAGGGAAAGATACAACAAGTGCTGGCTACTTTAAAGCTCTAAAGACATGTGAATAACTTAAGTGTTCACACAGTGATATCTTTGATTGGGCCTCCAATAAACAACATTTAATGGCTCATTTCAAAATATGTAGCTTTATCTTAGATTGATTCATATTGTTGTTAAAACATATGCTGACTTCTGAGAAAAAGGGTTGGCTCCTGAATGATGATGACCATTCACTTCATCCTGTGGGATTGAAAGTATGGAGCTGTGAGTTCTAAGATGGCTGGTAAGGCCTATTTTGGCTCCAAATGTTCTTAGACAATATGAGCAAAGAATGCCTGACATTCCAGGAGGAGGATCTCTTACATTGTTTTTCTGGCCAGCCTTGTTTTTTCACAGCTCATGCAGTCCTATTTGCTTAACAAGAGACTGCACCCTTGTGTAATAATGTACGCCACGAATTTTGGTCTTTGGCAGCAGTCTCCCAAGTATCGTGATGAATTCCAAAATCTTTTAGTGAGATCTTCAGAGTGTCTTTAAAGCGTTTCCTCTTACCACCTTAGAGCGTTTACCACAACGCAGCTCGCCATAAATAATTTGCTTAGGGAGCCTATGATCTGGCATACGAGTCAAGTGACCAGCCCAACGAATCTGATTCTTCATTAGTTGAGTGTAGATACTGGGCATGGATGCTCTTTCTAGGACTTCAGTGTCTGGGATCTTGTCTTGCCATTTAATCTTCAATAGCTTCCTATGGCAGACTGTGTGGAAATGGTTTAATCTCCTAGCATGTCACTGATAGACAGTCCAGGTATCACAAGCATATAGCAGTGTGGGTAATACAACTGCTTTGTAGACTTTCATCTTTGTTTGCAGGCTTATGCCATTTCTGTCCAACACATTCTTGTACAGTCTGCCAAAGGCTGTGCTGACCTTGGAGATTCTTGCATTCACTTCATCATCAATTGTGGCAGCTCGGGACACAGTGTTCCCAAGATAGGTGAATTTGTCCACAACTCTTAGTCTATGACCCTTCACTTTGATATTCGGCATGGTGTAATTATTCCCTGGAGCTGGCTGGTACATAACTACAGTTTTCTCCAAGCTGATATTGAGCCCAAAGTTGGCACAGGCATGTGAGAAAGCTGAAACATTATGTTGCATGTCTGCCTCTGAGTTGGCATATAGAGCGCAATCATCAGCAAACAGGAGCTCTCCGACGGTGTCGCTGTTAATTTTGGTTTTAGCTTTCAGCCTTCTAAGATTGAATAACTTACCATCCATGCGGTAGTTGATGTCTATTCCAATGTCGTTGTACTCTAAGGCATTCATCAACACAGCTGAAAACATGAGGCTGAACAGTGTTGGTGCCAGGACACATCCTTGCTTCACCCCATGGGTGACAGGAAAGGGCTCAGACAGTTCACCATTTTCCTGTACTCTTGCCTACATACCATCATAAAATAGCCGCACTATTTAGACAAACTTTAGTGGACAGCCATATTTTGCCATAATCTTCCATAATCTTCTGCTGACTGTATCAAAAGCCTTGGTAAGGTCAATGAAAGTGGAGAACATTTTGCAGTTCTGTTCCTGACATTTCTCTTGCAGCTGCCTTGCATATAGAGCGCAATCATCAGCAAACAGGAGCTCTCTGATGGTGTTGCCGGTAGTTTTGGTTTTAGCTTTCAGCCTTCTGAGATTGAACAACTTTCCATCTATGCGCAAGTTGATGTCTATTTCAATGTCGTTGTCTTCAAAGGTATTTGTTAGTATAGCTGAAAACATGAGGCTGAACAGTGTTAGTGCCAGAACATAGCCTTGCTTTACTCCACTGGTGACAGGAAAAGGCTCAGACAGTTCACCATTTTCCTGCACTCTTGTCTGCATACAATTATGAAATAGCCACACTATTTGGACTTTCGTGGACAGCCATATTTCATCATAATCTTCCAAAGTCCTTCTCTGCCGACTGTATCAAAAGCCTTGGTAAGATCAATGAAAGTGAACATTTTGGAATTCTATTCCTGACATTTCTCTTGCAACTGCCTTGCAGCGAAAATCATGTCAACAGTTCCCCATTCTTTTTTGAAGCCACATTGACTCTCTGGAAGAAGACCTTGGTTGAAATGGGCTGTGAGGTGATTGAGAAGAATTCTCACGAGTATCTTCCCTGCAAATAAGAGCAAGGAGGTGCCTTGGTGGTTGTCACAGAATTGACGGTTTCCTTTACGTTTGTAAAGGTGAACTATTGACGCATCCTTGAAATCTTGTGGTATGGTCTCATTCACCCATATGTTTGTAAAGACTTGGTGAGGCTCCTCTGTTAGGACCGGCCCACCTGCCTTGACCTACATGGACATTCAAACACTGTATATCTCTGCCAGGATGGAGTCAGGACCAAGCGCCTTACCACTGGAAAGTTGCTGGATGGTTTTGTATACTTCCACTATGGTTGGCAGGTCAGCAAGAGTTTCATTAGTGGGGACTTGAGGAAGGTAGTTCATGGTTTCATCATCGATGGAGGAGGTTGCATTTAAAATGTTGCTAAAATGCTCTGCTCTCCATTCTGTAAGTATTACCTTGTGAACAAATTATTATGTGTTTGTCTGTTATTACTTTACCAGATCTCCTCCACCTCATCTCACTCATGCCTAGGATATTAATCTTCATGTTTCATTTTTTATTACATTATGTAACTTTCCTATTTCAACTATGTCCTGACATTAATCCTTCCTATTCTAGACTTGTCTTGGGAAGATATTGTGTTAGTTTTCCCTTGCCTTCCATATTCTTCTTCTACTGCTGCTGTGTTCATCTGCAGCGTATTTTCAGACGTGATTGTGTTGTGCCTGTTTACAGCAAAGCTGCGTTCTTGCACTGTTAGGCTGACACATCTGACTTCTGCGGGCATTTGTTGACCGGGTTAACCTTCCCGGGTCTTCCATATTTAAAAGGTGGTCTTTTACCTCTGCCCTTGACAGCAATTTCTGATTGTCATGACAAGAGAGTGCCCTGATCTGCTCAACTTCAGAGTTGGACACTGATCCTGGTGGATACTCAGTCACACCTATGACCTTATTTTCCCCAGTGTCTGAGTAGATTTACATTCTGCTATTGTGTTGATTTTGATGGTGTAATTCTCTGACAATTCAGAAAGCAATCACAAACTCCTAAATGTAGAATTATCTAGAAAATCACAAACAGCCCATAAATGCTGGGTTTGATTGCTACATCATGTAAAGAATAATCAACTAACGGTTACATTATATTGCACTTAATCTTACCTTGATCTACATAGACTTCAGGTTGTTCTATCTTGACACTTGGTAGTTTATTCTCCATCTTATGTCAACAGTCAGTCTGAAAGGATTTGTAAGTTACATTTCATGAACTATAAAAATGAATTTGGTATTTTATTTTTCAAATTGATTAATGATACATTTCTTATGATTACTTTAAGACATGATTTTTGATTTGTTATTCCTCAAGTCCAGTTTAAGAATTTGAGTTTCGGCTGTATAGAAATGCATGCTATGTTTTCTAAACCACATTTTCCCTTCACATTAAACTTCGGCATCATTCGCGAAATGTCTCCTGCGAAGGGCGGTTTTCAATGGACCAAAAAGATGGAAATCGCTTGGGGCTAAGTCGGGGCTATAAGGTGGATGTTCCAGAACATTTTGTGAATGACGCCAAAGTTGAATGTGAAGCGAAAACATGGTTTAGAAAACAGAGCATGCAGTTCTATGCAGCCAGTTTAGGAGGACTGATAAAACGATGGGATAAGTGCATCAATGTTGGTGGAAATTATGTTGAGAAATAAAGGGACAATGTATGTATAAAAATAAACTGGTTTCAAAGTGTTATCATATTTAGTTATTTTTCGACAGCCATTTGTGACTTACTTATTAACTTACCCTCGTAACTAACTAACTAGATAAGAGACGTAAACAGAGATGTCTAGTTCTCTCCATGAGTTCCCTTAGTGAAACCTCACTTCGAGAAGTAGAATCATACATATATTTACATACCAATGTAAACAAAATTGGGGTACATACAGAGATATTCTATAGTGCTAAAAGATATTTCAACTCTTATGTTGTATCAGTACTGCTGTATGTATCAGAAACATGGAGAATGTCTTCTAAAGCAATTATTAATGGACTACAAACATTCATTCATTGGTGCCTGTGTAGAATAAAAGCACTAAAGTGGTATGCCATATTCACTAACATGGAGTTCATGATCTCATCTCATCTCATCATGTTCCTCTTGTACCTTTTGCGGTGTCGAGGTGAAGTATAAACTTCGTGAGAGTGCCCGGTTATAGGCTTCATATATCGACATTCCCATGGATTCTGCTATTCCCTCTGTCCAATGTTTACGTGGTCGGCCTCTTCCTCTGTTTCCATCTGGTCTGTACATCATTGCTTGTTGTGGCATGCTGTTGACTGGTAACCTACTTGCATGGCCAAACCATTTGACTTGCTGCTTTCTAATCAAGTCTAGTGCTGCTTTAACCCTCACTTTAGTCCTGATTTCTTCATTTCTGATCTTATCTCTTCTTGATACATTGAGTATTCTTCTCAGGAACCTCATTTCTGTTGTTGTGATTTTTCTTTTCTCTTTTTCTGTCACTGTCCAGAGTTCATGATAAATGCTAAAATTAATACAAGTGAATCAAGAAATGAGGAAAAGAGTCTGTATTCCACACATATTGAGAATGAACATGTCCATGTTTCTTCTGTTTGAGTTTGAGAGCGACTCAGGTATTCACTTTAAAAAAATCTACTGTCAATCCGCTTCATTGTTTCAAATAATTAAATATTACACACAGATGTAAAAATAGAGAATTCCTATAATAATGCCAACAAGTGTTGAAATAGAGGGGAAGTATAAATATTCTTAAAGAAAATGAGGCAACAACTGGGTATTTTATATAAAGATTGCTGCCGATTTTCCTGTTCGAGACCGACTGAAGTGCTTCACTTTAAACAGCTGCTGTAAATCCTGTCAATCATTTTAAGTAATGCAATTTCACACACAGATATAAAACATTGGAATAAGAATTCGAGTTTTACTCACAATAAAATGATGTTACATTACCAAACGACCTACTCAATTTAAAAACAAGAGATCATTTTATTCTCATTTTTGTAATATTGATAATAATTAATTATGCGGACTCATTGTTATGTAAAAATGTTATTTAAATTCAATTATGTGGGTTAATCTTTATACACTTCCATAAACAAGTGGAAATGGTTGCTAGTGAGTTTCAGCTAATATTGTAAAACATTTAATGGTTGATAGTTTCAGCTAATATTGTAAAACATTTAATGGTTGATAGTTTCAGCTAATATTGTAAAACATTTAATGGTTGATTGTTTCAGCTAATATTGTAAAACATTTAATGGTTGATAGTGTCAGCTAATACTGTAAAACATTTAATGGTTGATAGTGTCAGCTAATACTGTAAAACATTTAATGGTTGATAGTTTCAGTTAATATTGTATAACATTTAATGGTTGATAGTTTCAGCTAATATTGTAAAACATGTAATGGTTGATAGTGTCAGCTAATATTGTAAAACATGTAATGGTTGATAGTTTCAGTTAATATTGTAAAACATTTAATGGTTGATAGTTTCAGCTAATATTGTAAAACATTTAATGGTTGATAGTTTCAGTTAATATTGTAAAACATTTAATGGTTGATAGTTTCAGCTAATATTGTAAAACATTTAATGGTTGATAGTTTCAGTTAATATTGTAAAACATATAATGGTTGATAGTTTCAGCTAATATTGTAAAACATTTAATGGTTGATAGTTTCAGCTAATATTGTAAAACATTTAATGGTTGATAGTTTCAGCTAATATTGTAAAACATGTAATGGTTGATAGTGTCAGCTAATATTGTAAAACATTTAATGGTTGATAGTGTCAGCTAATATTGTAAAACATTTAATGGTTGATTGTTTCAGGTAATATTGTAAAACATTTAATGGTTGATAGTTTCAGTTAATATTGTAAAACATTTAATGGTTGATAGTTTCAGCTAATATTGTAAAACATTTAATGGTTGATAGTGTCAGCTAATATTGTAAAACATTTAATGGTTGATAGTTTCAGCTAATATTGTATTGTAAAACATTTAATGGTTGATAGTTTCAGCTAATATTGTATTGTAAAACATTTAATGGTTGATTGTTTCAGCTAATATTGTATTGTAAAACATTTAATGGTTGATAGTGTCAGCTAATATTGTAAAACATTTAATGGTTGATAGTTTCAGCTAATATTGTAAAACATTTAATGGTTGATAGTGTCAGCTAATATTGTAAAACATTTAATGGTTTATAGTGTCAGCTAATATTGTAAAACATTTAATGGTTGATTGTTTCAGCTAATATTGTAAAACATTTAATGGTTGATAGTGTCAGCTAATATTGTAAAACATTTAATGGTTGATAGTGTCAGCTAATATTGTAAAACATTTAATGGTTGATTGTTTCAGCTAATATTGTAAAACATTTAATGGTTGATAGTTAGTTTCAGCTAATATTGTAAAACATTTAATGGTTGATTGTTTCAGCTAATATTGTAAAACATTTAATGGTTGATTGTTTCAGCTAATATTGTAAAACATTTAATGGTTGATAGTGTCAGCTAATATTGTAAAACATTTAATGGTTGATAGTGTCAGCTAATATTGTAAAACATTTAATGGTTGATAGTGTCAGCTAATATTGTAAGACAAAAGTGTTGAGATATAGTTTAATATAGTTAGGAAATATACTAAGTAAGGCTAGGACCGGGTGTTTATTTAGGCAAGATGGCTGCCCATGTTTTCGCTTGAGACTGGCTGAAGTGCTCGGTATCTTTCCACGGGGAAGGCTGCAGACAGCGTTACACAGAGCACGAACTCCGTAGCTCCAGCGAGGAGCCCCAGGAATTCCGAGGGAACTGCACCCGTGAACTGCTGAACTGAATGGGAGAATGGCAGAGCCGGAAATCGAACCCACAACTTTCAGAACGTAAGTGACACAAAGTGAATGTTGACTAAGTGACAGATAAGAGTGGCTATGGTTGTGTCTAGGGTATGTCCTTGTAAAATGTAATGTTGAACAACCGATTAACCAAGATGCATCCCAACCAAACACCAGTCAGTGAACAAGCGTTAATTTGCGCACATAATATTCCTTTAATTCTGAATTAACACAGACACATGTAACATATAAATCCAGGAACAATAATTCTCTAAGAATATATCTCCATCCCAATGGAACACTTCGAATAACACTGCCTCTTACGGCTACTAAAATCTCGTCCCACACGACAGGTATACTAGCCTCTCTCTAGGCCCGACTCAAAGTAACCCACTCTGGGTCTCGAATTCCACTCACTATCTCTGGAACCCACAGTGCGGAGTTATCTTCCGAACTCCGTCACAATTCTTCACTTTCTCAGACCACGACCTTCTCCTGGTCCGGTCTAGACTCAACTCCTCTCAGCTCGGAGTCTACACATCAACTGCCCCGTCAATCTTTGTCCCTGTCTTTTTAAACAATTCTATGCCTCCTCACAATGATCCACACAAACCCCACCTCACTGCTTCAACTGTCTGCCTCTTCTTCCGGCCCTCTACCTTACACCCTTCCCCGTTTATCTCCTTATATTTTCTTTACGGTGAATGCCCTTTCACCTCGTGAACTGTTTATATTGTACGGCCACTCACCTTAATGCCACTGAACACAGGCATGTGACAGTAAGGCAGGCTTCTTAACCACCTAGACTCCCCACCGGTGAGATAGAATGACGATATTTAACACCATTAAAGGATAAATGAATGATGTCGTACAATATTCAACATTACCAAACTGAGAGTGTGTTTTTGTCAGTCATACAGACACGCCGCCATGTTTCCACCAACTGAGGGGGTAGTACACAAACTCACAGAAGGAGGTCCCAGTATGTAACGGACACACCAGACTGTTCTTCTCTTTCTCCTTCCTTAGTGGCTATTTTCACAGAGTTGCTCTCAAATGTTCAACAACACTACCGAAACAATATAATATATAATGTTTGCATATCCTTTACAGGACATCGCTGTCAACATCAGCACCTTTCAGCTAATTGTTGATTTCTTGGCAAGATTACGCTCAGTAGTTTGCCATTGCTTTCTGAGCGGCCGGCTCACATACCCCGTAAGTTACCGACGCGAATCGAACCACTGCTGATTCTCACCGTCGTCACGTTACTTACGAGAGTATACGGTATACAGTATACGAGATTACGGAGAACAGTCGCTAACCTCTAGGCCAGGAAGCGAAACAATAATCAATCAATCAATCATGTGCCATGCCGGAAAGCGTGGGCGGTCATGACTCGCCATTTCACTCGATCACCAGAGTCGTGGATCAGCTCAGTGTTCCTGTCTCGTCCATGCCATGTGGCCAAGCCATCCAGGTATTTTCCTCTCGGTCTTCCTCTTGGTCTGTTCCCCTCGATCTTGCCAGTTGTCAATAAGTTCTCTTATCCATTTCTTCTCATAACATGTCCAAACAATTTTGATGTCTTCGTCTAATTTCTCTAATCAGTTTACGATGTTCATTTGTCTCCTGTAGTACTTGGAAATTGGTTTTTCTGTCTGTCCATGGTACTCTTTGCATTTTCCTCAGAAACCATATTTCTGTAGCCATCAAATGCTTTTCATCTTGACTGCAAATTGTCCAAGTTTCACATCCATACAAAAGAACAGGCTCTATGTATCCCCTCAACACTCTTTTCCTCGTTTCAATTGGCATTTTTTTTTTATTGGTCAGAATGTTTTTCATCTTGCTACAGGCTACTTTCGCCATGGCGATTCTTGTTCTAATCTCTTCAAGGCATCTCCCATCAGATGTTATGACTGTTCCAAGATAATTGTATCGATTCACTTGTTGAAGAATATTCCCACTTACTTGTATAATATTACACTAGCTGACCCGGCCCGGCTTCGCCCAGACCCTGGTGGGGAGTGTCTCAACATGCTTACAACCGATAGAACTCAAACTTGAATGAATGTATGTAATAAAAGTCGCTCACCTTGAAGACTGATATAATTTTGAGATAAATCCTTTTATTTCGGATCTGCTCTCTTTTAGACAAAATGAACACAACACTGCCGTATCATATAACGGGGCCCTAACACGGGCACGGGACGTTATATATATAAATACAACTTGGCCGTTCATATAATTCTATAATTACCCAATCTCCTAAAGCATATTGCCACCCATGTCCAAACATAACTCGTTAACTCGTTGTCTATACTTGATATCTGTTCCGGTCCTGAGTATGACAAGAATGCTATATCCAAACAGGCGATATCCCTTCCTCAGTAACAATGCCTTGCCCTAGATGATCAATCCTTTTGTTCACGGAGCTTTCAGGGAAAAATACACACAGCCGTCTTGATCTCCTTTCTCGAAGTCACCTTTCCGCTGTCCCGGACGATGATTACGTCGTCCTCAGTTTCTAGTCGTCAAGTCATTCTATTGTTAGACTGGGAATCTCCTAATTTACATTTGGTGGTGCGTGTGGGCGTGACCACCATGTGGCATAATGCCCCCTCCCAAAAAAAAAATGCTATGTCATTTTTCTTCTCATAATTACTTACAACTGTAACCATATTTTTACGCACTACCACATAGTTCCAGGATTTACCCCATCATTAACCCTCCAAAAAAAAAAATCATAAATGCTACATAACGGGCACGCCCACCTGTCCGAACCCTACGTCGAACGTCGTGTGACTGATCCTATGGGATCAGTTCAACTAATAAGTTAATATTAGTCCCTACCTTGTCCTAATGACAAGTATGTCCTAGTTCTAGGACGAGGGTAATAATGATGTTTTTCCAGTAACCAGGTTAGACGTAGTCGTTACTTGGTGTCGTATGACAATATTAATGGGTAGGGTGCTTGTCTGTGATTCCACCTTAACGTTTTCCCGATATTTTCCTTTGGGATTTGGATTGTCACTTGGTCATATTTAGCTCCTGTACTGATTCATAAGCATACAGCATAACATAACACATACCCTTCGGACCCAACATTTCTCATTAACTAATATAAATGCTAAATAAATCAAATATAGTCATTCACAATTACAACTTTATACTCAAGTGTTTCTGAGTTCTTTCCGATCGGAAGTCCTTGTCTCTGTTAATAACTCTCATCCTTGCCGTGGCCCTGTTTTGAACACATATCAGATACAAATGTACCTTATTTATAATATTTAATCAAATAACCTATCTTAACATGTTGGTTATTGTTATCTTGACCCACTAATAAGGTTTATAATACGTAATCAACTCAATATATATCTGAACTTTGAACTTAATACAACAAAACTATAACTCTAATTCAACTCTACATAATCAACAAGAAAATTTGCCATTCTATAATCGACTCAGAATGTCAGCAAGATTATTATCTTTTCCAGGAATATGACAAATGTCAAATTCATAATCCTGTAATAGTAATGACCATCTATGTATTCTAGAATTCTTTGGATGACCCGATTTGAAAATTTGTAGCGGTTTGTTATCCGAAAGAACTAGAAATTTCCTACCTAGTAAGTATCTAGAGAACTTTTCAATACTTTCAATTAAAGCTAAAGCCTCTAGTTCAGTAACAGCATAATTTCTTTGAGTTTCAGATAGCTTTTTACTGAAATAAAGAATAGGATGTAGTTTCCCCTCATGCAATTGAAGTAATACAGCTGAAATAGCATGTAAACTAGCATCCGTTTGTAACACAAAATCTTTTGAAATATCAGGTAATTTCAAAATAGGATATGTACTAAATAGAGTTTTTATTTGTTGTAATAATTTCTCATGATCCTCTGTCCAACTATTTTTATAGGTCTGTAATATAGATATATACATGTGAAAAATCATACATTTCAAAGATTTAAAACTTTTTAAGAAAATAACTCAGAATTATATTCTAATATTATGACTCAACAAGAATAAATCCTTAACCAATTTATCATCATAAAATAACAGAATATTTACTAACAATTATCTGTACAATAGAGAACTAAAATATTTTCACACACCCAAGTGTGGAGATATGAGATAGTGTGAACACTTTGAACAAATATAGATTTAGATCTAAAAAATTTGGAATTCTAAGTAATCAGACTGTAAATGTGTCTGTAATGTATTTTGTGTTAATATGAACCTAACACTTTCATCCCATTCTATTTTCTTTTATTCTTCTCTTTTATTCTATTTCTTTCTCTCTTTCTTTCTTTCATACTTATGGTGTTTCCGTACTGAACGTATGTTCATATTTGTACTTTTCAACTTTGTTAAATTGAACACTGTCATAACTTTCACTCGTATATATAACGACAATAAAGTATATTTGATTAATTTGTAGCAGAAACAAGCCAAGCAAATAAAGTACGCATTAATTAATGCATCGTAATTTTGTTTGTTATCATTGACTTGTGTGTAAATTTTCTTGAGTGATTGAATGACTGTATTTTTATTCACAATATCATCAATATATGCCTTTGTTTGTGAGGCTGTGTTTGTGACTATGGATGTAACCTGAGATAAAGTCAATTTAAGCCAACTCAACATATTTATCGTAAATATGGCTACAACATCCCATTTCATCTGTTGTTTGTAACTATTGTGTTTAACTTTTGGTCTCTTTTTGTGTGCCACACTGTTGTTATTACCAGTCAGTTGAACTTTTAATGAATGTGTAATTCTTTCTTCTTGTGTTGTTGTGAGTATCACATCAGGTTTGCGTTCTATAGTTTGAGCGTAATCTTTGACATCTGCGATGTTACCAATTATCAACCCAGCACATGGGTTTGGTAGTACTGCTCCGCACACTCGACCTTTATAGTATTTGCATTTTATACTGACCCATGCAGTTTTGTACATTTCTATTGTACCCCCAAATGTCCTGCACTCAATACTTTTACCTGTATAATCACTTTCTCTTATGAGTTTGTGATTAACACCTGTAATATCGGACCCTGTGTCTCTGAAACAAGTTGTTGGTAAACCATTCACCAACGCTTGGTGTATCGTCAGAGTACCTTGACGAGTGTTTGCTGCATTTGTCTCGTGAATATGTCTCTTATTGGCTGATGTAAGGTCATCATCACTATTATTACCTTCTTTACCTGTTTTGTTCTTGTATGACTCTATAATGGCTGCGTGTGTGTCCTCTAGATCATCTGAATCGCTACTACAACTAGACAACACATATGCGATACTGGCTTCCTTCCAGGAATTTCTCATTGGACAAGACCTGCTTGTGTGTCCGTACGCCCTACACGAGAAACATTTTATACTTCTTTTAAAAGAGTCATACTTATTTCTCTTCTTCGCCGTAATATCTTTTAGATATGCGGAATAACCTGGATGTTTATCACACATCTCTAAGTTTCCATGCGAAAATCTACAATATTGGCATCTGGTGAATTGGCCTTTTCTTGGTCTTTCACCTTCTCTATTGTAAGGACTATTTCTATTGCTACCACTACTAAACTTTCGAAACTTACTGTTTCCTCTTTAAAATTTTGCACTTGCTCCTATCACTAATTCAGGTTGTGTACAGTTAGCAAAAATATCCCTATGTGCATTGAAATAAGATTCACCCTTATTCTCCATTTCACTTAAACTTTTACATTTGTTTTCCATAAGAAATACTGACATAGGTTCTGGTATTGCAGATAACATTCTATCTCTGATAATTAAGTCTCTCACTTTTTCATAACTATCATTAATATCCGCAGCCTTACACCACTTATCAAAACTAGAAGACATTTCCGAAGCGAAATCCAGGAATGTTTGATTCGATTTCGGTGTAAGTGTTTTAAACTTAGTTCGTAATCCAGATGTGTCTAATGAAAAATGTGACAGCACATGATCACGCATATATTTGTAATTTGTACGTAAATCCTCAGGAATCAACTCAATCACTTTTAACGGCTCCAATGCCAGATGACGGTGAAATAAAATTGGTATGTCCTTCTCTGGTACCTTGTAATGCTTTACGAGTACTTCAAAATTAGTCATCCAAGAACTAACCGAATCACCTTGTTGAAAATTCCTGAATAAACCTTGGTACTTTTTCACAGGATCGTTCTGCTTAGTCAGCATTTTCTCTCGTTCGATTTCAGCTCCACGTTCCATCTCAAGCGTCTTGACCCTTAGGTTACCTTCAACCTCCTTGTCTCTCCAGAGTGTTTCTGTAGCAAGTCTTTCCCTATCAAAAGCCAATTGTTTCTCTTTAAGTTCTGCTTCAGCAACAATTTGTTTCATCTTCAAATCTGCCTCTGTAGCCATTTGTTTTTCCTTAAGTTCCGCTTCTGCAGCCATTTGCTTTATCTTCAATTCCGCTTCTGCAGCCATCTGTTTCTCTTTTATTTGCATCTCTATCATTAACTTCTCTTTTTCCGCATTTAATTCTTTTTCTCTAGACTCCATTCGTTCACGTTCCAAAATTATCTCACTTTGTCTGATCGCCATCTCTTTTTCTTTCATTTCTCTCTCAAGTTGTTTCGCTTGCTTTTCTGATGCCAGTCTTTCCTGTTTTTCCTCCTTGTCACGTTTCTGTTGTTCACTGAACTCAAGCTTTGCCCAATTTCGAAGCTCAGCACCAGTTAGACCAGTCTTCTCGCCCATTTCAATGAAATGTTGCAGCGTAGACATCTTGTCCTATTGTCCTACCTCTAAAATGAGCTATCTGGCTGAAATAAATATGGACGTAGGCAAGAGAAGAAAAGAATCGACAAAATTGTGATAATATCTCAAATCACCATCAATCAGATAGTAACGTAAGTGTTGTATCACCGTTGAGCAAACACGAACTCAATCAACTCTGTAGTGTAAATTCGAACACAACAAAAGAATCAACCAAATATATCTATAATGAACGAAACAGATCTAAATTATAAAATAAATATGAAGAAATATGTCTAATATACAATATGTGTGACGTAAGACAACTAATAATCATAAGAGACGATCGACGACTGACGTAAATACATATTACTGTTTACAAACGATAACAAAATTTTATCCCCATTTTTGCCGGATAATGTTCCTACTATACTACTAACGTAAAGACGAGACTATAATATTGAGGTGACGCCCGCAAGATCAAAACCAAACAAAATTAATTCGTAATGACCTGGCTCTTGTCAACCCACAAATCACTTCATGAACTAATCAAGATATCAGATATCATTAGCTCATCAAGGCCTTCTAACCACCCGCAAATAAAATAAGTAGCCTTATTATGAGTCAACATAACATCAATCAACAATGAATAACAATTACTGGCCTTTTTCCGGCTCTCTTGTACATAGATAACCGAGTAGAGTTCCTGTCGTTCAAAAATTTTGACATAGAATTGTGTCGATCAGTTCATTAAGGAATTGATCCGTGGTCACCACTCGAGTATTGGTATGCTTGTTGATTTATACCCGAGAAGCTGTGTCCACAATAGACTGTTGCTCCTGGCTTGAACGATAGTACAATTAACTTGTACTACTTTTACCCTGGACTCAGGAAGTCCGTAACCAACCCATAACACGTAGTTGGCTGTAGTGTAACGACGACGTTTGAATTTTTCTGCAGCCTTATTGTGATAAGTTTAGGCTGTTGTAGGTATCCGAATGAATGATGCCCACAGTGAAATCAGTAGATCTGCTTGCATCCAGTTCTGGTACATAAAGTCCAATGCGTGAACAAGCTGACTGTGTCTGGTGTCACGATGAAAAATGGTAGTTGTCAATCCGTGTGATAGTGTACGTCTGTCCTGGCGTCAGAGTCTTGAGGAACATGTAACGTTTCGATGCGTTTCAGGTGCAGTGTAGTGTCCAGTAGTATCCGTGTACAGTCAATCAATGTCCAAACGTTACCGTTGTCCGTAGATGTCGACGTAATGAGTTAATGTTTGTATCGTCGTTGTGTCAATCCACAATCATGAAATGGTGTCGTTAGACGAACGAAGTGTTACTTCCATGTCCGTAAATGAGCTCAATGGTGTCCTAGTGAGGATCGCTAACATTGGAACAATGTCAATAAATAATTGAGTCATTTGCTACAGCGGTGTAACATCCATAAGTGTCTTTATATGTTCCTGATAATGGCATCCTAAATGTGTAGAAGTTGGTGAAGTCGTACAAATGCCGTGTGGAGGTAAGTGTCCTGTTGTCTGTGTATCTATATGTGGCGTTGTCTGAATGACCTGGTATCAGAGTGGTAGTGTAGGACTAAATGCAATAAGTCCCGACGTAATATATCGTGTGTAGAGTTCCACTGAATGTCCCACTTATATTTCCTTCAGACTCTTGGTGGAGGGAAGTGTAGGTACTCCCGATAATGTATAATGTACCTTCATAGTTACATCCGATCTAGATACATGTAAAATAGTTAATGTCCCCAGAAGAATAATGAATGTTCCTTGTGTCGATATTGTAAATTTGGCAGAGTGTCGGCAGCCAATAATAATAATATTATGGAAGTATCATTCTTCTCGCCAAGTGTATCTTGATTGTGTGGTATATTACTGTTCCAGCGTTGTGCAGTGCTGTGTCAACTGCTTGTCTAGTCTGTGTAAGGAATCTGTGTCAACTATGTCTAATTCCAAGACATATCTAGTTCCGTCCTGGGTACAAATTTGGTACTAGTAAGTGTAGTATGTCTCCTGATAGCGGACATCAAAACTGATAATGTGTTCCATTGTCATTTAGATATGTGGAATAGTACAGGTTTAATCTCTTAAGTTGTGTGTGGCGAATGACATCCACTTAATATCGACAAATATTAAATACTTGCAGTCTGTAATTGATCTTTACACGAGCTGCAATTTCGGCTTCCGCTGAGTTTAGAATGGTGCGCGTCGTTTGCACTTCAACTTGATGTGCAACTATTTATCTTTAAAACGACAGTCCCTTTTTATGAAAAACTCGGAAGATTACTATAATGTCTTACTTTGCGTACAAACGATAATGTGCAATGTTTTTCTCTGGCAGTGTAATACAGCTTATTTTAACTCAGCCGCCATGTTGTCGCATTGTGTCTACTCCTGATGTCATATCGTGCTAAGGAATTTATCATCGAGGCGCGCATTCTTTGTATATTTACTTCTGATATGGCGGGAATCAATCGTCGCTTGTTTGCATTACACCATTGTTTCCTCGGATCGAAGTCCCCACGTGTCTCAACATGCTTACAACCGATAGAACTCAAACTTGAATGAATGTATGTAATAAAAGTCGCTCACCTTGAAGACTAATATAATTTTGAGATAAATCCTTTTATTTCGGATCTGCTCTCTTTTAGACAAAATGAACACAACACTGCCGTATCATATAACGGGGCCCTAACACGGGCACGGGACGTTATATATATAAATACAACTTGGCCGTTCATATAATTCTATAATTACCCAATCTCCTAAAGCATATTGCCACCCATGTCCAAACATAACTCGTTAACTCGTTGTCTATACTTGATATCTGTTCCGGTCCTGAGTATGACAAGAATGCTATATCCAAACAGGCGATATCCCTTCCTCAGTAACAATGCCTTGCCCTAGATGATCAATCCTTTTGTTCACGGAGCTTTCAGGGAAAAATACACACAGCCGTCTTGATCTCCTTTCTCGAAGTCACCTTTCCGCTGTCCCGGACGATGATTACGTCGTCCTCAGTTTCTAGTCGTCAAGTCATTCTATTGTTAGACTGGGAATCTCCTAATTTACATTTGGTGGTGCGTGTGGGCACCTCCCATCAGATGTTATGACTGTTCCAAGATAATTGTATCGATTCACTTGTTGAAGAATATTCCCACTTACTTGTATATTACACTAGCTGACCCGGCCCGGCTTCGCCCAGACCCTGGTGGGGAGCATCTAATTTAATTCATATAAGTAGTCATATAAGTTCTCGTTCCCGTTACCGACTGTCTGTCTGTCTGTCTGTCTGTCTGTCTGTCTGTCTGTCTGTCTGTCTGTCTGTCTGTCTGTCTGTCTGTCTGTCTGTCTGTCTGTCCGTCCCTCCCTCTCTGTCTGTCTGTCTGTCTGTCTGTCTGTCTGTCCGTCCCTCCCTCTCTGTCTGTCTGTCTGTCTGTCTGTCCGTCCCTCCCTCTCTGTCTGTCTGTCTGCCTGTCTGTCTAATCATTTATTGGTTGCAGTTAGAACAACCTTAGATAAACGAAGACCAACTTACAAAAAGCATTTGAAAGAGCACTTGAAAGATCTTTACATCTTCCCCCAACAATTAACTTGGGTAAATGGAGCGGCGGCAGCAGCATCAGCAGAAGAAGGAAAAGGAGGAGTAGACAACTGCAGCGAAAAGGTGGGTCTGTCTATCTATCTGACCCGGCGTGACTTCGCCCAGCTCCTGGAGTGTAGCGTCTCATTAAATTCATACAACAAAAAAAGTAACTTAAAAAAATGCCCTTCTACACACCATCCATTATTTTTAATGAAAACGCTTTCTAATCACCTGCATGACTACAGTAACTTCTTAAGCAAAAAAAGATGAGTTACAATGTTATGCATTGTGCATTATTTTTATGAAAACTTTGAAAATGCCTTATAGATTGTATCATTATTTATTATAACTCATATGCCGGTACATAACTATGGACAAAGAGTTTATAAATCTTTGAAAACGATGCCACAATATGACTATAAGTTATACAGAAAAGTTATGCCCCTTGAAATAACTTTTATAGAGTTAGGTCCCCTGAGATATATTAAATTATGATGAAAAGTGAAAAATGAAATAATACTGGGTAAGCATGCGATTTCACACTAAAAAAATATGACAGTGGGCTGCACTGGAATGAAAGAAAGGCGTGTAGAAAATTACATCTCAATCGGATGGGCCGTTCGCGAGCGCACAAAGGACATACGGACATACAGACATACAGACAGACAGACAGACAGACAGACGGACGGAGATCGCAATTTATATATTAGATTGTGGTACTTCGTTCTTCCTAGTGACGACCATAATCTGTGTCTTCTTACAATTTAATTCCAACCCCAGTTGCTCACTGTGTACAACAACCGCGTCTACTAATTGTTGCAGATCCTGTGCATTGCCTGCAATCAATACTGTATCATCTGCATATCTAATGTTATTGATGTTTCGTCCTCCAATGCTGATTTCATTTATATCTTCTACATTTCTGAAAATATTTTCACTGTATAGGGAAAAAAGATCTGGAGACATTACACATCTCTGGCTAACACCTCTCTTAATAGGTTGATATTGTCCCACTTCATTATCAATCCTTATAGCAGCCTGTTGTTTCCAATATATGTTTTTTATAAGTCTAATGTCTTTCCCATCAATTTGTAGATCTGCAAGCATATCCACCATGTTGACATGTCTAACTCTATCAAAAGCCTTTGTGTAGTCAATAAAGCAAAGGTGTATATCCTTGTTTACTTCTTTATAACATCCGTCAACTGTTCGAAAACAATAATAACATTCCTCTTCTTCTTCAGCGTTCCGAGCCATTGAGGTTTTTTGCTGCAGATACAATCCGTCTCCATTCATCTCTCTGGTTGACCTTCTCTTGCCAGTCGTTGATTCCAAGTGCTTGTAGGTCTGTATGTATATTATCTCTCTACCGTCTTCTTGGTCTACCTCGGGGTCTACGGTCATTTATTTCTTGAGTGTAAACGAGTTTTGTTTCCCTATTATCTTCCATTCTTTCTATATGCCCCAGCCATTGTAGTCTATTAGCCTTCATGATACCAGTGATTAGTGGGGACTTAAACAGATCATAAATGTCTTTGTTGCTTCTTCTTTTCCACTCTCCACTGTGTGTATCCCTAATGGGCCCAAAGATGCGTCTTAAGACTTTGTTCTCATAGGTTTGTAACAAGGCTTCGTCTCCTTTAGCTGTACTCCAGGTTTCAGAGCCATACCGCACAACTGGTCTGATCAGTGTTTTGTATATACTGATTTTGGTGTTACGAGATAGCGCCTTTGATTTTAGCAGATGTTGTAGTGCATAGTATATCTTATTTCCAGAGTTGATTCTATCTTGTATTTCTTCCCTTATGATGTTGGAGCAGTTGAAGATTGTACCCAGGTATTTGTATGCTTCCGTTCTTTTAATGGTCATATTATCTATTTGTATGTGGCCAGAGTTTTTAGCCGTTCCTTCTCTTGAAATTACCATATATTCTGTCTTATCTTGGTTGATATCCAGACCCATTTGATGAGCTTTGTCCTTTAAGTGAGTTAATATTTCCACTGTCTTTTGTTCATTTTCCCCTATAATATCTATATCATCTGCGTAACCAAGCAGTCTGGATGTTCCTCCAATAGCACATTCCTCCTTTACCTTCCTTACAACTTTCTCTAGAGCCAGATTGAAAAGGAGCGGCGATAGTGCATCACCCTGTTTCAAGCCAGATGTTATTTGGAAAGGGTCTGATTTCCTGCCTTTATATGTTACTATATTATAAGTATCTTCCATGCATAGTCTGGTCATGTTGATTAACTTCCTTGGTATTCCAAATTCCAGCATAGCATTCCATAGACTATTCCTATGGACACTATCATAAGCTTTTTTTTAAATCCACAAAAATGTTATGGGGATCTCTTTTATATTCCCAATTTTTCTCGGCTATTTGTCGTAAGATAAATATCTGATCTATTGTTGATCTGTTTTGTCTGAAACCCGCCTGGTAGTCACCTAATATGTCTTCTGGATATGGTTTTAGTCTATTTAGTAATACCGCGGATAGTATCTTTTAGTTTATGGACAGGAGTACTATTCCTCTATAATTTTCACATTGGAACTTGTTTCCTTTCTTAAAAATAGGTGTCAATAATGACTGTTTCCAGTCATGGGGTAATTCTTCTGTCCTCCAGATTTTTATTATTAGTTCGTATAGCTTTAGATGTAATGCATGGCCGCCTGCCTTTATAAATTCAGCAGCAATTCCATCAGCCCCAGTTGCCTTATTGTTTTTAAGTCGTGTTATTACATATAGGATTTCTTCAAAAGCAGGTTCTTCAATTTGTGGTTCACACGTTAGAACCGCTTCCTGTGGGAAAATGTTACTTAGAGCTTCACAATTTAGTAATTCGGCACAGTATTCTTTCCATGTGTTACACATTTCCTCGTTGGTATTTATCATATCCCCATTTTTGTCTTTTAAACCATATGTGTTGTGTTAGTGCCCTCGTTTCATTGACTTCAGTTCTTTAAAAAAACTTTCTGGATTCGTTTTTCTGGTGATTTGGTTTCCATATCTTTGATAATATTGCTCATATATTCTCGCTTCTGCTGCCGAACTATTTTTGTGATGGATGCAATAAATGTTTCTGGGCCTGGAGGGCCCTCACTGTCGTTGGAGTATATATTTATATCTTGTATGTACCTATTTCCACATATAACTGATATAGGTATACACTCCGACGACAGTGAGGACCCTCTGGGCTCAGAAACATTTATTGCATCCACCGATCGGTCTAGCAGTCAACCACACAAGCAATAACTGTACATAATAAATAACGGTACCAAATTATTTATTGTACGAACGTATTTCCACATATAACTGTCAAATATTATTGGTACGTATCTCGATTTTCTCAGTTCTATGCTTTAGTTCGTAGTGTTTAAAATTGTTTTTATATCACCAAATTACGCCCTGTAAGGGATACTTTTTACAAGCAATAATTTGGGATAATTAATTTTGATTAAAGATGATTAATATTGAGATTATTATATTACAATTAAGCATTGTTGCAGAAAATTGCACAAGGAGAGAAGGCCGACATCAAGCTTCACAGCGGCATCTCATTGGAAGCCATCCGGCACCGCACAAGTAAACGACGGGTCGTTAAACAAGTCAAGACCCATCTCACCAACGACCAGATCAGGGAGATGCTGACGAGGGAGAACAAGACACTCAAGATCACCAGTGCTGAGAGGATTTTTAGTTTTAGTTTTAGTCGTTGGATCAACATCACGGCACACGGTTTAACCCATAAGTGCTCCGTTTTCCTCCTAACTCAAACTTGAGTTTGGAGAAACTCCGCTCAATGCACGATCTCCGTTGCATCGGCGAGGATCCTGAAATGCTTTGGGTAGATTTTTAACTCGAAATTTTGCCCGGGCAGCGCCGTTAGGCTACTCTTTTTCGATTTCCAACTGCCAAGGGATATTTTACGTGCGCAACAATACACACGGGCGTCGGATCTCACTACCCAGAGACCAGGGGAAATTACTGGAAGTCCAGGTGGATTTTTTAAAATAAATCCTGGTCCTCACCGGGGCCTGAACCCGGGACCTCCAGCACTCGAGGCGGACACCATACCTCGAGACCACTCATCCCCCTAAGAGTGAGAGAGGATCAGCGGAAAGAACTACATCACCTCCACAGTCGTCATAGTACCCTCAATTCATCAGATGGAACAAGAGAGTCCAAATTCCAGAGCATTACATACCGAGAGTGCTGCAGTGCTCTAAGAAGTTTTGGCACACCCGTGCCACCTGCAAGAGTGAGGTGGAGGTATGCAGGTATTGCTCTGGACCCCATCCATACAGTCAGTTCCAGCATGCAAAGACCGACACGGACTTCAGGAGGCCTAACATTAACAAACAAAATGCGCCAACTGCCTCGGCAACCACGGCGCCAGGTACCTCGGCTGCCCCTGCCACCAAGACAGCAAGGAAGCTGTGAAGATCGCCATCAAAACTAACCTGCCCAATAAAGAGACTAGGAGGCAGTACGAGGTCACCAATCGACTCACAAAAAGCGACAAAGCGCAACAGAAAGGACAACTGAAGGACCTGAGATCAAAGGTCAAAATAATGGAGGAAGAAAAAGATATGACGCAAGAGACACAGATAACGAAACGAAGCAAGTTCAGCAGAAGATTGAGCGGAATGTCGCTCGAATGGCTGCTATACAGGCTGAGCCAGAAGAAAGGCTATCAAGCGGGGGGGGGGGGGAGAGAAAAGGACAAAAAAGTCGCTTAAAAGTCGGCAGGGTCGACTTCATTGCACCGGGTTTATCCCATATGGCTCGGTTTCTTTCCGCAGCACGGAAAGCGTCGCACAAAGCACGAACTCCGTAGCTTTTAGCGACGACCCACAGGAGTCTCCGAAACATTTAACTCGTAAACTGAAGGACGCGGCCCAGAATCGAACCCACGACCTTCGGAGCACGAGTCAAACGGCTTGACCACTTCACCACAGAGACTCCCAGAAAAGGACCAGACGCAAGAAACACAGATAACGGCTGTTCAGCGCATCCTCGACGAACTGAAGCAAGTTCAGCAGAAGATTGAGCAGGATGTCGCCCGGATGGCCGCTATAAAGGCTGATACTGAAAAAAATGCTATCAAAGATATATCAAGCGAGAGACAAGACAGAAGGAACTCTAGAAACGATAATAATAGACCTGCTTAAGACCAACGAAGAAACACACAAACCAGAAGAGAAAAGAACACAGACAGAAGAAGAAGCAACAGAGGAAGAACGATATCGCTGCACACCATGATCGAACTGGTGAACCTGCCACAACACACGAAATCAAGGAAGACCAAGAAGACACCAACATTATTACAATTACTGGAGCATAGAGAACGAGAGGTAAAGCTCCCCGAAGGAAACAGCACTATATGACGGGGTGGGCACACAACAACTCCAGGCCTCAACAAGAGTAGTACTACATGTTGTAAATCCATCTTAATGAGACATAAAATACCTCATACTGAGACATGCGGTATGAGCCATGTCTCATTCTCGTCTCATGTCTCATGTCTCATGTCTCGTGGTGGGTGGGTTGTGGCCTGCCTCATGCCTTCCAGCTCCTGCCTCGTTTTTTAAAGTGTCAGCTGTCATTTTTTAATCAGAGCATCGGGGTTAACAATGGAAAGATCAATTAAACTATGGCGCCAGGTTTGCTAATTGAATATGTCAGCCGGTGTAATGAATTAATTAGGTTCCCGTTTGTATAGACGGTATAACAAACCCGGCATCCACCATGCTCTTTATCATATAACATCTGTGAGCAAAAAGTCGATATTGCCGGCAGGTGTATATTAGTGTCGGGGTCGAGGGAGGTCGCTGGTGCCATCTGTTTTTAATCAAGGGCGGTGTCGGAATAAAATAATAGGCGCAAAAGAACGATGTGTAGGGTGGGTTGGTAAGTGGTGAAAGACGGGGGTGCGTAGTTGGTCATAGTGGGATATCACCAATGTGTAACTGGGGTGTCTAGTGGGTCCCCTACCATGCGGCAGGGTCGATCCTACTGTGTGGTGGGGTAGTGTGGCAGTGGTCGAGTGTGTAACGGGGCTAGGTGGTGCCGTAGGTATCGTTTGAGAGTCGATTCACGCCGCGGTTCGATAAGGATGTCCACCCTAGGCGGCTCTTTTTACGTGTATACTAAGCCGTAAATGTATCTCAACGGTTTCTAGTTGCTGCCATAGCACTTGACAGGTTCGAAACATACAATGTGGTGGCGTAGTGTGGCAGTGGTCGAGTATGTAACGGAGCTAGATGGCGTCATTGACGGCTCGAATAACGCGGCTGGTTGATAACTATACCCAACATAGGAGCCAGAGAAGCGAATCCCGCTATGTGGTGAATCTGTTAAAGTAACATTGGTATCACGTGTTTCGTATCTTTGTTAAGGTTGGTTTACAACAGCTGTGATAAAAATATCAATATTGTCCACAGGTGTATAGTAAAAGAAATAATGTGTATTGTGAATTAGTTGTGCTGGCGACAGTTGGTGCTATTAATTATATCACTATTATATGTTAACAAAGGAGAGCTCGCTTGAATCGACCGAGGCGGGAGAGGTTACCTGCAATTTACTCTGTAAGGCCCATAGTGCCAGTTTTCCTATAGCGGTTATTAGTGATATGTTGAGACCTGTCGTGGTTTATGTTTTCCCCCGTTTCAAACTTCATGTCTCTACTCTTATGTATTACTGTCTTAGAAATAAAAAAGCATCTCACACTATAGACATATACTACCATAATGTATACAGAAAGAAGCAACAGGCATATGCACAATATAGAAATATACTAAATACACAGTATGTTAATAAAGACAATTACATTATTACAAGTTAAGTTACATAACAAAGCGAACATAGGCGCCAGAGAAGCGTATCACGATGTGTCGCTTTGCCTTCTTCTCAGAAACGTCAGTTCCACAGCCAGCAGATTCAGCGGTACTGCTCAGTGTCTTCACATTCATACAAAAGTGCAGGTTCTATGTAGTACCGCAACACTTTTTTTCTCGTAGCAATTGACAACTTTTTATTGGTCCTTATGTTTTTCATCTTCGTCATGACGATTCTTATTCTAACCTCTTCAAGGCATCTCCCAGCAGCTGTTATGACTGTTCCGAGATTCTTGTATCTATTCACTTGTTTCAGAATATTCCCATTTTCATGTATATTACATCGTGGTATTTCATTCTTCCTAGTGACGATCATAATCCGTGTCATTTTATAATTTAATTCTAACCCTAGTTGTTCACTGTGTACAACAAGCGCCTCTACTAAATATTGCAGATCCTACGCAGTGTCTGTTGATTACATAAATTATATGAAGGCCGTTGACAAGTTAAATTTGATGAAGACATTTTATTACAGAAATTAAATGAAGATATTTGACTAGAAATATTTAATAAAGCTACGAAAAAAAAAACAACAACAAACAAACAAACAAACAAAAACAGAGATCTACCGGTGTGAGAAAAGCATATAAGTATGGTAATGTCAGTTTCTGTGAACATATTTACCATATGCATTCTGAATAGTATATGAATATTTAGCTTTAAGGTGAAATCAATACGGCTGTACCGATCGGAAACAAGAAGAATGACTAAAACAAATACTAATAAACAACAATCATTTATTAACTGGTGCCCATGTAGTTCACCATTGGCGTTCATGTCTCATTCAACAATTAGTATAATGTCTGAAGTCACATTTGCGACTTCAACATATGTTTTCATAGTATATGTATATATGAAGATATATTCAAGGTGATTTCTAAGAACACATTTCCTCATATCACACTCTACAAAAGACATATTTCGCTCAAACTTAAACATTAAGAGTGGAAAAGAGTATGTTGTAGATATTGTTTTTCCTTTGTTTCTAGGGGGACTTGAGTATTTGTTGTTCTATCTGGGCATGGTATGTATATTTTCAACATATCTTCACTGATGTTTTTCATCTTGTCTGCTCATTGCGCCCGCTTCAAAGTCATACAAAAGTACAGGTTCTATGAAAGACAGAGACACTTTGCGGTTATTGTTAACCAAAATGACAAATGAGAGGTCGATTAATATGTAAGTATTTGTAAATAAATAAATATACACAGGGATGGCTGGTATATAATGATAACAAAGGTAGCTAGTTTTAGAAAACGAAATAGACGTGTTACCATAATAATATCCACACAGAATTGGTGTTACAGATTTCGCCTACTCCTCACCAAAATCAGACACCGAAGAAGGGTAATGACATTTTTACAGTTGCGAAGTGCCGTATTAGAAGCCCAAATATTAACCTCAAGGTGCGGGTTAATCCAAAGCTAGTGAGTGTCTTCATTCTGATCTAGAGTTGTTTACCGTGCCTCCCACGCAAACAGAGGTGGAATAGTGACTATGTGTAGCTTAACTGTGGTGGCACCATCTGGAGATATTAATCAGATACTTGGTACCCAGTGAAGATGACAGATAACTGATGCGGGATAGGTCGCGTGGCCCTCAACAAAACATACAAGGAAATAACGGTGAAATGAAAGGTTGCGTCTCTGCGAAGCATTATTTTAGAAACCAAAGATTACAATCGATCTGAGAGGGTAACAATAAACAGGTTAATCCTACCAGAAAGAGGTGTCTTATACAGTGGGTACCAACGACAGACAGCTGGCCAAAAAGAACAATACGGGTCTAGCGGGTACCATAGATCATATGGAGGTAGCAGCTTCGATTCCGACGGGGTTGTGTGACGGAAATATTGGTTGTTTTAATTAGCTGTGATGGAGTTTACAGCTCCGATCAACAGGTTTTGAGAGGTCTAAATAGGCAGTATTTTAAAGAATTCAAGTATATTATTACAAGTTAAATTACATAATAAAATAAATACAGTGATATGTATAAAATTATAAAAAACAAAAAAGAAGAAAACACCAGTGTTACATTAGCAAATAAGTGAAAAACACAACGGTATGAATACGTTGGTGTATTAGATACATACAAATGGTACACACAACATGCCATTATGTCAGCGTGACCGCTATCTGTTATATATTGCAACCAAAATACACCGATCGCCTCTCACGTCAGCGTAACAGACTAACACTTAAACCAAGCGCCCGATATCTGTTCTATATTGTTGCCAACAATTATGTGCATGCCGCCATCTTTCGATGTGAGTTTGATTGATGAAGCCTGTCAGAAAACAACCATAGATACATAGTAAAAGTGTCGTGAGAATACAAATCCAAGCGTATTGACTCTCGGTGTTTCGTTATTCACGTAACGTTTCCTGTTTCCTGCTCCAGTCTATTGTTGTAAAATCTTACCAAAGCGGATACTGTGGACCAAATCTACATGAATGAAGTAGGATAGATGCGGTTGTCATATGTGTCTTATAGGGCTTGGTCATTGGTTTTTTTTTTTTAAACTTATCGATGGAAGAAATGGCCCTTACACTACAAACAGAATAAACATTTACATTAATAATACCCATAACAAACACATGACCATCTACACTGGCTATGACAAAAGTGACAGTCTGCTTAGAGAAAACAGCGAATTTTCAACGAAAACATAGTCTGTGTGTTATCTCCTTGGAAACGTAAATCTGGTTATATTTAAATCACCCTATGCATTAATGGCCCCCATGAAAACTAATGTAATGTCTGAAGAAGTCAAATTTTGAGGCTTCAAAATATGTTTTCGTAGTATATGTATATATGAATATATATACATGTGTTTTCTAACAACAAATGTCCGCATGTCGCGCTTTACGTCCATACACAAGTATAGGTTCTATGAACGACACAACACCTACAAGTTACTAAGAATAAGATTGGCACTGGGTTACCAACAACATTTGCGTCTAGAGTCAATACAACAGGACAAGACAATGCTTTTTTCGGCCTCTGATTGAGAACAACAGATATAAACGTAATTATGCACTTACCTCTTTACCACAGTACCGAGAAAGTTAAAAATATCATTTTAAATACGCTGACGACCATAGTAACACAACCAGTTAATTCTGCTTGCTCACTTTGTGTATTACCCACACCTACTATAGATTGCAGAAAATACTCATTGTCTACAACCAAGGTGAAAAATATCGGTCAAACTTATAAATGTCTCGTCCGATTTCATAAAAAGAAGGAAATAATGTTAGCCAAATGTGAAAATATCGGTCAAACTTATAAATGTCTCATCAAAACTTATAAAAAATAGGAAAATTTGTTAACCTGATGAGAAAAATATTGACCCTGTAAAGAAATATTTACAACAAAATTATAAAAATTAGGAACATTTGTTAACCTAATGAGAAAAAAAATATCGACATAGAGAGCAATATTTCATCTAATCTTGTAAAAAGTAGGAAAATGTGTCAACCGAAATCGGAAAAGGTCGGTCAAATACATAAATATCTCAACAAATTATAAAAAGTAGGAAATAATAGGGGCCAAGTAAAAAAATAGCTTACCCAGATTTATAAAAGGTAGGAAAATATGTTAGCCAAAAGGGGAAAATATTGATCAAACTAAGAAACATGTCGACCGAACTAGGAAAATAAGTGAACCAAGGTAATAAAAAGGTTGGGTAAATACAGAAATATGTTGACCAAACTTATAAATATCGCTGCTAAACTTATGAACACTAGGAAACTTTGTTAAACAAATGTGAAAAAATATCGACCAAACTTATAAAAAGCTCCGCCAAACTTACGAAAAGTGGGAAACTGTGTTAACCAAAGTTGAAACTATATCGATCAAACTTATAAATGACTCGTTCGAATTCATAAAAAGTAGGAAATAATGTTAACCAAAAGGGGCAAAATATTGACCAAGTAAAGAAATGTCTCGTCCAAAATTGTAAAAAGTAGGACAAATTTGTTAATCAAAGGTGAAAAAAGATCGGCCAAACAGATAAATATTTCAACTAAACTTAAAAACAATAGGAAAAATGTTGCTTCTATAGTTATGTCAAACGTGTCTTGATCTTTTATTTGAAAAGACATTTCACAATACATAATCAGCAACGTCAGCACTTTCCCTCTTTTACATTACTGAAAGCTTCAACTTATCATTCCAGCGTTTCTGTTTAAGAACCACTTATACAGACTAATCACTCATCACTCCATACTCTTGATTTTTTTTTTTTTTTTTTTTTTTTTTTTTTTTTCTTTATAACACAAAGTGTCTCTGTCTTTCATAGATAGCTTCACAACTTTTCCATGTCACAGCACCAAGAGCTCCAAACCTTCGTTGTACATGAGATTCAACGACATAGTAATAACAACATTATGGCAATGCAGTCTATGGCTCCACTTGGGATAGTTTCGATATCATCTGAGTATTCGTCAGCAAAGATCCATTTCCCATAACGGATATCTTCAACTTTCCATACCACAATGTCTGCTATACTAATCTTCGATTGTTCCAGCTAGCAACACTGCAGGTGTTTTCTAGAAGTCTAGTGAACATTTCATTTCTCACCTTTTCCACCTCTATTTCACTGTGTCATTTCACAACCAACCAACAGTGTCTGTTGCGAGGTCGATCTTTCTTAATACAACATCTGCCATATTGACCCCTTGAATACCAGCGAATACATCTTCTAACCAATTTTCAACGTTTCATATCACTTAACACTAACATTCTCTTTGCTTACAACACACCGGTTTTCTGCTGACTGGGTAAATTCCCCAACTTACTGGAGATAAATCGACTGTCCCCTATCTGACAAGACCCTTTATTAGACAATGACTATGAGCATCAACCAGGATGGTCACTGCTAAGAAGAATACCAATAACAAACGATCTTCTTTACAGACGGCTATAAAATTATGATGCTATTAAGTGTTACAATGAGAAGAATAAGGAAGACAATAAAGGGTGAAAAGAGGTGACGTGTAGTAAGGATGTATGGAAGGAAAAGAGACACAATAGGCAAGATATATATTAAGAACACTAATAGATAGATCAAAATAGAAGAGAAAAGGCTTAATCAAGTGGATAATTTTATATACTTGAGGTCATTTATAACCTCAGATGGTAGGTACACAATAGAGCTTAAGAGCAGAATACGGCCAACAAAAGAGGTATTTCAGAAAATGAAACGTGTCTTAGGTGATAAGTCACTATCATTGAAGGAACAAATAAATAAACTTTCAACAATAAAATTACAAAAATTAATTTTCGACAATAAAAATTATACAGTAAATTTCTCTTTATTGTTTCTAATTTTAATGTTTCTGGTAGCAATTTAATTGTTAATTTTTATTGTCGAAAATTAATTTTTGTAATTTTATTGTTGAAAGTTTATTTATTTGTTCCTTCAATGATAGTGACTTATCACCTAAGACACGTTTCATTTTCTGAAATACCTCTTTTGTTGGCCGTATTCTGCTCTTAAGCTCTATTGTGTACCTACCATCTGAGGTTATAAATGACCTCAAGTATATAAAATTATCCACTTGATTAAGCCTTTTCTCTTCTATTTTGATCTATCTATTAGTGTTCTTAATATATATCTTGCCTATTGTGTCTCTTTTAGTGTTAGTGTTAAGTGATATGAAACGTTGAAAATTGGTTAGAAGATGTATTCGCTGGTATTCAAGGGGTCAATATGGCAGATGTTGTATTAAGAAAGATCGACCTCGCAACAGACACTGTTGGTTGGTTGTGAAATGACACAGTGAAATAGAGGTGGAAAAGGTGAGAAATGAAATGTTCACTAGACTTCTAGAAAACACCTGCAGTGTTGCTAGCTGGAACAATCGAAGATTAGTATAGCAGACATTGTGGTATGGAAAGTTGAAGATATCCGTTATGGGAAATGGATCTTTGCTGACGAATACTCAGATGATATCGAAACTATCCCAAGTGGAGCCATAGACTGCATTGCCATAAATGTTGTTATTACTATGTCGTTGAATCTCATGTACAACGAAGGTTTGGAGCTCTTGGTGCTGTGACATGGAAAAGTTGTGAAGCTATCTATGAAAGACAGAGACACTTTGTGTTATAAAGAAAAAAAAAAAAAAGAAAAAAAAAAAAAAAAAAAATCAAGAGTATGGAGTGATGAGTGATTAGTCTGTATAAGTGGTTCTTAAACAGAAACGCTGGAATGATAAGTTGAAGCTTTCAGTAATGTAAAAGAGGGAAAGTGCTGACGTTGCTGATTATGTATTGTGAAATGTCTTTTCAAATAAAAGATCAAGACACGTTTGACATAACTATAGAAGCAACATTTTTCCTATTGTTTTTAAGTTTAGTTGAAATATTTATCTGTTTGGCCGATCTTTTTTCACCTTTGATTAACAAATTTGTCCTACTTTTTACAATTTTGGACGAGACATTTCTTTACTTGGTCAATATTTTGCCCCTTTTGGTTAACATTATTTCCTACTTTTTATGAATTCGAACGAGTCATTTATAAGTTTGATCGATATAGTTTCAACTTTGGTTAACACAGTTTCCCACTTTTCGTAAGTTTGGCGGAGCTTTTTATAAGTTTGGTCGATATTTTTTCACATTTGTTTAACAAAGTTTCCTAGTGTTCATAAGTTTAGCAGCGATATTTATAAGTTTGGTCAACATATTTCTGTATTTACCCAACCTTTTTATTACCTTGGTTCACTTATTTTCCTAGTTCGGTCGACATGTTTCTTAGTTTGATCAATATTTTCCCCTTTTGGCTAACATATTTTCCTACCTTTTATAAATCTGGGTAAGCTATTTTTTTTACTTGGCCCCTATTATTTCCTACTTTTTATAATTTGTTGAGATATTTATGTATTTGACCGACCTTTTCCGATTTCGGTTGACAAATTTTCCTACTTTTTACAAGATTAGATGAAATATTGCTCTCTATGTCGATATTTTTTTCTCATTAGGTTAACAAATGTTCCTAATTTTTATAATTTTGTTGTAAATATTTCTTTACAGGGTCAATATTTTTCTCATTAGGTTAACAAATTTTCCTATTTTTTATAAGTTTTGATGAGACATTTATAAGTTTGACCGATATTTTCACATTTGGCTAACATTATTTCCTTCTTTTTATGAAATCGGACGAGACATTTATAAGTTTGACCGATATTTTTCACCTTGGTTGTAGACAATGAGTATTTTCTGCAATCTATAGTAGGTGTGGGTAATACACAAAGTGAGCAAGCAGAATTAACTGGTTGTGTTACTATGGTCGTCAGCGTATTTAAAATGATATTTTTAACTTTCTCGGTACTGTGGTAAAGAGGTAAGTGCATAATTACGTTTATATCTGTTGTTCTCAATCAGAGGCCGAAAAAAGCATTGTCTTGTCCTGTTGTATTGACTCTAGACGCAAATGTTGTTGGTAACCCAGTGCCAATCTTATTCTTAGTAACTTGTAGGTGTTGTGTCGTTCATAGAACCTATACTTGTGTATGGACGTAAAGCGCGACATGCGGACATTTGTTGTTAGAAAACACATGTATATATATTCATATATACATATACTACGAAAACATATTTTGAAGCCTCAAAATTTGACTTCTTCAGACATTACATTAGTTTTCATGGGGGCCATTAATGCATAGGGTGATTTAAATATAACCAGATTTACGTTTCCAAGGAGATAACACACAGACTATGTTTTCGTTGAAAATTCGCTGTTTTCTCTAAGCAGACTGTCACTTTTGTCATAGCCAGTGTAGATGGTCATGTGTTTGTTATGGGTATTATTAATGTAAATGTTTATTCTGTTTGTAGTGTAAGGGCCATTTCTTCCATCGATAAGTTTAAAAAAAAAAAACAAATGACCAAGCCCTATAAGACACATATGACAACCGCATCTATCCTACTTCATTCATGTAGATTTGGTCCACAGTGTCCGCTTTGGTAAGATTTTACAACAATAGACTGGAGCAGGAAACAGGAAACGTTACGTGAATAACGAAACACCGAGAGTCAATACGCTTGGATTTGTATTCTCACGACACTTTTACTATGTATCTATGGTTGTTTTCTGACAGGCTTCATCAATCAAACTCACATCGAAAGATGGCGGCATGCACATAATTGTTGGCAACAATATAGAACAGATATCGGGCGCTTGGTTTAAGTGTTAGTCTGTTACGCTGACGTGAGAGGCGATCGGTGTATTTTGGTTGCAATATATAACAGATAGCGGTCACGCTGACATAATGGCATGTTGTGTGTACCATTTGTATGTATCTAATACACCAACGTATTCATACCGTTGTGTTTTTCACTTATTTGCTAATGTAACACTGGTGTTTTCTTCTTTTTTGTTTTTTATAATTTTATACATATCACTGTATTTATTTTATTATGTAATTTAACTTGTAATAATATACTTGAATTCTTTAAAATACTGCCTATTTAGACCTCTCAAAACCTGTTGATCGGAGCTGTAAACTCCATCACAGCTAATTAAAACAACCAATATTTCCGTCACACAACCCCGTCGGAATCGAAGCTGCTACCTCCATATGATCTATGGTACCCGCTAGACCCGTATTGTTCTTTTTGGCCAGCTGTCTGTCGTTGGTACCCACTGTATAAGACACCTCTTTCTGGTAGGATTAACCTGTTTATTGTTACCCTCTCAGATCGATTGTAATCTTTGGTTTCTAAAATAATGCTTCGCAGAGACGCAACCTTTCATTTCACCGTTATTTCCTTGTATGTTTTGTTGAGGGCCACGCGACCTATCCCGCATCAGTTATCTGTCATCTTCACTGGGTACCAAGTATCTGATTAATATCTCCAGATGGTGCCACCACAGTTAAGCTACACATAGTCACTATTCCACCTCTGTTTGCGTGGGAGGCACGGTAAACAACTCTAGATCAGAATGAAGACACTCACTAGCTTTGGATTAACCCGCACCTTGAGGTTAATATTTGGGCTTCTAATACGGCACTTCGCAACTGTAAAAATGTCATTACCCTTCTTCGGTGTCTGATTTTGGTGAGGAGTAGGCGAAATCTGTAACACCAATTCTGTGTGGATATTATTATGGTAACACGTCTATTTCGTTTTCTAAAACTAGCTACCTTTGTTATCATTATATACCAGCCATCCCTGTGTATATTTATTTATTTACAAATACTTACATATTAATCGACCTCTCATTTGTCATTTTGGTTAACAATAACCGCAAAGTGTCTCTGTCTTTCATAGAACCTGTACTTTTGTATGACTTTGAAGCGGGCGCAATGAGCAGACAAGATGAAAAACATCAGTGAAGATATGTTGAAAATATACATACCATGCCCAGATAGAACAACAAATACTCAAGTCCCCCTAGAAACAAAGGAAAAACAATATCTACAACATACTCTTTTCCACTCTTAATGTTTAAGTTTGAGCGAAATATGTCTTTTGTAGAGTGTGATATGAGGAAATGTGTTCTTAGAAATCACCTTGAATATATCTTCATATATACATATACTATGAAAACATATGTTGAAGTCGCAAATGTGACTTCAGACATTATACTAATTGTTGAATGAGACATGAACGCCAATGGTGAACTACATGGGCACCAGTTAATAAATGATTGTTGTTTATTAGTATTTGTTTTAGTCATTCTTCTTGTTTCCGATCGGTACAGCCGTATTGATTTCACATTAAAGCTAAATATTCATATACTATTCAGAATGCATATGGTAAATATGTTCACAGAAACTGACATTACCATACTTATATGCTTTTCTCACACCGGTAGATCTCTGTTTTTGTTTGTTTGTTTGTTTGTTGTTTTTTTTTTTTTCGTAGCTTTATTAAATATTTCTAGTCAAATATCTTCATTTAATTTCTGTAATAAAATGTCTTCATCAAATTTAACTTGTCAACGGCCTTCATATAATTTATGTAATCAACAGACACTGCGTAGGATCTGCAATATTTAGTAGAGGCGCTTGTTGTACACAGTGAACAACTAGGGTTAGAATTAAATTATAAAATGACACGGATTATGATCGTCACTAGGAAGAATGAAATACCACGATGTAATATACATGAAAATGGGAATATTCTGAAACAAGTGAATAGATACAAGAATCTCGGAACAGTCATAACAGCTGCTGGGAGATGCCTTGAAGAGGTTAGAATAAGAATCGTCATGACGAAGATGAAAAACATAAGGACCAATAAAAAGTTGTCAATTGCTACGAGAAAAAAAGTGTTGCGGTACTACATAGAACCTGCACTTTTGTATGAATGTGAAGACACTGAGCAGTACCGCTGAATCTGCTGGCTGTGGAACTGACGTTTCTGAGAAGAAGGCAAAGCGACACATCGTGATACGCTTCTCTGGCGCCTATGTTCGCTTTGTTATGTAACTTAACTTGTAATAATGTAATTGTCTTTATTAACATACTGTGTATTTAGTATATTTCTATATTGTGCATATGCCTGTTGCTTCTTTCTGTATACATTATGGTAGTATATGTCTATAGTGTGAGATGCTTTTTTATTTCTAAGACAGTAATACATAAGAGTAGAGACATGAAGTTTGAAACGGGGGAAAACATAAACCACGACAGGTCTCAACATATCACTAATAACCGCTATAGGAAAACTGGCACTATGGGCCTTACAGAGTAAATTGCAGGTAACCTCTCCCGCCTCGGTCGATTCAAGCGAGCTCTCCTTTGTTAACATATAATAGTGATATAATTAATAGCACCAACTGTCGCCAGCACAACTAATTCACAATACACATTATTTCTTTTACTATACACCTGTGGACAATATTGATATTTTTATCACAGCTGTTGTAAACCAACCTTAACAAAGATACGAAACACGTGATACCAATGTTACTTTAACAGATTCACCACATAGCGGGATTCGCTTCTCTGGCTCCTATGTTGGGTATAGTTATCAACCAGCCGCGTTATTCGAGCCGTCAATGACGCCATCTAGCTCCGTTACATACTCGACCACTGCCACACTACGCCACCACATTGTATGTTTCGAACCTGTCAAGTGCTATGGCAGCAACTAGAAACCGTTGAGATACATTTACGGCTTAGTATACACGTAAAAAGAGCCGCCTAGGGTGGACATCCTTATCGAACCGCGGCGTGAATCGACTCTCAAACGATACCTACGGCACCACCTAGCCCCGTTACACACTCGACCACTGCCACACTACGCCACCACATTGTATGTTTCGAACCTGTCAAGCGCTATGGCAGCAACTAGACACCGTTGAGATACATTTACGGCTTAGTATACACGTAAAAAGAGCCGCCTAGGGTGGACATTCTTATCGAACCGCGGCGTGAATCGACTCTCAAACGATACCTACGGCACCACCTAGCCCCGTTACACACTCGACCACTGCCACACTACCCCACCACACAGTAGGATCGACCCTGCCGCATGGTAGGGGACCCACTAGACACCCCAGTTACACATTGGTGATATCCCACTATGACCAACTACGCACCCCCGTCTTTCACCACTTACCAACCCACCCTACACATCGTTCTTTTGCGCCTATTATTTTATTCCGACACCGCCCTTGATTAAAAACAGATGGCACCAGCGACCTCCCTCGACCCCGACACTAATATACACCTGCCGGCAATATCGACTTTTTGCTCACAGCTGTTATATGATAAAGAGCATGGTGGATGCCGGGTTTGTTATACCGTCTATACAAACGGGAACCTAATTAATTCATTACACCGGCTGACATATTCAATTAGCAAACCTGGCGCCATAGTTTAATTGATCTTTCCATTGTTAACCCCGATGCTCTGATTAAAAAATGACAGCTGACACTTTAAAAAACGAGGCAGGAGCTGGAAGGCATGAGGCAGGCCACAACCCACCCACCACGAGACATGAGACATGAGACATGAGACGAGAATGAGACATGGCTCATACCGCATGTCTCAGTATGAGGTATTTTATGTCTCATTAAGATGGATTTACAACATGTAGTACTACTAACAAGTGCGCGACTCTGGCCAGACATGAAAAACACAACGAGAAAGGAATGAACACAATCAATCCATCAGAAGCCGAGAAGCTGACAACAAGCAGCCCAATATACGAAAGCCAACCTACAAGCTACACCACAAATACCCCAATTATAGCTATGTCGAAAACTCGAATGCTGAAAGGGGGTATTCGTAGCAAAAATTGTATTGGATTGTCTCGTGTTCACCTTTACTTATTGTATCGTATTTACCTTTCCTTTACTTATTGTCTCATGTTCATCTTTACTTACTGTCTCATGTTAATCTTTACTTGTTTCGTGTGTACCTGTACTTTACTTATAGTCTTGTATTCACCTTTACTTAATATATTGTCTCATATTCACCTTTACTTTACTTATTGTCTCATGTTCACTTTTATTTATCGTCTCAAGTTTACCGTTATTTTAATTATTGTCCAATGTTCACCTTTACTTATTGTCTCATGTTCACCTTTACTTATTGTCTCATATTTACCTTTACTTTACTTATTGTGTCATGTTCACCTTTACTTATTGCCTCGTGTTTACCTTTACGTTACATATAGTCTCGTGTTTACCTTTACTTTACTTATTGTCTCGTGTTTACCTTTACTGTATTTATTGTCTCATGTTCACCTTTACTTATTGTATCATGTTTACTTTACTTTATTTATGATCTAATGGTAACATTTACTTATAATCTCACGTTCATCTGTACATATTGTCTCATGTTTCTTTTACTTTACTTATTGTCTTGTATTCAACTTTACTTTACTTATAGTCTCATGTTCACCTTTACTTATTGTCTCGTGTTTACCTTTACTTTATTTATTATATCGTGTTCACTTTCACTTTATGTATTGTCGCATATTCACCTTTACTTATTGTCTAATGTTTACCTTTGACGTTACATATTGTCTCATGTTCACCTTTAATATTGTCTCGTGTTTACCTTTAATTTACATATAGTCTCGGTTTCACCTTTACTTTACTTATTGTCTCATGCTTACCTTTACAGTATTTATTGTCTCATGTTCACCTTTACTTATTGTATCATGTTCATCTTTACTTATGGTCTCATGTTCACTTTACTTATTGTCTCATGTTCATCTTTACTTATTGTGTCATGTTCACTTTACTTATTGTCTAATGTTCACCTTTACTTATTATCTCATGTTCACCTTTACTTATTGTCTCATGTTCACCTTTACTTATTGTCTCATGTTCACCTTTACTTATTGTCTCATGTTCACCTTTACTTATTGTCTCATGTTCACCTTTACTTATTGTCTCATGTTCACCTTTACTTATTGTCACGTGTTTAACTTTACTGTATTTATTGTCTCATGTTCACCTTTACTTATTGTATGGTGTTTACCTATACTTTACTTATTCTCTCATGTTTATCTTTGCTTATTGTCTCATGTTCATCTTTACTTGTTTTGTGTTTACCTGTACTTATTTATAGTCTTGTATTCATCTTTACTTTGTATATTGTCTCATATTCACCTTTACTTTGCTCATTGTCTCATGGTCACCTTTATTTATCGTCTCATGTTTACCTTTACTTATTATCTCATATTTACCTTTAATGTAATTATTGTCTCCTGTTCATCTTTCCTTTACTTATTGTCTCATGTTCATTTTTACGTTACTTATTGTCTCATGTTCACCTTTACTTTACTTATTGTCTCATGTTCACTTTTACTTTACTTATTGTCTTATGTTCACCTTTACTTTACTTATTGTCTCATGTTCATTTTTACGTTACTTATTGTCTCATGTCTACCTTTACTTTACTTATTGTCTCATGTTCACCTTTACTTTACTTATTGTCTCATGTTCACCTTTACGTTACTTATTGTCTCATGTTTACCTTTACTTATTATCTCATAATTACCTTTAATGTAATTATTGTCTCCTGTTCATCTTTACTTTACTTATTGTCTCATGTTCATTTTTACGTTACTTATTGTCTCATGTTCACCTTTACTTTACTTATTGTCTCATGTTCACCTTTACTTTACTTATTGTCTTATGTTCACCTTTACTTTACTTATTGTCTCATGTTCATTTTTACGTTACTTATTGTCTCATGTCTACCTTTACTTTACTTATTGTCTCATGTTCACCTTTACTTTACTTATTGTCTCATGTTCACCTTTACGTTACTTATTGTCTCATGTCTACCTTTACTTTACTTATTGTCTCATGTTCACCTTTACTTTACTTATTGTCTGATGTTCACCTTTACGTTACTTATTGTCTCATGTTTACCTTTACTTATTATCTCATAATTACCTTTAATGTAATTATTGTCTCCTGTTCATCTTTACTTTACTTATTGTCTCATGTTCATTTTTACGTTACTTATTGTCTCATGTTCACCTTTACTTTACTTATTGTCTCATGTTCACCTTTACTTTACTTATTGTCCTATGTTCACCTTTACTTTACTTATTGTCTCATGTTCATTTTTACGTTACTTATTGTCTCATGTCTACCTTTACTTTACTTATTGTCTCATGTTCACCTTTACTTTACTTATTGTCTCATGTTCACCTTTACGTTACTTATTGTCTCATGTTTACCTTTACTTATTATCTCATAATTACCTTTAATGTAATTATTGTCTCCTGTTCATCTTTACTTTACTTATTGTCTCATGTTCATTTTTACGTTACTTATTGTCTCATGTTCACCTTTACGTTACTTATTGTCTCATGTTCACCTTTACTTTACTTGTTGTCGCATGTTCACGTCTACTTTACTTATTGACTCATGTTCACGTTTACTTATTGTCTCATATTCACCTTTACTTTACTTATTGTCTCATGTTCACCTTTACTTTACTTATTGTATCATGTTCACCTTTACTTTACTTATTGTCTCATGTTCACCTTTACTTTACTTATTGTCTCATGTTCACCTTTACTTTACTTATTGTCTCATGTTCACCTTTACTTTACTTATTGTCTCATGTTCACCTTTACTTTACTTATTGTCTCATGTTCACCTTTACTTTACTTATTGTCTCATGTTCACCTTTACTTTACTTATTGTCTCATGTTCACCTTTACTTTACATATTGTCTTATGTTCACCTTTACTTTAATTGTCTCATGTTCACCTTTACTTTATATATTGTCTTATGTTCACCTTTACTTTAATTGTCTCATGTTCACCTTTACTTTACATATTGTCTTATGTTCACCTTTACTTTAATTGTTGTCTCATATTCACTTTTACTTTATATATTGTCTCATGTTCACCTTAACTTTAATTATTGTCTCATTTTCACGTCTACTTTACTTATTGACTCATGTTCACGTTTACTTATTGTCTCATATTCACCTTTACTAATCCAACTCTTTCGCATGTCCTGTCTGTCATACTGGTAACCCTTGTAGAAATAATATCAGACACTCAAATTAAGACAAACAATACAGATCTACATCTGACCAATTGCTACTATCCAAGTGACTGCCTACAGGAACTGGACACACTACCATTAACAGAAAAAGTGATTGTGTGTGGTGATTTCAACAGCCACGCACAGAGTTGGAGCTATGACCACATGGACCAGAGAGGAGAGACACTGGAAGACTGGCAGGATGAGAATAGATTCATCTTGATTAACAGGCCGTATGACCTACATACCTTCTACTCAAGGTCATGGCACACTACAATTACAACTGACCTGGCTTTTCACTCACCAGAACTTTTGTCGAATATCATACACATTTTCGGGAAACAATTTGGTTTTAGTGTCCATCGGCCAATCTTTCTCATTGTAGAAAATAAGCTTGTAAGTTAAAGCAGCACCCTCTCTAAGTGGAAATACAAGAAAGAGGACTGGCAATTTACAAACATCGCACCAGCATACTGGTTAGAAATCTAAACACAGATAAAGACATAAATAAAATAGTTGAAGAGTCTGGGAAATGCATACTACAGGCAGCATGAGAAACATTACCAAGAGTAGCTCGTAAAACAATACAAACTGTACTGGGGTAGTGAACTATAACAGTTGCATAATGATGTCGAGGTATGTAAAAAGCAAGCAGAGGCCAAACCCAGACAAGAGCACCACAAAAATACCAGTATGTACAGCCAAATTTCAAAGGACCAAGCTACAGACTAGACGGAAAAGCTGGCTGGAGAAAACAGACTCTCTAAATTTTGAAAGAGACACACGGAAGTTGTGGAAGCTAATAAAACAACTTAACGACGAGGCTGACGCTTCGCCGCTTATCCATCGCCACAGAGCTTGAAGGTGATATATGAAGTTGGGTGATGCGCGATGAATTGGATTAAAGTGAGGAAGAGTTGAGCAATTCGTTATCCTCACTCTCTCGCCTGATTCCAGTTGCAAGACAAGTCAAGACTACTGGAGACGAATACAGATGCAGTGGATGACCAGGGCGCTCTACGTGCCTTGCTGTGCTCATTACGTTCCACAACGCTTTGCAGGTAAACGCCATTTTGCCCGTTGAATCATCAGATATTTTATCCGCGCAGTCTGCCGAATCCCAACAGGCAACGATTGGCAACAGGCAATAATAGTACCAATATGGAAAAAGAAAGACAATATGTTGTTTGTCCATCAAGAATGACGATGACACGGATGTGTGCTCTCTCCTCTGTTATTTAATATCTGCTTAGACATAATATCTAAAAAAGCAAGAATTGACAGAACAGATTCAGAAAACTTTGAACACTTTACTTCAGATGAAACAACAGATCCACCAGCAATAAATGAACTTCTTTTTACAGACGACCAGTGCCTGTTTTGTACAGTGGGAAAAAGAGTGTGATTTGATTATTGGAAACACCTGGTATCAACAGCACCCAATGAGATTATGGACATGGAGGAGTCCTGATCATAAGATCAGAAATCAGATTGATTACATTCTCATCAACAGAAGATTTCGAAATGCCTTAAAATTCGCAAAAACTATACCAAGCGCAGACTGCTACAGCGAACATAGATTAATTTTAAGCAATTTACATATAAAATTAAAGAAAGTCAAATATTCACCACCAAGAAACTTAAAATTTGATCTACAGGCACTGACGAGTGAGGAAATAAAAAAGGTAAATTCAACGTAGAGGTAAAGAACAGATTCAATGCATTGTCTGATATGGAAATATTATTTCAAGACGTCAGTGACCAATGGGAAATATTAAAGAAATCAGTCAACCAAGCTGCAGAAACAACCAACCTAAAAATAAAGATAATAGGACGCAAGAAATGGATGACGGAAGACATCTTAAATCTCATGGAAGTATGAAGAAATAACAAAATTAACAAGGCAAAATATGAAGAGATTCACAGGAAAATTAGGAAGCTATGCAAAAAGGCAAAAGAAACATGGCTTGAGGAAGATTGCAAGGAAATTTAAACCAACTCAACACCCGGAATACCAAATTAATGCACTAAAGAATTAATTACATCACTAACACAAGAACACACACATCAACGGGTTGCCTAAAAACCAAAGATGGCAAAATCATAATAGAAAAAGATCAGATTTTACATGCGTGGTCAGATTATGTGAAAGACCTTTATGATGATACAAGAGAAGATCAGTATCATCATCGGAATAATAATGAAGGACCATCAATTTTGAAGATGGAAGTTCAGAATGCTCTTAACCATATGAAAACTGGCAAGACCCCGGGTACAGAAAACATCACAATACAAATGATCAATGCCTTAGAAGAATATGGAATAGACCAAGTCACCAGACTGCTGAACGCAATATACGATACTGGAGATATACCTCCTGAATTGTGTAATTCTATATTTATTGCAATCCCGAGGAAATCAAGAGCCTTGGAATGCGATCAACATCAAACAATTAGAATAATGAGCCACATCACGAAGATGCTACTGAGAATTATCATGCAAAGAATCAGGAAGACAATACAACCTGAAATAGGAGAAGAAGAATGTGGGTTTGTAGAAGGCAAGGGCACAGTAAATGCTGTGTATATATTGAGAACAGTAACTGAACGTTCTATAGAAGTAAACAAAGATCTATATCTTTGCTTTATTGACTGCACAAAGGCTTTCGATAAAGTGAGACATGTCGACATAATAAGGATGCTTGAAGATCTACATATTGATGGAAAAGACCTTAGACTTGTAAAAACATATATTGGAAACAACAAGCTGCCATCAGAATTGATAACAATGTTGGCCAATATCAGCCTATTAAAAGAGATGTGAGACAGGGATGTGTAATGTCTCCAAATCTTTTTTCCCTGTACAGTGAACATATTTTCAGAAATATAGACGGTATGGAAAGAATCAGCATTGGGGGACGATACATCAGTAACTGGGGCTGCGTGGTCTCGAGGTATGGTGTCCGCCTCGAGTGCTGGAGGTTCCGGGTTCAAGACCCGGTGATACCGGGATTTTTTTCTCGTGGACTTCTAGTAATAAATTTCCCCTGGTCTCTCGGTAGTGAGATCGGACACCCGTGTGTATTGTTGCGCACGTAAAAAATCCCTTGGCAGTTGGACATCGAAAAAGAGTAGCCTAACGGCGCTGCCCGGGCAAAATTTCGAGTTAAAAATCTACCCAAAGTATTTCAAGATCCTCGCCGGTGCTACGGAGTTCGTGCACTGAGCTGAGTTTCTCCAGACTCAGGTTTGAGTAAGGAGGAGAACGGAGCACTTATGGGTTGCACCCGTGTACCGTGATGTTGATCCATCGACTAAACTAAACTAAACATCAATAACATTAGATATGCAGATGATACAGTCTTGATTGCAGACAATGAACAGGACCTGCAACATTTAGTAGATGCGGTTGTTGCACACAGTGAACAACTAGGGTTAGAACTGAATATTAAGAAGACACAGATTATGGTCGTCGCTGGGAAGAAGGAAATACCACAATGTGATATATGATTAAATGGGCATATTCTTAAGCAAGTGAATCGATACAGTTATCTCTGCACAGTCATAACATCTGATGGGAGATTCATTGAAGAGATTAGAACAAGAATTGCAATTGTGAAGGTAGCCTTTTGCAAGATGACAAACATACTGACCAATAAAAAGATATCAATTGAAACGAGAAAAAGAGTGTTGAAGTGCACCACAGAACCTATACTTTTGTATGGATGTGAAGCATGGACAATAAGCAGTCAAGCTGAAAAACATCTGATGGCTGTGGAAATGTGGTTTCTGAGGAGAATGCAAAGAGTACCATGGACAGATAGAAAGACCAATGACCAAGTACTACAATAGACCTTCAAGAAACAAATGAAGATCGTAAACTGATTAGAGACATTAGACGTAGACAGTCACAATTTTTGGGCATGTTTTGAGAAGAAATGACTTGGAGAACTTGGTGACAACTGGCAAGATTGAAGGGAAGAGACCAAGGGGAAGACCGAGAAGTAAATACCTGGATGGCTTGGCCACGTGGCATGGTCGAGACAGGAACACAGAGCTGATCCACGACTCTGGTGATCGAATGAGATGGCAAAACATGACCGCCCACGCTTGTCGGCATGGCACATGAAGGATGGATGGATGTTAAAAGAATGTTTGTTTTGCATATCCTTTACAGGACATCGCTGTCAACATCAGCATCTTTCAGCTGATTGTTGATTTCTTGGCAAGATTACGCTCAGTAGTTTGCCATTGATTTCTGAGCGGCCGGCTCAGATACCCCGTAAGTTACCGACGCGATTCGAACCACTGCTGATTCTCACCGTCGCCGCGTTACTTACGAGAGTATACGAGATTAGGGAGAAAAGTCGCTAACCTCTAGGCCAGGAAGCCGGCAAAAAGAATGATACTCTTATAAAAACCATACTGGAGAGCAAGGTTGAGGGCAAACGAGCAAAAGGTAGACAACGATACAAGTGGGAATATAACATCAGCCTGACAGAATGTACAGTCAAGGCAAGAGACAGTGTTGGAGATCTATTGCAGCCACCCTTCATTGTGGAGACGGCACCAGATTGATTGATTGATTGATAGTTGATATGTAAGTGCACTAGCTTTTTGACATCTGATTTCGATTTCTCTATCCAATCTGCCATCTTCTGTGATTATACTTCCAAGATATTTGAATTCTTTAACTTGTTTCAGAGACGTGCCATTTATATGTATATTCTCCCGTGTGTTGCCGGGGCCCATAAGGGAAGCAAAAATAGCAACACTGTAGCCTACCATGCATGTTGTAAGAGGCGACTAAGGAGGCTATGGTTCCGTCGCCCTGCTACTGAGTGAGTGCGTGGTGCGACACTGTGAGCTGTGAGTTTCGTGTGAAATGCTTTTGAATCTGCCCGAGGTTTTTTGGAATGTGACTGCATGTTTGGAGCGATGGCAGCTGGCTATGTCCCAGAGTTGACCGGTTTTTGCCTTATGCAGAAATGCGTGGCTGCTGGGCTTCTGGTTGACTGCCACTGCTATCGACGATGAACTGTATTTTCGTGGACTGTGTGGGTGAACATCTAGGAAACATCCAGATGGGAAAATGACTGCAGATTCCATCAGAGATAAACTGGATGTTTCGTGGGGGACTATTGTAGTATTGTGTTGACATTCTGGCGGCGGCATTATGCACAGTGTATCTGTGCGGGCTGTTGTTTGTCGAGACTCCTGTCTTTTCCACTTTTCACATTGGGCAGTGGGGAGCGTTTTATGTGATATTCGCTGGCACAGGAACGGAGCATAATGGGGACAACCCGTTGCTGTGAAGTTGGAACCGCGACTAACTAACTAACTAACTAATAATGATATTATATATTGTTTCGGTAATGCTACTGGCCATTACAGAATACAATTCTCTTAGTTTTTATATACGCGTTTTCCCAATTGCCCGAAAACATGGCGGCTTGTCTGTGTTGAATGTGGGACTCAACATTTATTTTGGTAAATGTTGAATATTGAACTACAACATTCAAAGTTTATTGAGGTTAGATATCATCCTCAAATCTAACTGACCTCTACCATTGGCAACAGTCTTCAGGAGCTGTATTGGTTTGCCCGAATACAACCAAGTTATACAGAAGTAAAGTAGATTAACACTTCCGAACTTCGCAATGAAATAATTTAGTTATAGTTATACTGATCATGATTTTTAATTTGGGTATTTACTAATGAGACCACCACAGATAGATAGGCCTTGGAATACTGAATCCAACGGTACCTCAATCATGCCTGTAGGTTAATTCTAAGTGGAGATATTCAGATTTGAGTGCGTGACCTTCAACACAAAAATTCTCTAAGATAACAGCACTGAGCGTGTTTGCTTTGCGGCCCAATCAAAGTGAGAGCTGAAATGATTAAAATTTGGCTTCTTACAACTATAACTTTTTTTTGTTTTTAAATGAACATCTTAGTATTCTTAGCAATCATACATCATTGTGATCGGAGTAGCAAAGCCTAACAGCTCATGTCATCTATTCTTCTATATGTATCATCTATCTTTTGATGCATCGCGATCTAATTAGCAATTAAACATGGCCCCTTTTATTATTCATTCATTAGCAAGTAATTTTATCTTAATACTATTTTTAAACCCTTGCAAATTGCATCTTGTATTATGCGGAATGATGCTACAGAACTAATAGTAACTTTTCAGTTTCGATAGGATGCAATGCAACCTGATTAGAAATTAAAATTGGGCTCCAATTAATTATGATTCATTAATTACCAAGTAATTAATGTTATCTTTATGTTTAAAACCTGGCAAGTTGCATCTTGTATTATGCGGAACGATGTACGAATATAATGGTCACAATTATGTGATGATAAGATTTGTCAAAATTTAATTAGCAATTGAAATTGGCCACTATTTAATTATTATTCATTAATTGCCATTTGAATTCTTAATGTTATAAAACCTGGCATGTTGCATCTCGCATTAAGCGGAATGATGCTACAGAACTAATAGTAACTTTCCTGTTTCAATAGGATGCACTGCAACCTGATTAGAAATTAAAAATGGCCTCTAATTAATTATTATCCATTAATTACCAAGTAATTAATGTTATCTTTATGTTATCTTTAAAACCTGGCAAGTTGCATCTTTTATTATGCGGAATGATGCTATAAATCTAATGGTCACAATTATGTGGCAATAGGATGCGTCAAGACCTAATTAGCATTTACAAATGGCGGCCAATTAATTATTATTCTGACATATGTGGAGAGACATGAACACACTACGCCAGCTGGCATGGCGTTTAATGATGACGATGATATTATATTATACGGCGCCACCGCCATTTTGATTTCCCTATCATTATAGTTATACAGCATAATATAGCATGGTCAGACAAATTTATTTTTCATAATCTGCATAACAAATCTTGCTGAAACTCTACACTTATATGTAAAATTTGACAAAGAATTGTAAAGTGCAAGAAAAAGTGCAATGAATATGATAATACACACACACACACACACACACAAACTATAATTACTGTAAACTTATGGTAAGCCCAAAAGTAAAATTTTTCCAGAGAATTAAAAAGCCAAACTCTCACAGGCAATGTTGCTTGCTTGCTTGATTCAAAAACAACAATTCCAAATTTGGCCTTGTTCAACCTGCCTCTTCAGCCTTGGTTAGAGTTGAGGTCTGTGGTTTTTGTGGACTGTTAGTCCTAATTCATACTGTGTTTTTTTTGTTCTGCTCTGGTTGTCAGTAAAGGTTGGTTCTTGTGCTGCCTGGTAATTTCATTAGTGTCTTACGTTGGTCCTGACAGGGACTGGTCCTCAGTCGGACCTACCAGGTTCCATCATCTTTCATTTGTTGGTTTCTTTCTCTATTAGCATTAATAATGTTGTCCTCTGGGGGACTGATTTTGTTTTCGTGGTCCTCACTGAGGTAGGTTATAATTTTTGTGGTCCTTACCAGGACTTGTCATATTTTGTGTGATCCTCTCAAGGGTTGGTTATTCCTCATGTGTCCTGATCGGGGCTGGTCCCGTTCATTTCCAGTCCTTATAAGGACTTGACGTAGGCATAGGCCGAAAATTCAATTGCAGTCTCAAGTTGTCCTCCCGGTCAGCCGTTAATTCTCCTACATTCGCTGTCATCATCGGTGCATGCAACAACAAGACGACCCAAATTACCCGCTCGCCTTGTCTGGGAGCCCTCCAGGAAGAGCCAAACCACCATCATGCCACTCACCCGGCCGCATTCATCTGTCCCTCTCAGGACACCCAGGACATCCAAGCAAAATGGATGTCCACAAAAACGAATTTTATAACACAGAACAGAGACGAAAAGGTATGAACAGACACTGATTAGTTTTTCTTTTTCTTTTATATATATATATATATATATATATATATATATATATATATATATATATATATATATATATATATATATATATATATATATATATATATATATAGCCGGCTCCATGGCCGAGGGGTTAGCAACTTTCTCCGCTAACCCCGAATACTCTCGTCACGTGACGCGACGAGAATTAGCAGTGGTTCGAATCGCAAAAGTGGCTTATGAGAGTATGGAGCCGGTCGCTCAGAAAGTCGTGGCGTGCTGATGAGCGTAATCTAGCCTAGGAATCAACATACAGCTGAAAGATGCTGGTGTTGACCGCAATATCCTGAAACAGGATGGAAACGCGGGAAAAAAAAAAAAAAATATATATATATATATATAAAAGAAAAAAACAAACTAATCAGTGTCTGTTCATACATATCTATATACAATTCCTTTTGGTTTTTGGTTAAAACTATAAAAATGAAAAAGTTATATGTCTCTCCCTGTTCTGCATATGAACTGTCTGACCAGACGCTGTATTTCTGGGTTGCGGTTTATGTGCAGGCACTCTGTCATTGTCATTGGATTCTGAGTTTTAATAAAGTATTATCTTAGATCCCTTCGCTCACTATTGTACTCGTCGCATTTTAGTAAATAATGTTCAATTGTGTTGTCTTCTAGGCATGCTATGCAGAATGGGTTTTCTCTTCTTTCTTTCCAGTTTCCCCAGTCTGAGTTTCCATAGTTTTCTGTTTGCTGGTGCTTTCATGTTGTTATTGACTTGCGACTTGCAATTGGGTTCACCCGGTATCTGATCTACATGTCACCCTCTAGCTCTGTCTCTCCACTGTTTCCTCCATTCTTGGAGTATGTAGCTTTTGATGACACTCTTTCCTTCTACTTTTCCTAGTCCTGTGTTGATTTTACAACTGCTGGTTAGTCCTCATTTCACGGGTCTGTCTGCTTTTTCGTTTCCCGGGATATCCCTATGGACTGGTATCCATCCAATGGTGACTTGACATTCCATGTACCTGAGGTTGGTGTTTGTCTCTAATATTGCCTCTTTTATGTCGGGTCTGTTTCCTCTAGTGAAGTTCCCGAGCGTTTGCACTGAAGACAGGGAGTCTGTCAATATGCAGAGTTTCATTGGTGGGTTCTCGGCTGCAATCTCCAGTCCTTTCAGTATGGTTACCAGTTCGGCCGTGCATACTGCTGTCTGGTCTGTTTGAACTATTTCTTCAGTTTCCAGTCTGGGACCACTACTCCTGCTCCTACCTCTCCCTGTTTTTGGACCCGTCTGTGTAGACTATGAGGTTGTCCTTGCTGATTTCTTCTATGTATGCCTCGGCAGCATCTCATGCGTCTGTGTCCTCCGTGTCCGTGGTGATGGCCTTTGCTAGGCTCGTGTCTGTGAATGGGACTGTTAGTTCCCATGGTGAGATTGTTGGCTTATACAGTCTTGTCTGTTTCAGGGTTTCTGCTAGCTCCCCTTCTTAGCTCATCTTCTCTGCTGCTTCCAACCCTGTCGGTCTTTACAGTTTTACTATTGGGATGCCTCCTCATTTGCTGCGGTTGTCTCTGAATGTTTGGTATGCTGGATGGTCTTCGTCTTGTGCTACCTTTACCCAGTAGTTGTAAGTCAGCTGCTTACGCCTCAGACTCAATGACATTACTCTTTTTTGATGTGCTTTCTGCCATCAAATGTTACTCCAAGGTATGTTGGTTTAGTGCTATGGAGGATCATTGTTACATGCTTCTTTTATTATGTCTGTATGATCCCCCATCTTCGTGTACATTGGTAAAAACTTGGATGAATGATTCCTCTTCTTGAGGTGAGGTTTCACTAAGGGAACTCCTGGAGAGAACTAAATAAATCTGTTTACCACTTTAGTCCCAAAGTCCCAATATCTTGCCCAGTCAACAATTAAGGAATGATTGTAGCTTAACAATAATCATTGTCATTCTGCATGTTTCCGATCCATACTGTAGTACTGTTTTAATGTTTTACTTGAACAACCTGTTGTTTAATTTTTGTGACTTCGACAAATGTCCAATTGCTTTGCAAGTTCCTCTTGCCTTTTGCACTCTTATTGTAATACCTTTATATGTTGACCTATCTGTGTCTACATTGCTACCTAAATAGGTGAATAATTCTGTCTCTTGAAGTGAAGTTTCACAAAGGGAGATCAGGTTATCATTTGCTTGATTTATTTTCATCATCTTTATCCTTCCCTGTGAATTTTAAAGATTTAGTCGTTGTGACCTCCTATCCAATGTGTTTAGCTAAATCGTGCATCTCATTTCAATCTGTGGGACAAGAATGCAATGTCATCAATGAAGTCCAGATCATTGAGCTTCAATGTACAAGCAGACAATATTGGGACCAAATATTGTCAAATGTAGGCACACTCACAACTTTCATGTTATAAGCTCACAAAGTAGAATAAGGAAAATTAATTACAAGATTTTCTTGTTTTTTATCACCAATAGAAGACTCATTATTGGATGTATGGAAGGGGAAAAAAGATACAGCAAAGAATGGCTTCTGTTATAAGTATTACATCAACTGTAATGTCTGTATGATGTGTGACAAAGTAATAAAGCTGTTCCACAAATCCTTCATGTATTGTAATGTTATTTTTGTCATGTTAAACCAATATTAACACACTATGATTGATTGCCAAAATAAAATTATTAAAGAGAATTTGAGGAATATCATATCATAAAACATGTCTTGAAGTAATCATAAGACATTTTGTATCATTAATCATGATTAGATATCTTGACAAACAAAATATCACATTCATTTATTTGGTTTACTTTTGTATAAATATGCAACTTACAAATCCTTTCAGACTGAAAGATGGAGAGTAAACTACCATCAAATGTCAAGATAGAACAACCTGAAGTCTGTGTAGATCAAGGTAAGATTAAGTGTAATAGAATGTAACAGTTAGTTGAATATACTTTACAGAGTCTTGCAATCAGTCCCAGCATTTACTGGCTATTTTTTGATTTGCTAGATAATTTTACATTTAGTAGTTTGCCTTTTGATTTCTGAATGGCCAAAGCATTATTTCATCGAAATCAGCACAATAGCAGAATGTAAATCTACTCAGAAACGGAAAAATAAGGTCATAGGTGTGGCCGAGTACCCACCGAGATCAGTGCACAACCGACCCGAGCAGGGAATTCTCTTGTCCTGACAGTCGGAAAGCCTGTCAAAGGCAGAGGTTGAAGACCCTTGTGTCAATATAGAAGGCAAGGGGAAACCACCACATTATCTTCCCAAGACTTTGCATTTTGAGAGATCGGAGTCCAGGACCAATATTAATAATTATGTTAGTTAGTTAGTTAGTTAGTCGACAGATCATCCTCGTTGCACATCGGACCATTCAGTCCATAAGTGCTCGGATCCCCTCCTCAGCAAATCCCGCAACGTGTAGCGGCTAACGACGCCAGTTCTGTGTTGGTTTATCAATCTTCTTTGGCTTCCTGCGTAGTGTTCTTGTTTGGCCACCCCTCTTTTAATTTGCTGCTCTCGCAGTCTGGCCATTGTTGTAGATTCACAGTCATCACTTGGTTCTTGCAAAAGTCTCACTTCTCGTAGAGCATTCAGAATGTCAGCCTGGTCCATGGCGCGTCCGCCCTCAACAGTAGCCTCACCTGCGAGCTTGTCAGCCCGCTCATTTCCTTGTACTCCCGCATGCCCTGGCACGAAGATGAAACTAATCTTTGCCAGCCGAGACCGCTTCAGGGGCAGCAACCATTCTCTTCGGATCGACCCCTCCTCTATCCTCTTGATCATGTTCATTGAGTCGCTAAGGAAACAAGCCCTAGTGAATGTCTGTGTCTCGAGCCATGTTATTGCTTTACTTACTGCCATGACTTCCATGGTCAGGCTACTTGTGGTTTCAGTGAAAGCACCAGAGTCCTCCTTCACAATTCTCCCTCCGGCCCGAGCTGTAAAGGCCCATGAGCTTCTCACATGTCGGATGACCGACCCATCTGTGTAGATGACCGCGTCACTGTCTAGCGAATTCTCGAAAATCAACGCTTGTACTTCAGCCTCAACAGCAGCCGGATTTTCTTGTCTGCATTTTCTATCTAGTTGGATGCAAACTGAAAAGGATGTGCAGAAGTCTGTTGGCACTTGCACCCACTCCTCGCCAGGTTCTAAGTCCTCAAGTGAACACACCTGTTGAAGAATGTCCTCGGCTTGACCCATCCACGACCGTCCTCTTTTTAACCTGCTGCCCTTCACCTTCCTAATTTCACTATGCAGTGGATGCTGTGTGTTTGCGTTAATTCTGAGGTAGGCGCGTGCCCTGCAAACTTGCATTCTCTCTTCAATGGTTGGAAAATCAAGAAGGTAGCGCATCGCCCTGCATGCTGTATCTCTTGTACATCCAAGAATAATGCGCATAGCTTCATTCTGTATCCTTTCCATCCTTTCTATCTGCTTATGGCTGACAGTCAGGATTGCCATTGCATACTCCAAAACAGACATGACCAGCCCCTCGTACAGAAGACATAGATGGCGCTGCTCACAGTTTGCTGCCGCCATCACCCGCATCGCTGCCAAACCCCGCTTGGCCTTTGTTATCACCTGGTCTATGTGCACATTATAAGCAAGGCTTCGATCAAACCGTATCCCCAGGTAATTCATTGCCTGCGTTCTTTCCACCGTCTCTGAACACAGCATTACAGTTGGTGTTGGATTGTTGACAATATGATTATTCAACGAGAACCAAGTCACTGTTGCCTTTGTTGGGTTGACCATTGCCCCAGCTTCATCACACCAAGTACTTATGCGATTGAGTTCGGTTTGTAGCTCCACAGCAACCTCCTCTCTATCCTTACCCTGACGATACACTAAAACATCATCGGCATATGACAATGTCCTGCCAGGTCCAGTGATCTGCTCACTGGTGATTCTCACTGTGTGAGCTCACATGTGATTCTCACATAATTATGTTAAGACACCTTCATCTTGTATAGGCTGTCATGAACCACTGGTAATACCATACCATCATCAGGCTACTGATGGCCATACCTGGTCCAAGCCTGACATCCAGCTCACGCCTGTGGCTCCTAGTAGCTGTCAGCATGCAATAGCGGCCACCCCCCAGGCAACAGCTGTGAGAGGCTGGCTAAACCAGGCGTGGGTAGCCAATTTGGTGTCAAACCTATTGGTGAACTAGGGTATGCCTACCCAGCATGTGAAGACAGGATTCGGCAGACTGCATTGATGAAATCACTGATGATTCGACAGACAAGACAGCGTTTACCTGCAAAGCGTTGTGGAACATAATGAGCGTGGCAAGGCACGTAGCGTACCCTGCTCATCCACTGCACCTGTATTTGTCTCCAGTCATCTTGACTTGTCTTGCCACTGGACTTGGATGGATCAGGCGAGAGAGTGATGGTCGACGAATTGCACAACTCTTTCTCACTTTAATCCAATTCATCGCATAAGTCATTCTTCATCAAACTTCATAATATATTCAATGTTTTACAGTGAGCTGCAATGTGGTAAACGCTCCCAAGGCAGCCAGAGGAAACGCTTTAAAGACACTCTGAAAATCTCACTGAAAGCTTTTGGAATTCATCCTGACACCTGGGAGACTGCTGCTAAAGACTGTAATTCGTGGCGTACATCATTACATAATGGTGCAGTCACTTGTGAAGCAACCAGGACTGCAAGAGCTGTGAAGAAAAGGCTGGACAGAAAAACCACTGCAGGAGATCCTCCTCCTGGAACGTCAAGCATTCTTTGCCCACATTGTCAAAGAACATTTCGAGCCAAAATAGGCCTTATCAGCCATCTTAGAACTCACGGATCCATACTTTCAACCCCACTGGAGGAAATGAATGGTCATCATCATTCTTGATGGACAAACAACATAGATGGCAATACCAAAATGAACAAGGTAAATATTGGAACATGGAATGTCAAGATATTATTGAGATAGGAAAGTTAGATAATGTAATGAAAGAAATGAAAAATATGAAGATTAATATCCTATGTATGAGTGAGCTGATGTGGAGGAGATCTGGTAAAGTAATAACAGACAAGCACACAATAATTTCTTCAGGAGGTAATACATACATAAAAGGAGTAGGACTAATGTTTGATGAGGAAACACCTACATCAGTTAATTGTTATTTGATTGAATCATATAGTTATTATTGTCAAATTCAAAGTCAAACCAAGAGATATAAATAGTATACAAGTGTAGGCAACAATGACAAACAGTAGTGAAGTGGAAATACAAACATTTTATGACTAAGTACAAATTGTGATATCTCAAACAAATCACAAGAAATAAAAATAATACTTTGTGCCAAGAGGGTACTGTGTAGGTCTAGGGGTGTTTCGACATAGATAAAACTGTAAACACAACAATGAGTATCGCTCACACGGTAGTCTGGCAGATGCTGAGATTAATGCATTTAACGCAACTCCAGTTGCAGCTGACATATATACTGTTCAAATAAAGAAACGCAACAGTGTCAATTGCAAATGTGTAGCAACATTTTATTGACGATGCTGATTTGCCCACTGCAGTTGGTTCTGGCGATGCCGGTCCATAAGAACAGGACCTCTGTAGGGTCTTCTAGCCCAAAGACAGGGTCGTGCAGCCAGTTCCTGACCGTTTGATCAGGAAATTCGACGAGCTCCTGGCATTGACTAGACTGGAGGACGCAGATGCAAATCGATTCCTAAGGTGATGCAGCCGTATGAAGTGGTCTTCGGCAGCAGTTGTGACTCTGGGTCTTGCAGTGCACTGCTGGTCTGCCACTGAAACAGTTTCTTGACATCACCTCCAAAGGCGACTAATGGTGTTTCTAACCACATTACATTCTCTGGCTACTACACTTTGTGACTGTCCAGTCTCTAAACGTCCAATGATGATGACAGCCTGACTGTTGTGCATGAATTTGTCGAACTTTAAATCTGACTTTAGATCTAACTTTAAATATAATTTATTTGCTTTGTTGTGAAATATTTTGTAATGAAGACCTTGTGTGACTTATCCAGAATCAGAAGCAATCAATAAATATATAAAATGACATAATAAAATACACAATAAGTACAATAGGACAACAAAGGACGGCCGACGTTTCGATTCTGAGAATCGTCAAGGACAGGACAACACAAATTGATAAACAAACGAAAAAGACACAAAATAAATTGACACAACTACTAAGGTGGTTTGAACCGATTTACAATGTAATCAACAGAAACATACTTGCTGCTAGAAGAGGTAATATAGTCATACATTTGTTTTTTTGCATATCCTTTACAGGACATTGCCGTCAACAGCAGCATTGTTCAGCTGCTGTTGATGTCTTGGCAAGTATTACGTTCAGTAGTTTGCCATTGCTTTCTGAACGACAGGCTCACATACCTCCATAAGTAACCAGCGCGACGTGATCTGCTGCAACATTTCACACAGCTGTGTTTTGTACTTGGGTATACAGGATTACGAAAAACGTCCTTAACACCTTCACCAGGGAGACCAGCTAGTCATACATATTTCTATTAAATTGGCTTCTGTATTTTGTTTGCAATAAAAGCGTCACTTCCACAACTTTGGGAAGAACACAATGCTACCGAATCATTCAGAGTCACTGTCAAAAGACTAGGAAATGGCATATGCTGTTTAGTAGGGTTACATTCAGAATTGTCCGTAATGTTTGCGACATTCTGGTAGGCTTTTCTGTGCTTACTAGCATTTGTCATGGCGCAGATCTTGAGAAGAAACTTCTGGTATTACATCCTGGCACACAAATTGCACGCTAAAGATGAAAATATCCATCTCCTGAGCGAAGAGAAGTAAGACTTTTGTGAAAACCAAGCGATGACTGTGAATCTACAACCATGGCCAGACTGCGAGACAGCAAATTAATAGGGGTGTGGCAAAACAAGAACACTACACAGGAAGCCAAAGAAGATTGATAAACCAACACAGAACTGGTGTCGTTAGCCACTACACGCTGCGGGATTTGCTGAGGAGGGGATCTGAGCACTTATGTACTGAATAGTTCAATGTGCAATGAGGATGATCTGTCGACTAACTAACCTAACTAATTAACTAGCAGTTGTCGACGACAAGATTTATTACGTTTAGCTGCTGACTGGAGGTTACATTTCTTGGAACTAGGCATTTTTCAATTTGCAGTGTCCAGCGTTTGTCAATGTAAACAAACCAAAATGGCCATCTTGAAAAAGAATAGGATACCCACGTGATAAGTTTCAGCCAGTGGGAATTACGCATTGCTTATGATAATGAGTGTTTTTATGTTGCATATCCCTTACAGAACGTTGCAGTCAACACCAGCATTTTTCATCCACCGTAGATGTACTAGGCAAGATTACGCTCAGTAGTTTGCCATTGCTTTCTGAGCGTCGGCTCACATACCCTGTAAGTTACCAATGTGGTGAGAACCGCTACCGATTCTTGCGCAGGTTACATTCCTCACTTGGATTTACGGGATTATGGAGATAGACTTTAACCCCTAGATGAGTAGGGTTTACATGTATGGAAGTTTACGGAAGATTGTTGACGTGAAAGAACCAGTTTATATAGGAGAGTTCGCATTTACTGGATTCCAAAGATTCCTGAACAATACAGGGGCGATCATGATGGTTATGGTATTGTGTGATACATATAGTTATCTCTTTGCGCAAATGCCATTACTATGGTTTAAAATCCGTCGTAATTTCGTAACCATTTTCAATAACTAGATAATTTTATGCCTAGGGTCATCATAACTGTCATTTACTGCCAATATAGTACCTTGCGGTGTATGGCTGAGGGGTCTTTGAGCCGAGGAATTAAGGCCGCCTGGCTAGTGCAGTCGCTGCGAACTGTGTAGGTTAGGATTTTCTTTTTGCCCCCGACAGAACAAAATCCCACACCTTACCGAGGGATTGAACCCAGGTCTCCCGAATGAGAGTCCGGCATTCAAGCTACTCGGCCAGCCGCTCCTCGGCACCTAGGGTAGGTTAAGTAAAATAAGAATATGCATTAAAATAACATTTTTTAAACAAAACCTAGTACCGAATCTGATAGAAGACATGCTGATGTGTGTAAAAAATTAACTACTCCAAACATCGCCGACCTGACCCAAATTCATTATTTTTTCTGCCACACAGTGCCTTAATGTCCGTGTGGTTATATAAATGTGTGTATGAATGTATGACAGACAACTGTGAATATATACACACACATCATATACACACTAACACATGTAAACACCCACACACATATGTACACACACTTTTATATCTATATACAAACACTCACACACCCTTTATATCTATATATATATATATATATATATATATATATATATATATATATATATATATATATATATATATATATATATATAAAACGAACGAACAAACTTTATTTTCAAAGAGTTAAGAATTGGGTACGCAGGCCCGTCTAACATTCTGCCCTTCTATCACTCTCTTTCATACATTATTTCATTCACACATCATTCAAGGCTAACAGAGAACAGCAACAATATAAAAGATATGCATTATAAAGACATGGGCAAAATGCGAACATCAAAACTACACGACTCAGTAATATTAGATAATGATCTGACACTTGTTATTAGCCATGTGGAATATACTGGCCTACCAAAAGGGGACTGGCTGTTATACTAGGGTTTTGTTATTATTATTATTATCTCTATTATTAAGGGGGAAGGTAATCCGTACTGAGATAGTGTTTGAATAATTTGCGATTATATGAATAGGGATTGGTGATGCATTTGATTTCTTGTGGAAGATTGTTCCACAGCTGAGCTGCAGAGTACGTTAAGCTTGTTTTGTATAAGTCAATCCTAGGCTTCTGAATGTGTAATATATTTAAACGTTTACTGTGTCTAGCATTATATTTAAACAATGGCCAAAGGTAATTTGGGGTATTTTCTGATATTTACACTACTTGTATATATATATATATATATATATATATATATATATATATATATATATATATATATATATATATATATATATATATATATACACCCACACATGCATATATATATATATATATATATATGTGTATATATATATATATATATATATATATATATATATATATATATATATATATATATATATATATATATATATATATATATAAATTTATACACACACACCCAAATATATATACACAGACCACATCTGCTGTGATGACATCATAACATTTTTTCCGATTCTTATTTTCTCCTCATTGCTTTCATTTTTTCATCCGTTTGTTCTTCTTGTCCTGTCGTCACCTTTTGATGTAGTCACAGGAAATCTCCTTGACTATATGTTGTGTTTGTGAATGTGTTTGTTTGCTGGGGCTAATCGCCGCAACATCTTGTATGTGTCATAAATCTGTTATGTAAAGCTGCACTACTTTGTGTCATTTTATATTGCTTACATTTTCACAGCTTTACCGCAGTTCCACCCAATTTTATTCATATTGATGTCAGGCTGCATGACCTGTCTATCTGTCAGATCTATATCTGAGTGAGATCATGATGAAAGTTATCCAAAAATAAACAGTCCCATTTAGAGTGATGAAAAATTACACATAAATACTACAATAGATGTTGAATACAAACATGCATTAATTGGCATTCAAATCGCTGTGACTATTCAATAAAAATATTAAATAATCATTGCTAGAGTATGACAAGGAAACGGCTATTTCCCACAATTGAAATATCACATTACAACTTGCAATCTTCATCATGTTAGTTTGGGATGTTTCCCCCAACCTTAATAGTCAAAAATTACACTGTATATGTAAAAATGGAAGCTAAATTTAATTACACATACTAGAACAATTCTAGGCGTCTACATAAAACGTGATTTGCGGGTCTACTAACGTCTTAGAAAGACTGGATCCAGTTATAACATGAATTTCATAAGCGTGAGAAGTACAGAACCATAAAGTATGAAGGGGAAAAACAATATCAAGTAATCGGTTCTTGTATTAGCATGATCTTGAAATAATCAGGAAATTTCACATCGCGAGTACGCTTAATCTCCTCAGATCGAAGTCACAACTGTATGCAACACTCACACATAATTCAAGAAAGGGGGATGATCGCTGCAGAGCATGGAGGAAGGGCACTCGTAGAAAAGTGGCCAAGGGATGGGGGAAAGGCGCATACTAATGCGAACTAAAGAGGCGCGCGCATGCGCATTTTGCATTGAGTCATGACACAATGCAAATGTGAAACCAACAAAATACTAATAACAAAACCACGCAAGCTAGCGAAGAGAAAGCCCAGCGTGATCTCTCAGTAGAGCGGACTGATGTCACTGCGTTTTGTGTGGTCCTGAAGCCAGTTTGAGCCCCCCAGAAAGCGTAAAATGTCCCTCCTTGGTGGAATTCTTCACCGGTTTCAGAACCACTGGCTTAGATCATACATCAGCTTAGGTCATACCATATACCAGCATAGATCATGTCATACATCAGATTCGATCATATCATGCATCACCATAGATCATATCATACATCACCATAGATCATATCATACATCACCATAGATCATATCATACATCACCATAGATCATATCATGCATCACCATAGATCATATCATACATCAGCTTAGATCATACATCACCATAGATCATATCATACATCAGCTTAGATCATACATCACCATAGATCATATCATACATCACCATAGATCATATCATTCATCACCATAGATCATATCATACATCAGCTTAGATCATACATCACCATAGATCATATCATACATCAGCTTAGATCATACATCACCATAGATCATATCATACATCACCATAGATCATATCATACATCACCATAGATCATATCATACATCACCATAGATCATATCATGCATCACCATAGATCATATCATACATCAGCTTAGATCATATCATACATCACCATAGATCATATCATACATCAGCTTTGATCATATCATACATCACCATAGATCATATCATGCATCACCATAGATCATATCATGCATCACCATAGATCATATCATACATCACCATAGATCATATCATGCATCACCATAGATCATATCATGCATCACCATAGATCATATCATGCATCACCATAGATCATATCATACATCAGCTTTGATCATGTCATACATCACCATAGATCATATCATACATCAGCTTAGATCATGTCATACATCACCATAGATCATATCATACATCAGCTTAGATCATGTCATACATCACCATAGATCATATCTTACATCAGCTTAGATCATGTCATACATCACCATAGATCATATCATACATCAGCTTAGATCATGTCATACATCACCATAGATCATATCATACATCAGCTTAGATCATACATCACCATAGATCATATCATACATCAGCTTAGATCATACATCAGCTTAGATCATACATCAGCTTAGATCATACATCACCATAGATCATATCATACATCACCATAGATCATATCATGCATCACCATAGATCATATCATGCATCACTGTCACGAGCTCGCCATGAGTTCACCAGATAATAATACCGACGTTTGCGTGGCGTATATTTTCTAGGCCACAACAGTCGTACTAACAGAGTAAACACAGCTGCACGGGTTACATCGGGTCAGCCCATATACACATTTGGCGGTGAGTGAGAAGGAAGGGATAAAACGCGTTGGCAGTTCATAACAGTTAAAATCACATATAATTGGCCGCTCAGGATATGGAATGGTTCCGTTTGTCATCTATAGTTCCGGACATCAGACGGAATGGAGGTTTGACTGTCAGCACATGACAGAAAGTTGAGGGTGTTATTGAAAACAGTGGAACACCTGCCGGACATGAACAACATCACGTGCACAATGTAAGCGTGTTTGGAAAACCATGATTGGCAGCTTGGTATCGAAACTCTTTGTTGGAACTCGACAGTAACTCTCTAGATTGTTTTGGATGTCAGAACCAGTGATGACAAATCTAACATTGAGGGAGCCAGAGGGGGGATGGATCCCTGACAGGGGATGATCTGCCAATGTGCCACCTGTGTGGGGCATAAAGGATAACGTCACGTGGCCAACTTTGGTAGTTTGCCATATAAACCCGAGTTGGGACCAACTAGGGGGACTTGAAAATGCTCTAGTCGGAGTGCCAGGGCACTGCAGTGCTTAGTGGAAATAATATCTACCGTGTGTTAATTAGTGACTTAATTTTACACGTGCCTATAATGGCAGATGTAGATATGATTGATAGGACTGCAGTAGTGCCATGTTCCCTACCAGATCCAAGGAAACTCAACAAGTTTTTGGGAAAGAATCCAATCCCATTCGGAAGAACACCAGTTCAACAATCAATAAAGTTGCATACAGAACGTAACTAAAGCTAGAAGGAAGTTGATTCACCAAAGAGAGTGATGCGTACTGATGCACCACACAGCATCAGACAGTAGTAACGAACTGAAAACATTAAGTCTAATAATTACATAGTGTGATATAATCTTGTGTAATAGAACACAAGACTTGATACTTGAGGCTAGATAGACACGAGGGAGGATCCAGTACAGTAACAATTAACATTAATCTGTGTACACACTACAAAGGACTTGTGCATTTTTTTATGAACGATAGGAACGGACATTGTGTAGAGTGCAACCGGTCCATGATTAACTGTTAATACCACCGGTGTCTATTTCGGATGTTCATGAAATGGGATTACCAGAGGTCTACAGAGGCAAATCAGTATCCGGCAAGATGGTTTCGGCACGGGGTGAGATGTACATGTTCTGACGTAACGTGCTGTGGTCTATCCTTGCTGGGATCAGCTGACTGGGTTGTTGTCTGAGAGTCCGATTCTACACACTTTATAGAACACGTCACACATTTTCTTAACATACACGTCTCATATACGTTACACTTTTCTTTTAATAAATTAATCTTTATTAATTTTTAGAAGCAAGAGTTGTTGAGTATGTTGCGTTGGGGAAGTATGAGAAGGGGGCATAGTACGACAGTGAGAGAGTGATAGGAAAAGGTGTCCATAGGCTGATGGAGTGTGTTGGACGGAAGCTGGTGGATTCTCCAGAATATTGAGAGGAAAAAAATATTATAATGTGGGTGTCGACTCTCTTCACTCCAGGGACGACACTGTAAAGGAGGACACGACAATCACCATAGATCATATCATACATCATCATAGATCATATCATACATCACCATAGATCATATCATACATCACCATAGATCATATCATACATCAGCTTAGATCATATCATACATCACCATAGATCATATCATACATCAGCTTAGATCATATCATACATCAGCTTAGATCATACATCACCATAGATCATATCATACATCAGCTTAGATCATACATCACCATAGATCATATCATACATCACCATAGATCATATCATACATCACCATAGATCATATCATACATCACCATAGATCATATCATGCATCATCATAGATCATATCATACATCAGCTTAGATCATATCATACATCACCATAGATCATATCATACATCAGCTTTGATCATATCATGCATCACCATAGATCATATCATGCATCACCATAGATCATATCATGCATCACCATAGATCATATCATACATCACCATAGATCATATCATGCATCACCATAGATCATATCATGCATCACCATAGATCATATCATGCATCACCATAGATCATATCATGCATCACCATAGATCATATCATGCATCACCATAGATCATATCATGCATCACCATAGATCATATAATACATCACCATAGATCATATCATGCATCACCATAGATCATATCATACATCAGCTTAGATCATGTCATACATCACCATAGATCATATCTTACATCAGCTTAGATCATGTCATACATCACCATAGATCATATCATACATCAGCTTAGATCATGTCATACATCACCATAGATCATATCATACATCAGCTTAGATCATACATCACCATAGATCATATCATACATCAGCTTAGATCATACATCAGCTTAGATCATACATCACCATAGATCATATCATACATCACCATAGATCATATCATGCATCACCATAGATCATATCATGCATCACTGTCACGAGCTCGCCATGAGTTCACCAGATAATAATACCGACGTTTGCGTGGCGTATATTTTCTAGGCCACAACAGTCGTACTAACAGAGTAAACACAGCTGCACGGGTTACATCGGGTCAGCCCATATACACATTTGGCGGTGAGTGAGAAGGAAGGGATAAAACGCGTTGGCAGTTCATAACAGTTAAAATCACATATAATTGACCGCTCAGGATATGGAATGGTTCCGTTTGTCATCTATAGTTCCGGACATCAGACGGAATGGAGGTTTGACTGTCAGCACATGACAGAAAGTTGAGGGTGTTATTGAAAACAGTGGAACACCTGCCGGACATGAACAACGTCACGTGCACAATGTAAGCGTGTTTGGAAAACCATGATTGGCAGCTTGGTATCGAAACTCTTTGTTGGAACTCGACAGTAACTCTCTAGATTGTTTTGGATGTCAGAACCAGTGATGACAAATCTAACATTGAGGGAGCCAGAGGGGGGATGGATCCCTGACAGGGGATGATCTGCCAATGTGCCACCTGTGTGGGGCATAAAGGATAACGTCACGTGGCCAACTTTGGTAGTTTGCCATATAAACCCGAGTTGGGACCAACTAGGGGGACTTGAAAATGCTCTAGTCGGAGTGCCAGGGCACTGCAGTGCTTAGTGGAAATAATATCTACCGTGTGTTAATTAGTGACTTAATTTTACACGTGCCTATAATGGCAGATGTAGATATGATTGATAGGACTGCAGTAGTGCCATGTTCCCTACCAGATCCAAGGAAACTCAACAAGTTTTTGGGAAAGAATTCAATCCCATTCGGAAGAACACCAGTTCAACAATCAATAAAGTTGCATACAGAACGTAACTAAAGCTAGAAGGAAGTTGATTCACCAAAGAGAGTGATGCGTACTGATGCACCACACAGCATCAGACAGTAGTAACGAACTGAAAACATTAAGTCTAATAATTACATAGTGTGATATAATCTCGTGTAATAGAACACAAGACTTGATACTTGAGGCTAGATAGACACGAGGGAGGATCCAGTACAGTAACAATTAACATTAATCTGTGTACACACTACAAAGGACTTGTGCATTTTTTTATGAACGATAGGAACGGACATTGTGTAGAGTGCAACCGGTCCATGATTAACTGTTAATACCACCGGTGTCTATTTCGGATGTTCATGAAATGGGATTACCAGAGGTCTACAGAGGCAAATCAGTATCCGGCAAGATGGTTTCGGCACGGGGTGAGATGTACATGTTCTGACGTAACGTGCTGTGGTCTATCCTTGCTGGGATCAGCTGACTGGGTTGTTGTCTGAGAGTCCGATTCTACACACTTTATAGAACACGTCACACATTTTCTTAACATACACGTCTCATATACGTTACACTTTTCTTTTAATAAATTAATCTTTATTAATTTTTAGAAGCAAGAGTTGTTGAGTATGTTGCGTTGGGGAAGTATGAGAAGGGGGCATAGTACGACAGTGAGAGAGTGATAGGAAAAGGTGTCCATAGGCTGATGGAGTGTGTTGGACGGAAGCTGGTGGATTCTCCAGAATATTGAGAGGAAAAAAATATTATAATGTGGGTGTCGACTCTCTTCACTCCAGGGACGACACTGTAAAGGAGGACACGACAATCACCATAGATCATATCATACATCATCATAGATCATATCATACATCACCATAGATCATATCATACATCACCATAGATCATATCATACATCAGCTTAGATCATATCATACATCACCATAGATCATATCATACATCAGCTTAGATCATATCATACATCAGCTTAGATCATACATCACCATAGATCATATCATACATCAGCTTAGATCATACATCACCATAGATCATATCATACATCACCATAGATCATATCATACATCACCATAGATCATATCATACATCACCATAGATCATATCATGCATCATCATAGATCATATCATACATCAGCTTAGATCATATCATACATCACCATAGATCATATCATACATCAGCTTTGATCATATCATGCATCACCATAGATCATATCATGCATCACCATAGATCATATCATGCATCACCATAGATCATATCATACATCACCATAGATCATATCATACATCAGCTTTGATCATATCATACATCACCATAGATCATATCATGCATCACCATAGATCATATCATGCATCACCATAGATCATATAATACATCACCATAGATCATATCATGCATCACCATAGATCATATCATGCATCACCATAGATCATATCATACATCACTGTCAGCATCCCCAATAAGGCCTTACAGGAGTAATGAGGTAACACTAGTCTAGTAGAGAGACACCAGACAGGGAAGACACCGAGTACTATTAATAGCCTCACAAGAAGACACATTTGTGTCAGACCAGAGGTCGATAAGTACAGATGAGCGAGGGCTTTCCCCAAGCAATTGGGTAGCTGGTCCTTGCGAGTAACCGTGATATGCCAGGTTACTCGAACTCACCAGCCGGCGTGCTGGCAAGACCAGGCACGCAATAATAGCTACTGCACGGAGAGTAAAGTGTCCGTGCTTGTCCACGCAATGTGTAGCGTGTGGACAGACTGACTGGAGACGGTAGAGAGAGCAGACGTATCCTTGACCAATGCGATAGCTTTCTAGGCCATAGGCAAACACAGGGCTGTTCATTTAGATTGTGTAATGCTAGCATCATCTATCATCACGTTGATGTATTCATATTGTGTAATGATGATGAAACCTAACGCTCGTAGAGCCATTCAAATGTCGGCTCTGAATAAATTGCATTCCTTTCGCAAATGTCATGAATTGTTATTTCGTGCAGTGCGAAAGTAGCGGAGTCTTGAAAAGCTGCAGCGCACAAGTCGCTGACAATCACCATAGATCATATCATACATCAGCTTTGATCATATCATACATCACCATAGATCATATCATGCATCACCATAGATCATATCATGCATCACCATAGATCATATCATACATCACCATAGATCATATCATGCATCACCATAGATCATATCATGCATCACCATAGATCATATCATGCATCACCATAGATCATATCATGCATCACCATAGATCATATCATGCATCACCATAGATCATATCATACATCAGCTTAGATCATACCATACATCAGCCTAGATCATACATCAGCTTAGATCATACCATACATCAGCCTAGATCATACACCAGCAAAGAACATATCATACATCAGCTTTGATCAAATCATACATCAGCCTAGATCATACATCAGCCTAGATCATACATCAGCCTAGATCATACATCAGCTTAGAACATACATCACCTACATCATACATGAGCCTAGCTCATGCATCATCTTAGAACATACGTCAGCCTAGATCATATATCAGCTTAGAACATACATTATCACTTTAATCATTCTTCTCCATCTTCTGTTCACTTGAAATTGATTGCCTACAGTTGCAGTGTTTGCCTGTTTATCACAAATACACATCTGTTCAGTGCCTTGTATATTCATGAGGCTATTAGGCATTTACTTTTGTCTATTTCAGAAACACACTCATGGTCTCCAAGTATTCCGGACCTCTCCATACAAGAGCATTCACAGAAGTGGACATATGACAGCATGGACATGAAGGTTGTGAAAGAAGAGCTATCAGATGTTCTGTGTGAGGACAGGAGTCACAGCTTCGGTAAAATGGCAGACATAGCTGGGGGTAGCATCGTTCAAGACATGACAGAGCACAGCAACTCAGAATCAAGAATGGTTGAGAACAGTTGTAAGGCAACAGTAAAACATGAAAATTATTGTCAAATGTCAGAAAATGTGTCTTCTGTTATTGATACAAACAATAAACTATCTCTGTGTATTGAAAATTGTCAGCAGCAAAATAAGGAAACACAAGAAAAACATACACAGAGCTTTGCAAGGTCTCTTGATGATATTTTTGATTATGTTAGTTATAGCTCTCAAAGACCTTACGCAGGAGACTTGTCTGATGTTTCTAGTCCAAATGTTTGTATAGACAGTTATAAGAGAATACATGATGAAAGGATGTCAAACAAACATAATGAATGGGATGGTCTTTTGATTCAAGATGACCATCTAGAGTGTCAACAGAACATGAATCACAAGAGAATACATACAGGAGAGAAACTTTACAAGTGTGATGATTGTGGTGTTTCTATTACTGAAGCTGTCAGTCTGAAGAAACATAAACAAACACATACAGGAGAGAAAAATTACGAGTGTGATGTTTGTGGTGCTTTTTTTACTCAAGCTGACAATCTAAAGAAACATAATAGGACACATACAGGAGAGAAACCTTACATGTGTGATGACTGTGGTGCTTCTTTTACTCAAGCTGACCATCTGAAGAATCATATGAGAACACATACAGTAGAGAGTCCTTACAAATGTGATGTTTGTGGTGCTTCTTTTACTCAAGCTGGCAATCTAAAGAACCATAAGAAAATACATACAGGAGAGAAACCTTTCAAGTGTGATGATTGTGGTGCATCTTTTACTCAAGCTGACCATCTGAAGACACACAAGAGAATACATACCGGAGAGAAACCTTACAAGTGTGATGATTGTGGTGCTTCTTTTACTCAAGCTGGCAATCTAAAGAACCATAAGAAAATACATACAGGAGAGAAACCTTTCATGTGTAATGATTGTGGTGCTTCTTTTACTCAAGCTGACCATCTGAAGACACACAAGAGAATACATACAGGAGAGAAACCTTACAAGTGTGATGATTGTGGTGCTTCTTTTACTGAAGCTGGTATTCTGAAGAAGCATAAGAGAACACATACAGGAGAGAAACCTTACAAGTGTGATGTTTGTGGTGCTTCTTTTACTCAGGCTGACAATCTAAAGACACATAATAGAACACATACGGGAGAGAAACCTTATAAATGTGATGTTTGTGGTGCTTCTTTTACTGAAGGTGGCAGTCTGAGGAAACATATGAGAACACATACAGGAGAAAAACCTTACAAGTGTGATGTTTGTGGTTCTTCTTTTACTACAGCTGGCAATTTGAAGTGCCACTTGAGAATACATACAGGAGAGAAACCTTACAAGTGTGATGATTGTGGTTCTTCTTTTACTCAAGCTGTACAACTGAAGACTCACAAGAGAGCACACACAGGAGAGAAACCTTACAAATGTGATGATTGTGGTGCTTATTTTATTCTAGGTAGCCATCTAAAGAGACATATGAGAACACATGCAGGAGAGAAACCTTACAAGTGTGAGATTTGTGGTGCTTCTTTTACTGAAGCTTACCATCTGAAGAATCATAAGAAAACACATACAGGAGAGAAACCTTACAAATGTGATGTTTGTGGTGCTTCTTTTACTCTAGCGGGCAATCTAAAGAACCATAAGAGAGCACATACAGGAGAGAAACCTTACAAGTGTGATGTATGTGGTGCTTCTTTTACTCAAGCTGACAGTCTAAAGAGACATAAGAGAACACATACAGGAGAGAAACCTTACAAGTGTGATGTTTGTGGTGCTTCTTTTTCTGAAGCTGGCGTTCTAAACTACCATAAGAAAATACATACAGGAGAGAAACCTTACATGTGTGTTTTTTGTGGTGCTTCTTTTATTCTAGCTAGCCATCTGAAGAAACATAAGAGAACACATACAGGAGAGAAACCTTACAAATGTGAGGTTTGTGGTGCTTCTTTTATTCAAGCTCACCATCTAAAGAATCATAAGAGAACACATACAGGAGAGAGACCTTACATGTGTGAGGACTGTGGTGCTAATTTTACTCGAGCTGACAGTCTGAGGAAACATAAGAGAACACATACAGGAGAGAGACCTTACAAGTGTGATGTTTGTGGTGCTTCTTTTACTGAAGGTGGCAGTCTGAGGAAACATATGAGAATACATAAAGGAGACAAACCTTACAAGTGTGATGTTTGTGGTGCTTCTTTTACTCAGACTTGTAATCTGAACAAACATATGAAACTGCATCGTTGCCAGAGTCCGACTGCTCTTTTGATAATGCTTTGTTGAGTGCAACTTTTAAGTTCATTGCCAGACTGCGGCATCTATGATAATAGCTCTGTCTAGTGCGCCCTCCTTCATAGGGGTAATGACTGTAGGTAACTTCTTGTGCAGTCAGCACCATGGTCATCTCTTAGCCTATGACTTGCTGATAGTTATTCTACAATTTTCCACACATTACCCTGCTCACTCCAAACACCACTCGACATAACAGTAGTGAATTCACGCAGGATTGAACTCACACAGTAGTCGACTCGAACGCCAATTGTAGTTTCAGGTGTATAATCTTCTACACAAACTAAAGTAGACATCACCAGTGCACAAATCAGGTATTCGACAATAATTCTACATCACAAATATATAAACGTGCACTATATAAAAGAGTGGCTCAGTGTTGGCCATAACTCTAGATGGATTTCACCATGTCCATACTGGATGATGGCTGAACGCAGATTAACTTGTCTGTACCCCACTTCCTGTTAGGAAGCGGGTTCCAACGTGTTTCACGTTGTGTGCACAGTGCCCGCCTTTCACTTTCTGGTGTTCACTTGCTGACCACCGTCACTGAACTGTGCACGACTCTAAGCTACCTGTACTCACTAGCCTATGGCCTAATTCAGGTCATGGCATTCATCATCATGTGCCCTACCATTACCATAGGTGTAATGTATCTCCTCAGATCTCAGTCCCTATTCAGGATCAACTGTGCTGATAATATTTCTCAATGTCACCATACAGTCCATCCAGCATCCTCTCTCTAGGTCTGCCCATGTCTCTTTTCCCAATGATCTTTCTGGTCATCACAATGTTTTCCCACACATCTCTTCTCATCACAATACTAAAGAACACTGTGTCTTTCTGATAGTTGCATATAATGTTCTACTTTCATTAGCCTCTTCCAGGCAATAATTGTCTGGCAATCAAAGTTATTCACAACAACCATCTCAGGAATCACATCTTTGCTGCTTCCAACAAAATAGAAGACATTTTATCAAATCCAACCAAATTTTACTTTAAGCCAGCACCCCTTAGGAATAGAATGCGCAGGTGAGAAAAGAGATAGTCACTTTTAGATAGTAAATTCATCACAGAGGCGACTGCACAGTAAGTCATTCCACTGGGCTCATAATCCGCAACATTAAGGCCTTCCTAGTAGGGGAGGCGGTATTTAATTAGTAAATATGATCCGAGGCTAGTAAATCCTTCTATATTCATTGGACATCATAAACGGAGCGTTTTATGTGATATTTGCTGGCACAGGAACGGAGCATAATGGGGACAACCCGTTGCTGTAAAGTTGGAACCGCAACTAACTAACTAAACGGACCACATCAAATTCTGACCACATAGAGGATGCTATTTAGGTGTGCCATGTTTCATTTATAGAATGTAATTATCATGGCTCATATCTGTTAACACAGCACTTTATCTACACTGTCACTCAACTCGACCCATCAGATGCTAGACACCATTTCATATTATCCACAAGCATTTATTGAGTGCACCAAGCCATATCAGCAACCTCGCTGGCAAAACCTAACATTGTTCTATACGCCACTGGTTCAGGTCCTCTTTTTTAATTGTCTGTCGGTGGTGCCTCAAGCTGTGCCAATCATGGCATGTATTCCCTTGTCTGTTGTTTCGATACGTCTAAACCCAAGTGAATCTCGGCATAACATACTAATAAAGTATAGAAAATGTTACAACTTATGATAGGTACTCCTTCAGATAATCTAGCCCACACTGTCACGCATCACTGGTGGCCATGAAAATCATGCACACATGACCTCAATCCTGGCAAGTCGCCCATAGCAGTAACTTCTAGTAGGCACAGAACACATTCTCTAGTTGTTAATAGAATCACTGTGTGACTGCTTCCATAATTCAAGCATGGACTACCATCAAATATCTTGCACACTGTTTATTCATTCTTATAACAAAATAATGACGTTCCTAAAATCTTAATAGTTGGTTCAAGTCCTGGGTCTTGAGTGACTTTCAAATGTACTTCCCCTGAGTTCAACCTTTTGTCACCTGTCCTTCCTGTGTATCCTTTCTTGCACAGGTAATCATGAACTCTACTAACCCGTACTCGGTCAACCCAGATAAGGGGCTTAACTTCTATTGTAATACTCTTCAGTTGATCTCCCCCTTATTTCTGCCTTCACTGATTATTAATGGATCAAACTCCTATCATGCTCAATTAATCTTGATTAATTTCCTTAGACTATTCCCTCGATTCATGTAACTACTTGACTCATGGTAATACCCCCCCTCCCCCTTTCAAAATGTGTTTACACATTTTGACAGTCTTGTGGTGATCTAGCTGTCTTGACATGAGACAAGGATGACCAGTGTGGTCACTAATGTGTCTAGATACACACATACCCTTTTGTACCTTGTTAAAATGTTCTTTGTCAAGAGGTTATGACAAGTACATCACAAATAAAATATTTCTAATTATAATATGTCAGTCCACCATTGATGTCGTGAGGATTCAGTCTCCTTTTTTGCTCAGAGAACTGACATCCAACTGCTATGAGATCCAATGCCTCCGCGGACATCCTCATGCAGCCCCTTAACCTCATGCTTTCGCATGGAATACCTTGCACCCTTCTCACAAGCCATTACGCTATAGGCGAAGATTAAGTATGCAATTGTTTAACCATACTCATTCCAATCATTTATTTCGTACATGGGTTGTCGTACATTATTCGTTAGATTATGACCAAGGCTGATATCTCTTTTATTATGTCTTTTGTGTCACTTCCACTATGACTGTTACATTTGTGGTATTCTTTCTGGGGTTATGCCGACTTCGGTGATTTCTTCCCATCTGTAACCATATAGTTTACATTTAGGATATATAACTTTGATCATTTATGTTATGATCTATGCATAATTTCATTTTTCCTTCTATTCTTACTTCCTTTCTCGTTGTACTGTACTTTGATTGACCTTCTTTAATCTGTCTGTACTATCCTTACCCTTTTTGATATTCTTTTCCTATGTGTTTATGGTTAGCAATACAATTTAATTATTATCATCAATTAGAATAGGTATACATATTTGGTTTAAGTAATAAGTCACAATTCAAAGAAAAATTGTACAAGCTTACAGTTATAATATATCATATTATTCTCATTGTATGTATATCTTATTCACATCCTTTTATACAGTACATATATTCTTCTCCGTTTGTTTACTTTTGTACCATTGATTGCAGCAGAATTTAGGTATTAATAGTTCTAACTTAGTCCTAAGTTCTAGTGTTGTCTAGAGATTTTATTTTTCTTGTTAATATATATTGGTTATATCTTAACCCTTTACAGGGTAGACCAGTGTTTCCCAACGTGGGGCCCACACCCCACAGGGGGGCAATTTGACTGTTAAGTGGGGCAATTCGAAAATGGAAGACATCGGCTGAATATAACAAAACGGGCAGACTTGAGACTGAAGTTAACTAAATTGGAACCTGACATAAGATCTCTTTGCAGCAAGCATCAAGCGCAAGGATCTCACTAAATTTAAATAATAAATAATTACTAATAATTAAAATAATATAGAAAAATCTTTCATTAAAATTATTTTGTACTTGAATTTCAGTTCTCCATTATATGTTTTGAAAATTTACTTACTGTGTTTGCTCAATAATTACCTAGTGATTTCTTCCTAAAACCTGTCATTCAAGTTTCTTTAGTGAACATTTCAATTTTTGAATATTAAAAATAATGTATATGTTGGGGGGGGGGGGGGGGGGGCATGGGGCGGGGGAGGGGGGCAATATGAATTTTAGAAAGGCTTAAGTGGGGCATGGTACAAAAAAGGTTGGTAAACACTGGGGTAGACGCTTGTCCGTTTTGTAGCCCTGAACGGGCAAGATTTTTTCAGGTTAGGTAACATTTCGGGTCGCGTTAGTAAAAACATCACAAATAAGGTGTTAGTCAACCGATTTTAGTTAAATAAACAGCACAATGAATGGAAAAGCATGCAGAATATGTTACTCACGTGATTGTTGTCGGTAATCCATATATGGACACAAATATTTACAAAATACGGCATGTTTGTGATTTTCCGTCATCTATACGGCAATTTACAAACACATTTTCAGAATCATAATCGCTTTCTTTAAAGTCCGACTCAGACTGCTAATGCAAAGTAATGCTTTGCACTGATATCTAGCTCTGATTAATAGTCAACTTCGTGCCATTTAATGTCACTTAAATTGAACCTAGCGAAATCTCGGCTATCACTTGTAGAATCGCCGAAATCTGTTTTGAAAAAAAGCGTAAAAACCCCGAAAACTATCAAAAAAAGTCCATAAAAGTCCGTTCAAATTCATAGTACGCGCTTTACAAATGGCGGCCACATTGTCAAGCTATCGGCGAAAGTAGCCGTCGGAAGTATCGGAAAGCCGAGAGATTGCGTTTTTACAATGCATAATAGTATCGGCCGGTTTGAGACGGTCTGCCCGTTTAACGTATTGGACGGAAATGGCCGGTCCACCCTGTAAAGGGTTAACTAACATATGCCTAATTATATAACATTTATGTCTTTTTGACTTTATGCCCTAGTCGATAGTGATTTATTTATTGTAATGTTTGGACATGTTATACCTTGTTCTGTTTTATCTCTTTGTATATTTATTTAATTCCTTGGTATTATGACTATTAGCTAAAGTGAAATTATTTTAATTTTCCAATGGTTTTGTTATCTATCCATCCACATCTGATGTAAGCGTATCTCTTCATATAAGTTATTACTTTTTTTTTTCTAATAATCTTTTATAATTGATTATTTTACTTCTTTGGTTATTGTAACTGAAAATAGTTTGAATATGAATTTATTCACTCTGTGTTTGGATTTTCTATAATTATTTTTCATGGTTTACATGTATATAAATGAGATCTGAGGCATCTTGTTGTAAGGTAGAAATATTTTGTGCCATGTTGTAGTACTATAATATATTTCTGTTATATTTGTAAATCACCTTATTATTTCCTGTGCATTCTACTTTTAGATTAATAATGTGTATATATTGTTTTATTACTGTTATTTACTTCCTATCTACTTGTGTACTAACTGTTTATAATTAGTGTTACAATATTTGTATGATGCCGATCAGATAGTGTTCCACTCTGACTCACTTTCTTGTTTTCCGTGATATAAGTTAAACTAGCCGTATAATAGCTCATCACTTTCTCACTTTGTGTGAGGCAAGTCACTGGCGTCACCCTATCGTATCCTTTCTCACTCTCTGTGACACAAATCAAAAGTATTACAGTTCCACAATATTTTCTCTCTTCCTGTGATGTAGATTAAACAGCATCACAATATCGCATCACGTTCTCATTTTTTGTGATGCAAGTCAATAGTATTAGAATATTACATCACTTCTTTTCTTCCTGTGAATATCAAATCATATTCTTACCACGTGCACCACTGTCCTATGGTCATGAACAAGAAACATTGGGTTCCTGTCCGCCAGTGCATACATCATTATTTCAGTGTAACACATATGTTGAAATTATTCCAAAAGAAATTAATATAATCCTAAAATATAAACATATGAATATCATATATCAATTTTACATACAATTATTCATTAACTATTATATGTGGATAATGACAATGATAATGATTGTGAGAATGAAAAATATTTTGTTCTCTTTTATTTATGAAAATGAGATTATACTTATTTATAATCTGTGCTGTGGACTTGCTTGATGTTGTTTTCTGGACTTGAAGTTGGACTTTTTTTTATCCATTTATGCTTTGTACAATATCTGAAATTTCCGTATTTACATAGGATGTATTTATTTTCATATGACATATACAATTGTAATTGAAATGAATTTACATTAAATTACAAGCGTCTAGCTGCTTATTGTTGATTTGTTCTCATTCCATCTATAGATCCAAGACCGGTAGGTAATAAGTTCACTCAGTGAGCAGATATTACATAACATCATGTTGTCCTCCATCATTCAGTTGTACTTATTCATTCATTTGTTTTGTTACAATCTACTGACATGTCTGCCAGACTGTAATATTTTACAGGAATATGTACAATTTCAACATCATAATCATGTAATAACACAGTTTTGATTACTGTTGAGATCCAGTCTCTATTGTAAAACAGTTGTTTTAGTGATATTTCTTTAGACTTACAGCAGTCACATGATTTTATCGATTTGGCTATGCCTGATGAAGAAAGCAGGTGGGCTCTGTCATAACTCATGAGATAACCTAAATGGTGGCATCTCATGAATAGCCAGCCTCAAAATGTCTACTTCTTCTCTACCACCAGATTAGCTTGTTTGCAAGAGTTGTAGTCATTGTTACTGCAATTGGTATATGATGCCTTTTCTGACCCTCCAAGTCAATTGACCGAAAAATTTCAATGAAAAGGGCAATAGTTATGCTGAAAGAAAAAAAAAATTACCAACTGAGTCATGATAACCATTCGACTGTATATGTGTGCTGAAACAAATATCCGAGTTAGCATAGGTGATGCCATATTGAGAGTGGTACTGAACACTTAAGTTTGTTTTATGCTGTGATGTGTCTCTCATTGGTACCTTGCCGTCTTGACAGACGATAGTTTGTGCTTTAAAAAGGCATGATAACTTTTACCCATGGCGGTAGCGAATGTGACTAATAAGGCCAATTTGCGCTGTAAATGTCCGTTCACAGTGGGTGCATGTGAACATGTGGTCATTTCCACCTTCATGCACTATCTTACGTCTCACACGCTTGGTGTGTTACTTATCTGCAATAGTTTTCTCCTTTGTCTTTAATCCATTTCTGATGTTTGCCCTCCATGCAACACGTTCAGCATTGACTTGCTCCCAATGTGCATTATCAATGCCTGTATCAATCATGTCCCGCTTACACACATCTTTGTATCGTAGTAGAGACCGACCCTGAGATCTCTTACCCATCTGTAATTCACCAAAAAAGATGTCCTTTGGTATTCTACCATCATCCATCCTCCTAAGATATCCTATCCATCTAAGTCTACAAAATCTGAGCATGGAATAAACCGTCACACAGCCTGATCTTTCCAATACTTCAGTATTTGTGATTTTGTCTTGCCACTTAATACCAAGAATTCTTCGCAGACACCGCATATGAAGGCTGTTTAAACGTTACTCTTGGTGTAAGTAAGTTGTCCAGGTTTCACTGCCATAAAGAAGAGTACTAAGGACACAGGCTTGATAGACAAGGACTTTTGTTTTGGCAGTAAGCTTCCTATTCTCACAGACTCATTTTCTTAACCTGTTCATTGTTGTTGCTGCTTTACCAATCTGGATGTTGATTTCCTGATTTAGGGATAATTTGCAATTTACCACTGATCCTAGATATGTAAAATGGTCTACCATCTCTAGTTCGGCATCGTCAATAAAGATTGATGGTACCCCATGTGCATCTTGTGACATAATCTGTGTCTTCTTTTTGCTAATTGTTAAACCAAATTCAGAACAAGCATTGGAGAATGCAGATAGTAGACATTGCAATTCTTCCTCAGAGTGGGTCGTAACTGCAGCATCATCTGCAAAAAGCAACTCTCTGATCAGTACCCTCCTAATTTTGGTCTTGGCCTTCAATCTCTGAGCATTGTAGAGGCCGCCATCTGAGCGTGAGTGAATGTATATACCACCATCCTGATCACGAAAGGCATATTTCAGTAGAAGTGAAAAGTATATTACAAAGAGGGTGGGAGCTAGTACACAACCTTGCTTAACTCCACTCTTGATTTCAAACTCTTTAGAAGTTGCACCATCAAACTTGATTATACCCTTCATGCCTGTGTGGAACGATTCCACAATGGACAGAAGAGTTGGTGGGCAGCCAATCTTCTTTAGTGCCTTGAACAGACCCTCACGACTGACCAAATCAAATGCCTTTGTGAGGTCGATGAAGGCAATAAACAGTGGTTGATTCTGCTCACTGCATTTTTCTTGCATTTGTCGCAATGAGAATATCTTATCAATGGTAGACCGGTTCTGTCGAAAGCCACACTGTAATTCGGGGTAGACTTGATCTATTAGGACTTGAAGTCTGCGCAGAACAATTCTGGCAAATACTTTTCCAACAATACACAGAAGTGAGATACCCCTATAGTTGTTGCAGTCGCTCTGATCGCCCTTGTTCTTGTACAGTGTTATGATGCTTGAATCTTTGAAATCCTGTGGGACTTGTCCTTCTCGCCAGCATAGCTCTATTAGCTGGTGGATCTGTAGAGTGAGTGTGTCTTGCCCACTCCTGATAACCTCTATTGGAATCCCATCCTTACCTGGAGCCTTGCCAGATTCTCATCAATGCTAAAGTTCATTTATAGCACACTTAACTTCTGTTATGGTGGGAAGTGTGTCCAGGTGGTTAAGAGTTGGTAGAGCCTCTATAGCGTTGAGGGCATCATCCACTAGTTTGGTCTCACTTGAGTAAAGCTCCAAATAGTGCTCTACCCATCTGTCCATCTGCTGTTTCTTATTAGTGATGATTTCTCCAGTCAAGGTTTTCAGTGGTGCACTTCTTTTTATCACTGGACCACAGGCTTTCTTTATTCCTTCATACATGCTTCTTATGTTTCCCTTATCACTTGCGATTTGAATGGACTCACATAACTTGATCCAATAATCATTTGCACACTGCCTGGCAGCCTTTTGCACATCCTTCCTAGCTTGCCTTAAGAGTGTTATGCGTTGGTCTTTCCTTGTTTCTTAAGAGAGCTATCTTCTTCTTATCAATCAAGGGCTGCAGTGTCTCTCTGTTTGCCGCAAACCAGTCCTGCCTCTTATGATCCACAGTGCCGTAAACCCCTACGGCAGTTTTATAAAGAGTTTCCTTTAGCTGACCCCAATTTTCATTTACTGTACAATTTTCTGGTGTATCAGTGAAAGCATCTTCAAGTTGCTGTTGAAACTGAAAGCACTTTTCAGGATCGTGAGTGTTAATAATATTAATCCTGGGGCTAGATTTGTGTTTAGCTGTGTAGATTCTCTTTGGTCTCCTAACCCTTGCAACAACCAAAGAATGATCTGTATCACAGTCAGCACTGTAGTAACTTCGAGTCAATGATAAATGGTTCAGATGTTGTCTCTGTGTGATGATGAAGTCCAGCTGGTGCCAATGGCCGGATCTTGGATGTTTCCATGTGACCTTGTGCAGATCTTTTGTTTTAAAAAAGGAGTTTGTAATACATATGTCATTACTGGTGCAATGCTCCAGCAGCCTTTGCCCATTTTCATTCATGCGACCGATGTTGTATTTTCCAAGGCACACTGGCCATGAACTCGAGTCCTTGCCCACACGAGCATTGAAATCACCGAGCATATAAATGTAGTAAGATTTTGGAACTGCCTTGATCACGGAGTCTAACTCCTCATAGAACGAATCCTTCACATCATCAGAGGAATCGCGTGTCGGTGCATATGCATCGACCACAAAACCACAAGAGGTTGCCAAGCGCAGGGATAATAGTCTTTCATTTCCTCCTGCTGGAATTTCAATCATTCCCAGTAGCGAATTCTTCACTGCAAAGCCCACTACATATGTGGATTCACTGCAAAGCCCACTACAGATGCGTGACTTCATATAAATAAAGTTATATGTCTTTAATATGAAGTATTGCACAGTGGTTTGTGTCTTCCTGTGTAATATATGTTGGTATTGATTTAAATTTATCTATTTGTCGTGTGTTTTCTTTCTTCATCTGATTGCCCCATGCTTTTCCAGTACCGATTCCAGGATCTTATTTTAATATCTTACGTTTGTTTGTTAATTTGGGTTTCAGGAACTCCTTGCTGTTGCCATTCTGTTAATAAAGAATGTGTTAGTATAATGTACCTGTGGTACTTTTGGGGTAATTTCATTTTCCCAACATGGTTTTGTATAATCTACATTATCTGTTTGTTTTATTTTAACTTTATTTTTTAAGTGTTGCTGTTGAATGTTTTTTAATGTCTCTGTCCTTGTCTTGTGATGATCAGTCTTTAGGCGAATCATAATGTACTAGGCACTTTTAAAGAGATAGTTTGTCGGTGCTTTCCTCTATGACAGTAACCATACTGGTCGGGTGACCACAGCCATTGTCTCACGAAAGAGATCCTCTGCCTGCTGTCGCGAAACTTGAGACCATAACCAACAAATATCTATCGGCTGTCTCAAAATTTTTTGGACATGGTATGAGAAGAAATGGATTGGAGAACTTAGTGACAACTGGCAAGATCGAATGGAACAGACCAAGAGGAAGATTGAGAGGAAAATATCTGGATGGCTTGGCCACATGGTATGGACGAGACAGGAACACTGAGCTGATCCACGACTGTGGTGATCGAGTGAAATGCCAAGTCATGACCACCCACTCTTTCCGGCATGGCACATAATTGTTTGTTGAATGTTCCTATTTCTATATGTATAATCTTTATCAGAAGATATTTCATCAAAACATGAAAAATATTTTCTGCCGAACATTCATGTTCCATCAGATCATATTCTGAGCTTTTAATAACACTTGTATGAGTCGTATTCTCTAAGTATGGTGTCAAAAATTGTTAATACTTGCTATACTTTCACTAAATGATGGACTAAGTTTACTGAAGTTTTGAATACAAAAGGCTACTCTAATCTTTTCTTCCTCAGTTAAGTCTGATCTAACAGGTAGTGAATCCCACGCAATATCCTTCTGTGTGAAGTTTCAGTAAATCCGAATCATTATTGGATGATTGTTGGTAATTATCAATGTATGTATTGTTATCATCGGGAGATGACAACTGTTTGGTCCCTATCTTTACGTCAGCTGTTTGTGTTTGATTTTTTTTATTATTCTTCATATGTCTGGTACATGTCTCTCTCTATGTTTGATCCATCATCTTCTATTTAAATCTTATTTTCTTCCGTCAGGAGCATTAATGATGCATAGTTACCTTCCGCTATCTTCAGGTTCTCTTTTTCCAGTTTGTCTATGTCCTGGATAGTGCACTCTTTCACATCTGGGATGGTTCCCAGTATTAATTCCATTGTAGTCGTGGTAGCACTGCTGCTGCTATGCGCTTTTGGTAGTACGGGCAATTTATGTCCATCCATGCTACCTTATATTGCTCTAATGCACTACCAAATGTTCTACACGTCACCTTTTCATCTGTATAACTTCGTCTTTTACGAGTTTCCTGTCTACGCCAATAATTGAAGTTCCAGTGTATCTAGTCATTCTCACTTCTAACCCATTCACTAAGGCCAATCGGAACTCTATGTTTCCATCCCTTGTATAGGCGGAATTAGCTTCTTGTATGTTAGCCTTACTATTATTACTGTCATCCTGTCTATTATATATGTCTGTCACATTCATGTCTTGTTACTCATAATCACTGCTTGATATGATCTCCACCATGTTTGCTTCTTTTTACATATTTTTTAATCTACCTTGTCTGGCAAAATGGCCAAGACTTTTACAGAGGTAACATTTTAACTGAGATTTGTAAAAAGTGCCTGTCAGTTCTTCTTGCAGACATATCTTTCAAATATGCTTCATATTTTGGATTTTTGTCACACATCTCATATAACCCATATGTGTGTTTACAATATCTGCATACAATTATTGTACCTATCTTTGCTTTTGAATACCTTTGGTCATTAGGTCTATTCTGATATCGTGGATGTTGTGATTTCTATTGGCTGTAAGGTTGTCTTTTCTGAGTACTATAATTGTCTTTCTGTGTAGAGAATCTGGCAGATGCTCCCATCACCAGATCAGGCTGAGTACATTCAGCAAATACTTTCTTGTGGGCGTTGTAATAAGCCTCACCTTTGGATTTCTTACTGTACAGCAATTGTTTTTGATGAGGAATGTAGACATTGCATCAGGCACCACTGAGATCAGTGTGTTGCTCAACATGAGGTCTCTCAGCTTGTGGAAGTCTTTTTGGACGTTTGCCAATTTTAGCCATTTATCAAATAAAGACGGTCTCTGAGACAAAGACAAGGAAGGTCTGGTTAGCTTTTGGTCTTTGGATCCTATATGCTGTTCGTAAACTAGCTTGATCTAAGCTGAAATGGCTGAGAACTCTCTGTTTAATGTACTCATAATTGGTATGGATATCTTTTGGAATAACTTCCACTATCTTCAAAGGTTCGAGTGTGAGATGCTTTTGAAAAAAAAAAGTATAGCCCATTCGTCGATTTGAACTTTGTAGTGTTTTATCAGCACTTAAAAGTTTGTGATCCATGCTGATGTGGAATCACTCGCTGTATAATGTCTAATGATCCCTTGGTACCTTTTGATGGGATCCAAAGTTTTTGTAGCTTAGTTAGCTTGAGCTATTTCACCATTTACTTTACCTTTAAGTTTCCCTCAATCTCTTTATCTTTGAAAATTTTTTCAGCTGCCATTTTCTCCCTCCTGAAAGCCAATTTGCGTTCCTCTATTGCTAACTCTCTTTAGTCTCTTTCTGTAATGCTAACTCCCTTTCTTTAGTCTCTCTCTATAAGTAATCTCTCTTACTCTGCTTGTGATTGTAATGCTGATTTCTCTTTTTCTGCTTCTCTTGCTGCAGCTCTTCTCGTTGTGCTTGAAAAGCACTAAGCTCAGCTTTAGCCCACTCCAGTAACTCTTGGCCTGAGAAACCAGTCTTTGCCTATGGCAATGAAGTCTTGCAGTGAAGACATTTATCAATAGTATCTTTACACAATATGGTAATTAAATATTCAACTACTTATTGATGATAATCAACTTACACTTCTTAGTAACTTGCCTAAAGATAGAGTGGCAATTACTATTTTGATCTGAAAAGTGTTATTTTACGGAAGTCTCTGTGATGTTATAGTGCCCAAATTGGGCTGCTGATATGGTTCTGAAAGATGCACCCAACAAATAGTCACACTTAACACTGAACAGTAACAATAAAAAAGCACACTGAACAATGAGAAGGGATAGACAGTATGAAAGAAGAGTGGACTTTTAGTTAAGTGGTCTCGGATCAGTGGACGAAATAGAAAGACAAATTATTACTAGCAACTTAACTTTCTGACTTCCGGTCCAGTCCGTGGTGATGACTCCTCCACTGAACATGTTGATATTTCGGTTGATTGCAGGCAATAATTTCTGAAAATCAGAAATTTCTTTGAGAGGTGCAGCAACGCTATAAATCAAGGTAGGTGCTCCCTGTATCCCACTGTCACTCCTTGGTTGGAGGGGGTTGATGAAAATCGTATTCGACTCCGTTGGTATAGCTCCACCGTAAATCAGGGTTGTTGATTCATATGTACCATTGTCGATGCCCTGGTTGGCCTGATTTGATGTTCACTGTTTACCAGGTTTGAAATTAGATGTGCAGTTCACGGTCATATCGTAGCACAGTTTGTTTGGGCAGATGATTACCAAAATATACTATGAACAGTTAATATGTTATTATTGACGACAACCACAACAGGTTGACTGAGTGTAATGTATTTCTTGCAAACCTTCACAGCGCTATTTTTAAATTCCCCACACTACCCCTCCAGTTTACAACAAGCGCCAATGATCACCAACATACCGAAACTTAAAAAGTATAGGAAAGAAAGGATTAGCACGAGAGTTAAGACAGGATAAATTTACATGACCCAAAGTGGAAATAACGTGGATTCCTAAAATGAATGGAAATATTCCTAAGATAGTTTGCAACTACCATCGTAATTGGACGTTAAGTCATAGCCCAAACAAAGACGGACGAAACTTTACAATGGTGGTGATAGAATCCGTCAACCTAAACGGATATAATTGCAGAGCCTTTACGACACTGGCTTATTTCTCGATGCAATTGTTCAAGCCTCACTTTTGACTCCAGAGCAAGTTACAAAGGACACCGTCGAAATAAGGGATTTCTTAAATGTTCTGTACCTGTGGCCAAGGTCAGCATAACTTCAAGCTATGTTATGGGAGAAATCAGAACAGTCCAACCCAATTTGGTGATTGCTTCCCATTTTGACAGACTTGTGTGAGAGGTAGTTTAGTTTGTGTGACAGAGTGCACAACATACACACTTCACTAATTATTTCATCACTTACATCCACCAGAAAGACTGTCAATCCTCCCTCTTGTCCTTAGACCAGGAGGTCTTTGACAGAATTTCACACTCATACACAAAACACTAGCACACTGCCACATAGGACAGTACTACAGACAGTGGATACAAATCTTGTATAAAAATCCTGAAAGTAAGGTACTGATCAATCATTCTCTCATTGCCAGTTTAAGGATCATTATTGATCATTAAAGATCTGTCAGACAAGGGTGTCCACTATCACCAATCATATATGTCCTCAAACTAGAACCACTCCTAGAAGCAATCAAACAGGACGCTAATATTAAAGGTACAATTATAGTAGGGTATGGGCAGCGGAAATTAATTGATTATGCAGATGACACTGCTCTCTTCCCTACAACCAACACTTCTATAATGAACATACTTCACACCTTCAGACAGTTTGGTGAAGGAAGTGGGGCCAAAACAAACATACAGAAGTCTAACAGAATGGGTCTGGGGAAGTGGAAGAATAAAGCAGATCTCTCTTTCCCCCCCCCCCCCCCCCCCCTTCCCAACCGGATCTAACAATCTTAGACAACATGGAAATATATGAGATCACATCCCAGAAAAAAACACAGGAACATGGCAATCACTGACAAAACAAATTATAGACATATTAAATGGTACATAATACAAAATATCAACAATATTTGGAAGAAGCACAATTGTAAACACCTTCATCATTCCTAAGATAATATATTTAGCTACAGTGTTATACCCCCCCCCCCCAAAAAAAAAAAGACAATCACGGACATAAACAAATACATCAGACATTTCATCTTCAGCAACACAGTTCACTGTATACAAAACAAAACATTAATATAAGACAAGATACAAGGAGAACTAGCTTTACAAGATATACAAACACAAATACAAGCATTAAGAATCAACAATATAGGACACCATCAATCATCCAGACCAACACTCACTAGCATAATGGGGACGACCCGTTGCTGTGAAGTTGGAACTGCGACTAACTAACTAACTAACTCACTCACTAGCATTATATTACATTGCAACTAGATTACACAGGCTTAAGAAAATAGACAACACAACGCCACACTATTACGGCACACTACCACAATTCTACAGAACATGTATGCAAGCAATACAAGGCAATGACAATTTAACACAACAGACAACCAGGTTTAGTTTAGATTAGTCGTTGGATCAACATCACGACACACGGGTTTAACCCATAAGTGCTCCGTTTTCCTCCTAACTCAAACCTGAGTCTGGAGAAACTCAGCTCAATTCACGAACTCTGAGCATCGGCGAGGATCCTGAAATACTCTGGGTAGTTTTTAACTCAAAATTTAGCCTGGGCAGCGCCGTTAGGTTACTATTTTTCGATTTCCAACTGCCAAGGGATTTTGTACGTGCACAACAATACACACGGGCGTCCGATCTCACTACCTAGAGACCAGGGGAAATCTTTATTACTGGCAGTTCACGTGGATTTTTTAAATAAATCCCGGTCCCCACCGGGGTCTGAACCCGGGACCTCTAGCACTCGAGGCGGACCACTCAGCCCCCCCCCCCCCACCCACCCACAGACAACCAACCAGATAAAATACTTAGTGAAACAACAAGCACCACCACTACACCTGAGAATCAAGAGGATGCAAATATTATATTAAATATTATAGCTGTATCTTCACTAACTTACACAACAAACACATCACACCCAAAGGTAAAGAAGTAACATACAGACTAATGTTTAACAACACCCTTAGCACAGAAAGAGCAGCACAAAGATCCAAGCAAATAGCACCATGCCAACAATGCAGGCACAACTTTCAGGAAACAGGAACATATTTAGTATACATGTTCAACAATCACAGCCCCTAAGACTGCACTCCATCAACTAATAGAAACACCGACAAACAAGAAAACTGGCATATGCAAAGCAATCTTCCTCAACACAATAAACACAACCACAAAAGACAAATACACAAAACTACTTGTAGCATTCGGTGAGTATAGACACATAATATGGTCTAGGCAAAACTCAGCCACTCACAATCATCAAACAGTTAGTTTAGTTAGTTAATCGCGGTTCCAACTTCATAGCAACGTCCCCATTATGCTCCGTTCCTGTGCCAGTTAATATAACACACAATGTTCCTCACTGCCCTGTGTGAACGATGAAATAGACAGGAGTCTCGGCAAGCCAACAGCCCGCACAGGCACACTGTGCATAATGCCAACACATAATTCCTCTACGAAACATACAGTTCATTGTCGATTCCATATAGTTCATCGTCGATGGAATCGGCAGTCACCAGAAAGATTTCATTGACCTGGGTTTTATCCCATATCACTCGGTCTCTTTCCCCAGGGTGACCCGCTGAAAACATCGCACAAAGCACGAACTCTGTAGCTCCAGCGGCGACTCCCAGGAGTCTCCTGAAAAATGCATTCGTGAACCAAAAATGCAAACCAGTCAATTCAGCAACAGCCAGCCGCCATTGTTCCAAACATACAGTTCACGCTACAAACTGGGGACAGATGTTAAAGCACACCACGCGAAATTCACAGCCTACAGTGCTGCTCCACGCACTAACTCAGTAGCAGGGCGACGGAACCATGCACTGCCAGTACGACGAGAAAAATGTGAATGTAAACCGTAGCTACAAGCGTAAACACTCCAGAGACCTTAACGGTATAAATGCCTCTCCACCATGTTGGGGACCAGAAGTCCCAATAGATTGTAAAACAAGTCTCAGTCCAAACCTCCTTAGTTGCCTCTTATGACATGCATGGAAGGCAACAGTGTTACTATTCTCCGCTTCCCTTATGGGCCCCAGCAACACACGGAGAATCATCACACAATACACTCACACATACTAGCACACATTTTTCAACAGACAATCTCCCATATATTAAGCAAAATGCCACGACCATAATATGAAGTTCATACTATTCATGTTCAAACACATACTTTCACAGCTAGTTCTATATTCATAATGTGTATCACTGAACTTAATCAGCCATTATTTGTATTACAGTGGAGTCTGTATAAGTAAAAGTCACAGGAGCCGAAGGAAGTTGTTCTACTTATAAGAAATTCTACTTATCCAGAATGCAAACATTTACACTAATACCATGCAGTAGCATTGAGTAAAATGATTGTACCACTTGGAAAACACAGTTAGCGAACAAATAAATAGCAATACAATATCAGAAATGTTGAAATGTTTAATTAATTTAGAAAGCGGAACATGAAAGTCATATGAAAATTTACAAATTAAGTAAAGAAAAAGTCTGTCATTTTTTGAAACTCTCCAACCAGCCAGAACTACAATTCCAGTCTTTTTGACCTCCAAGACGTGCAAATTCTTCTCCTTTCGCAATAAGTAAAGGCCCATTTACTCGTACATTTGCCGATCTAATCACAGTGAACCATTTTAAAAAGGTAGCATCAACAAAATCACACGCGGCAGTTCTAGCTCGTTGTCTATCATACATTCGAAAACAAGTTTCTGTAGCGGGCTTTAAAATGCCGGAAAGTGCCGATGTTGGAATACCAATTCTCTAGCTATATTCGCTTTCTTCTTCCCACTATGTTCAACCTCTTCCAACAGCTCAATCTTTCTTTTTAAAGTTAAAGTAGTAATCTTTCGTTCAATAGCCGCCATTGTTGACATGTGGCGATCTATCGTATGCGCAAGATTGTTGTTCTCCAGGCTAACTAAAAATCATTCTATCACAATACAATTTTTTTCGGGAGGGGGTGGGGGAGGGATAGGGGGAAGGTGGGGGTGTAAAATCTTCTTCTTCTTTTCGTTCATCCGGAGTGTTTTTTCAGATGTGATTGCGGTGTGTCTGTTATGCGCTCTTGGGCCGAAACCCGTAGGCCAACACATCGACTTTAGCGTGCTTTTTTGACCAGGTAGCATTCCTGGGAGACTCTCACTTTTGTGGTGCCATCTACAAACATGCTGGCCAAGTTAGAACGGTCGAAGACAACGGTCATCCCTCAAAGGAAGGCAGGGACAGTCCATAGCATTTTCCGCCATCCAAGGTTGCTTCCATAGTTGCAGGGCCGACACATAACGCCCTGGTTCTGGGCTAGCCAAGGGAATCGTCATGTCCTGCTCATGGCTGCTTTAAATCCTCACTTCAATATATTGGTCATTTTGTTTGCCCCGGGCCATTCCCGCACAAACCAGACAGGTTTGCAGACGGTATCCACTCAGCGAGTTTTCGGACATGTGCTTGTCGTTGCGCCCGTCAGAGCTGTTCCAGGCACGACAGACATTCGGAAAACTACCTAGTCAGAGCTGTTCCGAACAAGAGCGGCATTCGGAAACTAGGTAGTCAGAGCTGTTCCTAGCACGAGAGACATTCGGACGAGACGTTTCACTCGGACGTAAATGCGTAGTGTCAATTTTTAGTTTGCCACCCGTAGGACGACGTTTCCGGCTTCCGGCGGGCATTTTTTAATGAGGTTAGCCTTCCTCGGGTTTCGAGACTCTTGTTTCGGCTTCCACACAGCAAGCTTTCGCTTCGGGCTGCCACGTAATGGATTCACAAGACAGGCGTTCCATTTCGTGTCAACGAGACAATTTTCCACCTTTGACTACACTCACTCCATGAGTGTGGTTACAGACTATCGGACGTCTGCGAGACGTGCGACCGAGGTGTTTTTCCACCTTTTTTACTCACTCACGAGGTAGGCTACATGTGCTGCCGGCTCAGCACCTTACCTCCGTGCGTCTGTGGGCGAGTAACGGTCAGGCCCTTTCATCCGGGGATACCTCATATCCCCCAGCTAAGAGCCATCGAACGAATCTGCGCTGAGCATGTAGCGTTGTCAGCACATCATCACAATTTTGATGTAGGTTTGTGTCGGCCAGGCTCTCACTTCCGAGAGTTTATGGCTTAGAGACGTTCAGCCATACACCTCGGATGGGAACCTTAGAGGTTATGCCCGGACTGAGATTTAGGGATCGTTTGCCTGATTTTGACTGCTATCCTCAGTCTTACCTGCAGAGCAGCAGGTTGTGTCTCTCTTAGTCTGGTCCCTATCCCACGAGCCGTCCGATATGTAGTTTTCACCCATCGGCAAGCACATGGGGTCGATGGGACACGCAAGCTCCCCCACCACGGCAAGGTGGAGACACATCGGGGGAGGGGGTGTAAAATGAACAGTTCGACTTAAACATGAACACTTATATAGTCGGTATTTATTTTTATGTTTGACTAATCTGAAAATTTGAGTTAACCGAATTCGACTTATCAGGACTTTTTATACAATGATAAAGACGGATAATGGCCGGGACAAAGCCAGTAACGTCGACTTAAGCGAAATTCTACTTATCCGAGTTCGAATTAAGGTGGACTCGACTGTATTACCATCCTTTATGCCATCTTCAGTTTCACTTTTCCTTCCCACCCAAAGAATACTTCACTGATATACAGTATTAAAAAAGAGACACATGTGTGTGTGTGTGCGCGCACGGAGAAAGCTGCTAACCCCTCAGCCAGGGAGACTGGCAGCAATTAATATAACCACCAATTAATTATTCATTAATTACTAATTATAGATGACATCAGCTGTTAGATGTCACTACCCTGATTGCAATATATGGTTGCTAAGGTTACCGTTTAACAAGAAAGGTACAGTAGCAAGAAGCTCAGAGAGTGAATTCCTGAGTATTTGTTTGTTCCAGATCATGACACTCAATATCTCCACTTAGAATTAACATACAGCCTTTACTGAGGTACCAGTTGATTTGGTGTTTTTACGGCCTCTGAAGCTGTAGTGGTACTTATTAGTAAATACCCAATTTGAAAAAAAAACAATACATAATCGAAGGAATCCAACATTAACATTTCAAAATTTAGTCTTAAAAAATGATCAACCATGATGTCACTATGAAAATTCATTTTCCGAGTATGATGGGAGTCTGTGTAGAAAAATGTCTCCAACAGTCACTACCATTGATGAACAATAATGAGAGATGCAAAAATACAAGACACATTTAAACATTTACTCATCTAATAGTATTTTCTCATTTGCTGTTAATTTTAAAATAAATTGTACTGCCAGTCCGTGTGAGATTGTCTCAAACGGGTTATAGACATATGAAAACTGACTTCAAAAATATGTTCAGTCATGATAATGATAAATAATGGTAAAAGTATACAGATAAAATTCAAAGTTCGAATTACGTGTTTTAAGTGTAAAAAGTATACACATTATTTCATAGCCTGTCTTGGGGACCCAATGGACTCCTTCTGTGCAGGCACAGAAAATTATTTCTGGTTTGGATCTAATTGCGTTGGATAAGTAAACTACCTAGAAATACCACAATGTAATAATATAAGGGTAAATGATTATTTGTTTAGTTTTCTTCATGAATTCCACATAGTGATTATGTCATTGTCATACCAATTTAGTCCTGTTATTCTACACAGGCAACAATGAATGAATGTTTGTAGTTGATTAGTAATTGGTTTAGTCATTCTCCATGTTTCTGATACATACAGCAGTAATGATTTTACGTTAATGTTTTTTTTTAGCGCCATGGATGATCCTTGTGTATACTTCTTTTAATATATCTCTGTGTGTCCCCATCTTTGTATATATTGGTAAATAAACAGATGCATGATTCCACTTCTTGAGGTTTCACAAAGGGAACTCCTGGAGAGAACTAAACAAATCTGATTACCGTTTTAGTCCACCTACCTTGCCCAGTCAACCTTGAATGAATGTTTGTAGTTTATTAGTAATCATTGTATGTCATTCTCCATGTTTCTGATCCATACAGTAGTACTGTTTTAATGTTTTACTTGAACAATCTGTTGTTTAATTTTTGACTTCGACAAATGTCCAGTTTCTATGAAAGCTACTCTTGCCTTTTGCAATCTTATTTTAATATCTTTATATGTTGGCCCATCTGTGTCTAAATTGCTACCTAAATAGGTCTATAATTCTGCCTCTTGAAGTGAAGTTTCACCAAGTGAGATCAGGTTATTATTTGCTTGATTTATTCTCCTATCTTCGCCTTTCCCTATGCATTTGTAGACTTAATTATTGTGACCTCCTATCCGACGTCTCTGGCTCAGAGGTTCCAAAACCGTGGGCCCTCCAGCTGTCAAAAAGTGGCACACGAGGCCTCATTATTTAATATACATTTTTTTTGGGCACTCGCTGGCTTTGAACCCAAGTGTAGTCCATACACACTATTTATAGTAGAGATGGACTGAATTTTGAATGTAGATTAGCTTTCCCTATTAACAGTGTCCCTTGCTAACAGGTTAACCCACATCGACTTCAGAGGTACTTGTAATTTACGCCCCCAAGTCAAGGACGACAGGTCAACATTTTAGTCCAGCTGTCATCATGGCACACTACAACTACACCTGACCTGGCTTTTCATTCCCCAGACCTGGAGTGGAACATTACACGAATTGTTGGGAAACAACTTGGTGGCAGTGACCATCGGCCAGTCTTTCTAACTGTAGAAAATGAGCTAAGTGAAAGCAGCACCCTCTCAAGGTGGAACTACAAGAAAGCAGACTGGGCAATGTACAAGCATCGCACCAGCATACTGGTTAGAAACCTGAACACTGAGAAAGACATAAATAAAGTATTGAGCATGGCCTACGATGGGTGGCGTTGTGGTATTCTGTTGTGATAATTTGGTGTGTCCAGTGTGTGCCGCGTGGTTACACACCCGCTTCACACGCGTGATCCGGGACTGTTTCCGGATCCGGTCAGGGATGTGCACTACTGACGAGCTCAAACGGGGGCGAGGCTCGAGTCTGGTGCTTCCATATTGACGTGGATAGGCCTTAGGATCATACCGGGATGCGATCGGCGTTGCCAGTAGTGGGTTGTGCTCAATATATAAATAAAGTAGTTAAAGAGTTTTGGAAATGCATGCTACAGGCAGTGCGAGAAACAGTACCAAGAGGAGCCCGTAAACATTATAAACTGATATTTAGGGCATCATATTGCTCCCTGGTTATATCATCTCTGACATTTCTCATTATATTTTTGGCATACAGGTTAAACAAATAGGGTGACAGCACACAGCCCAGACAGACTTCTTTCATGATGTGAAACCAATCTGATGTCTCACCATCAATTCTAACCAATGCTTGTTGGTCTAGATAGAGCATTTTTATGAGGTGTACTGCATGTGATGGAAAATCCATATTCCTCATGATTTCCCAAAGTTTCTGATCTTGTACGCAGTCAAATGCCTTTGAATAATCCACAAAACATTAAAATAGGTTTACATTAAATTCTCTGCACTTCTCTATTATTAAACACATGTTGAATATGTGATCTCTTGTTCCTCTTCCTTGTCTAAATCCAGCTTGAATCACGTTAATCTCTTCTTCCATTTTCTTACGAAGTCTTCCCATTTTGATTTTTAGTAGAATTTTACTTGCATGATCGACCAGGGCAACAGTTTTATAGTTGGTGCATAATTTCAGTTTGCCCTCTTTTAGTATTGGGATGAAGATAATTCTCTTCCAATCTTTTGGCCATATAAAATATTTTCATTTTGTTTTACACAATGCGTGATAGATTTGTATGCTCTCTTCTCCTCCCGCTTTAAGTAGTTCAGCTGATATCTCATCACATCCAGGTGATTTACCATTCTTCAGGTTCTTTATTGCCCATGCAGTTTCATCTAATGAGGGTTTAGGTTCTGTTTCTGCTGTCATTGGCTCATGTATATTGTTCATTTCCTCACTCATTTTCATCATTCATATCATACATTTCACTGCAGTATTCCTGCCATCTTTCTAGAATTTGTTTAGATTCTTTAAAGTATTTCCCAACTTGTCACAGATAACATTTAATTGAGGTTGAACATTTCTTGTCAATAACTTCATTTCTTTGAACATTTCGTGATCTCTTCCATTCTTATGATATTTGATCTCTTCCATTCTTATGATATTGCTCTATTTTAATACAACAATCTTATATATATTGAGTTTTGTCCTTTCTTGTGTTCTCTCTTATTTCTCGTGTTAAAGATTTATACTTCATCCTACTGTTATCGTTTTCTCCTTTCTTTTTCAGCTCTCTTTGTTGTTTTATTAATTCTAACGTGCATGGTTTAATCCATGGCTTATGTTGCTTAGTCCTGGTAGGAATTAAATCTTTGGCTTCTGTTATCAAGATATCTCTAGTTTGTACTGCCAGCTCATCAGGTGTCACTTCCTCTTGTACAGACATCAAGTCCCCAAAACGATTCCTCACTTCTATGGTGTATGCATTTGGTATTTTTGTGAGATCAAAACGAAGTGGCCATGGTCCTCGGGTAAGCTTTTTGAGTTTTAATTTCAGATCTGCTTCTAATAACTGTATGATCTGTATCAGTCTGCACATCGTAGGGTTTTTGCAGATGTTATGCTTGATCTCCATCTTCTTTGTATTAAAATATAATCTATCTGATTTTTGGTAATACTGTCCGGGGACTTCCATGTGAAAAGTCTTCTTGGGTGTTGTTTAAAAAGTGTGTTGGCTATCGTTAACTCATTTTCTGTGAAAATTCAAATAATTTGTCACCTGCATCATTTCTATTTCCCAATCCAAATTTTCCTAAAATGTGTCTCTCATTGTCAGCTCTTCCTGTACCTACTTTTGCATTAACATCTCCAATTATTATTGTTATATCATTATGACAAATCTTATTTAGTGTGTTGCAGTGTGCTGTAAAAATTTTAAATTTCGTCCTCTGCTGTTGAAGTAGGTGCATATATCTGTATGAGAGGTGTGTTTTTTGGACAGCCTTTAAGTCTGATAGTGAGGATGCTATCACTAATTGGGTTATATCCCATTAAAGCTTTTGCAATTGTTAGAATTATATTGCATGACTTTTATAATTTTACTAGCTGACACGGCCCGGCTTCGCCCAGACTCTGGTGGGGAGCATCTCATTTAATTCATATAAGTAGTCATATAAGCTCCCGTTCCCGACTGTCTGTCTGTCTGTCTGTCTATCTATCTGTCTGTCTGTCTGTCTGTCTGTCTGTCTGTCTGACCCGGCCCAGCCCATGGTGGAGAGCATCTCATTTAAATCATATAAGTAGTCATATAAGATCCCGTTCCCGACTATCTGTATGTCTGTCTGTCTTGGGTAAATGGAGGAGGGAGGAGGAAGAGGGAGGTGGAGGAGGGAAGAGGAGGGAGGAGGAGACAGGAGGAATAGGAGGGAGGAGGAGGGATTAGGAAGAGGAGGGAGGAGTAGGGTGGAGGAGGAGGAGGAGGGAGGAGGAAGAGGGAGAAGGAGGGAGGAGGAGATCGCAGGAGGAGGAGGAGGAGGAGAGGGAGGAGGAGGAGGAGGGAGAGGGAGGAGGAGGAGAGAGTAGGCGGAGGGAGCAGGAAGAGGGAGGAGAAGGAGGAGGGAGGAGAAGGAGGAGGGAGGAGTAGAGAGTGGGAGGAAGGAGGAGGCGGAGGGAGGAAGAGGGAAGAGGATGAGAGGGAGGAGGAGGAATGTGAAGGGAGGGAGGAGGTAGAGGGAGGAGGAGGAGGTAGAGGGAGGAGGAGGAGGAGGGAGGAGGATAGAGGAGGAGGGATGAGGAGGAAGAGGGAGGAGGAGGAATGTGAAGGGAGGAGGAGGGAGGAGGTAGAGAGAGGAGGAGGAGGGAGGAGGAGGGATGAGGAAGAGAGGGAGGAGGAGGGAGGAAGACGGATGAGGGGTAGGAGGGGGAGGAGGAGAAGGGAGGAGAAGGGAGGAGGAGGAGGGAGCAGGAGGAAGGAGGAGGGAGGAGGAGGGAGGAGGAAGAGAGAGGAGGGAGGAAGAGATAGGCGGAGAGAGGAGGAGGAGGGAGGAGGAGGAGTAGGGATGAATAGGAGGGAGGAGGAGGGATTAAGAGAAAGAGGAGGGAAAGGGGAGAAGGAGGAGGGAGGAGGAGGAGGAGGGAGGAGGAGGGAGGATGGTGAAGGAGGAGGAGGGGGAGGAGGAGGGAGAAGGAGGGAGGAGGGAGGAGGAGGTGGAGGGAGAAGGAGGAGGGAGGAAGAGGTAGAAGGAGGAGGGAGGAGGAGACAGGAGGAATAGGAGGGAGGAGGAGGGATTAGGAAGATGAGGGAGGAGGAGGAGGGGGAGGAAGAGGGAGAAGGAGGGAGGAGGAGAAGGGAGTAGGAGGAGGGAGAGGGAGGAGGAGGGAGGAGGCGGAGGGAGCAGGAAGAGGGAGGAGGAAGAGGGAGAAGGAGGGAGGAGAAGGAGGAGGGAGGAGGAAGGAGGAGTAGAGAGTGGGAGGAGGCGGAGGGAGGAAGAGGGAGGAGGAAGAGGGAGAAGGGAGGAGGTAGTAGGATGATTGATTGCCATCCCAACAGGTTAATATGTTATCGCGGACCTCAGAGAGAAGTGTCTATGTAGAAGACCATTTCCTGGACGTACGTATTTTGGGAGGGGGAGGAGGGAGGAGGGAGGAGGAGGAAGAAGAAAAAAAAACTACGACAGTTGGCATCTCTGGAATGAAAGGAAGGCGTGTAGAAAATTTCATCTCAATCGGATGGGCCGTTCGCGAGCGTATAAAGGACATACATACAGACAGAGATACGGACAGAGATACGGACATCCTAATTTATATATAAGATAACGTTGAGGCCCGCTTAACTACCAAAAATAGTAGATATGGCCCTCTGCTTGAAAAGTTTGGGAACTATTGCTCTAGCTAAATCTTGCATCTCATTTCAACGTGTGGGACAAGAAGGCAATGTCATCAACAAAGTCCAGATCATCGAGCTTCAGTGCACCAGCAGACAATATTGGGGCCAAATGTACCTAATTGTCAAATGTAGGCATGCTCACAACTTTCATGTTAGAAGCTCACAATGTAGAATTCTTGCTTATAAGCAACAGTTGAGAAGGAACATTTATGATAAGAATGTCTTGTTTTTCTCTCTAATTGAAGACTCGTTATTGATGTGTGGGCGGGGGGGGGGGATACAGCAAATAATGGCTGCTGTTATAAGTATTGCATCAACTTTAATGTTTGTATGTTGTGTGTTATAAGTAGTAAATATTTTCCACGAAGCTGTCATGTATTGTTATGTTCTGTTTGTCATGATAAACCAATACCATTACACTATGATAGTTCCAAACTAATATTCTTAAAGGGAATAACATATCAGAAATCATGTCTTAAAGTAATCATAAAACATTTTGTAGCTTTAATCATGATCTAAAAAAAAATAAATATCAAATTCATACATATATAATTTATTGTTTCATACATATGTAACGTATAATTCCTTACAGATTGAAAGATGGAGAGTAAACTACCATCAAATGTCAAGACAGAACAACCCAAAGTCTGTGTAGGTCAAGGTAAGATTAAGTGCAATATAACATAACAGTTGAATATCCTTTACAGGATGTTGCAATCAACCCCAGCATTTACTAGCTGTTTTTGATTTCCTAGATAATTTTACATTTAGTAGTTTGCCATTGCTTTCTGAATGGCCAAAGCCTTATACCAGTGGTTCTTAACTGGTGGGGAATTTCCCCCCCCCCCCAGGGGGGAATTTTAGGGTTTCCAGGGGGGGGGGGGATGAAGACCATTTCAAGGTAGCGTTAATTCAAGAACTGATTACTTGATATTGTTTTTCCCTTCATACTTTACAGTTATGTACGTCTCATCCTTCTAAAATTCATTTTATAAAGTAAGTAGACCCACAAATCACGTTTTATGTGGATGTCTAGACTTGTTTTAGCATATGCTATTAAATTTAACTTCCATTTTTACGTATACTGTGTAGGGGTGGGGGATTTTTAGGTAGGAAATATGAAGGGGGGGGGGGGGGGAATGACGTTCTGAAAACATGAAGGGGGGCACAGGCCAAAAAAGGTTGAGAACCACTGCCTTATACCATCAAAATCAAAACAATAGCAGAATGTAAATCTATTCAGACACTGGGAAAAATAAGGTCATAGATGTGACTGAGTGTCCACTGGGATCAGTGCACATCTCTGCAGCTGAGCCAAACAGGGAAATCTCTTGTCCTGACAGTCGAAAATTGCTGGTAAAGGCAGAGGTAAAAGACCCTTGTGTGAATGTGGAAGTCAAGGGAAAACCACCACATTATCTTTCCAAGACTATGAATTTTGAGAGATCAGAGTCTGAGACTGACGTTAATGGCTGTCTTAAGACACCTTCATCTCGTATAAACTGTCATGAACCACTGGTGACACCATCATCAAGCTACTGATGGCAACACCAAAATGAACAAGTTTAGAATAGGAATGTGGAATATCAAAACATTATTGAGATAGGACAGGTAAATATTGTAGTGGCAGAAATGAAAAATGTAAAGATTAATATCCTAGGTGTGAGTGAGATGAGGTGGAAGAGATCTGGTAAAGTAACAACAGGCAAATACACAATAATTTGTTCAGGAGGTAATACATACGGAAAAGGCATAAGACTAATGTTTGATGAGGAAACAGCTAAATCATTTAATGGTTATTTGATTAAATCAGATTGTTATTATTATCTATATTCTATTAAAGATGCACAGACTATACACAGACAGATTAATGAGTTGACAAGAAGAAAAATAAGAGAAAACACAAGATGGTTGAAATCATAAACAGCAAAGATATTATTGGAAGAAAGTGTTATAATAAAGAGATGGAATGAATATATAGTTATATGGTGGGGAAAGAGCAGAGTTGACAGAAGAAAGTAACTTTTAAGGTCCACCTATACTAAAAGATGAAGTCACTAGTGTTATCAAACATATATACTATTTTTTTTTAAATTTGCATATCCTATTTACAGGACGTTGCAGTCAAAACCAGCATTTTTCAGCTGCTGTTGATGTCTTGGCAAGTTTTACGTTCAGTAGTTTGCCATTGCTTTCTGAATGAGCGGCTCACATACCTTTCCATAAGAAACTAATGCGACACGATCTGCTGCCGAATCTTGCGCAGTTGTGTTTTGTATGTGGGTATACAGATTAAGAACAGCGGGAGACTGACATCAAACATGAAGACAGGAAAAAACAGCTGGGCCAAATGGAATTATCATAGAATAATTTGAAGAAGAAAAACTGGGAGAATTTGGAGAAGAAATATTAATTATAATGTTGAATGATATTTACAACAGTGGATACATACCAAGCGATATTCTTCAATCTGTATTTATAGCTCTGCTGAAAAGACCAGCTGCTATTGAATATGAAGAATTTTGTATACTTAATTTCTTCTTCTTCTTTCTTCTGTGTTCGTCCAGAATGTTGTTGTAGACGTAATTGTGTTGTGCCTGTTTACAGCAGAGCTGCAATACTTGTGCCTTTTGGCTGACACATCCAACTTCTGCGGGCATTTGTTTACCAGGTTAACCTTTCCTTCACCAAACATCTACTCAGAATTATGAGAACAAGAATGAAAATAAAGGTGGAAACTGGTGAAGAACAGTATGAATATGTCAAAGGAAAAGTTACAATAATGCAATATACACATTACAAACACTAATACAGTGATCAGTTGATACACAGACAGATATATACTTGTGCTTTATAGGTAATACCAAGGTATTTGATGAAATGATCAAAATGTTGGAAGATATTAATAAAAATGGGAAAGATCTGAGAATAACTTAAAACAAAATATTTTTACTAGAAACAAACAGCGGCAATTAAAATGGGAAATAAAGATGGCAGTTATGACCAGATGAAGCTAAGAGTATGACAAGGAGGTGTTTTGTCACCAGATCTAATCTCTTCTTTTTTCTATAGCAAAGTAATAATGAGAGAGATCAAAGTGGGGCCATGGTTATGAGTTGGAGGCTATAATATAAACAATCTCTTCTATGCATATATACATCTTTAGAAGATTGTAATAGAGACTGCAGAAAATGACTTTTGTTGAATAACAAGTAAACAGAAACAACAATTATATTAAAGAAAAAGATAACACCAACCTTAAACATTAACAGAAGGGAAACACTTAACCCAGCCCAAGAGATGTACAATTTTGGCTGATGTATTAATCTAAGCTGATGTATGAATCTAAGCTGATGTATGATCTAAGGTGATATATGTTCCAAGGAGCATTTATCTATGTTCTCTTTGAATAACGAAGACACAAACAATAGATTGCATGATTTATTGCCTGGCATATTTCGCTGCATCTTGTCAGATACATACTGTAGAATTCACACAACATGAAGTAAAATAACTAGATAAATCCATCAAGCTGAAATATACACATGTTCACACAGCATTGTCAATTGTCTACCACAGTAATTTTAAACTGACTAACATGTCTTTCTGTTTGCACAAAACTGGCCTATGTAGATTAATCATTATGGTTTCTGCAAACTTTAACAAGTGACAGTTTTGTGTGTTAAACAACACGTGAAAGGCACTGTCTCTATCAATCACATGGCCATTTTCCAACAATGCCTAGCAATTGATGACGCGGGAAGTTTCTGGTGTAGGCCTCACTAGGCTCCCATCACCTGTGTGTAGTATCTTGTCAATCTATTGAGGTATGTGTTAAGCAACTCATTTGTTCAACTGCCGCTCTGTTCTGCTGATGTAGGTAGACTGGCACCTGCATACGAATTGGTAAATACAATTGGATCATGTTTTCTTTGTTCGTGACAAGGACACAAATGTAGGGGTTGTCAGCCCGTTCTTCAGCCATGGGGCAAGAACAAAATGGGGCTTCTGACCCTCAGAAGAGGTCCCCTTCCCAGAATGTTTTGGCCCTTTAAGTTCTTGACACTCTCTGGGGGCGGGCCCACCTGGGTCATGACTCCATGTGTCTTTTCCGTGCCTTGCGAGGCATACAGTCTTTTGCCTTGTGGTGACAGCTGATGGCAAGACATCGTAGATTGATCGGACAACGATACTTAGGTGCAGTGGTAGCACGCACCAGATCTCATTCCATGTTAGTGACTTCTGTAGTACCCCCTCCCATGGCATTCATTGGCCCTGCTGGGATGCCATTTGCACTCTCTTCTCACCCTTTTCCTCGTGGATCTCCTGAACCACCATGTCTCTGTGTTCCTTGGTCGTCGCATTAGACCACATCAGAGCTCTGTCATGGTGCCCTTCTATCTGACTGGGTGTGCCCCATGACTTCCTTCAGTTTGAATGATGTCTGAGCATCTTCGACCGAGCTGATGACTTTCCACTTCCTTCCCGTTCTAAGCGCATTGTGAGGTGCTGACAATTTCATCTGGAGACTCCCGCAACATCATTGCAGGTCTGGCTTTTCCGACTTTGAATTCTTCTATGATGGACAAAGATGGGTGAATGAGCTTGCTTTGCTTGCAATATAGTGCAGCCTTCATGATACCTGGTGGTGCTCCAAGCCACTTTCTTATTCATATGCTTATCTTCATCTCAGTGGCATCTGCTGTGTTCACACCTACATTATATATCAACAGAGACCATAGGAGATTCAGAATCAGGGTGAATTTGAGACACTAGATCTTGAATTTGCCTATAAGTCTGCTTCTCTCAATGGCACGCAGACCATTTACCACTGTATTGTATATTTTTATTACCGAGCTCTTGTCTGTTATGGTGGCATCATACACATAGCCGAGACTCTATACAGGCTCCTATATCACAGTGGGAATTGTGCCCGGCAGCCATGAACAACCTCTCTGCCACTCTACCCTTCACGATGGACATGCTTCTTGACTTCCTCGGTTTTAAGCTCATCCTACACCAACGAATCAGTTCATCTAGCCTGGGGAGGATGGTGTGGGCATCACTCTACTTTGGGGTCAGGATCGTCGTATCATCCATGAAGGCCTTCAGTGGTGGCATGCTTCATTTCTCGCGAAGTCTCGGACCCTGTGTGTAGCCGGACGCTGCATCCAGGATCACCTGCATGGCCATAACAAATGTCAGCAAATTCATACATCCCATCACAATATGCACCTGCAGGTCGATCCAACTAGCTGTGAACATGACGGTCAAGAAACAGAGAAGCCTGAGAAGTACTGCATGATCATTGTACTTATCTCCTTGGGTACATTATATGTCTTGAGAGCATGACACAACATCTGGTGTGGCACTGATTTGTACATGTTGGCCAGATTCAGCCATATCATGTGGAGGTCTTCCTTCTTCATCTTTGCTGTCTGGGTGACTTCCCAGACCATGGTGCTGTGTTCTAAACATCTGGGGACTCCAGGGATGCACCCTCTTTGAACCGTTGTGTTGATGTACTTATGACTCATCAAGTATGTCATGATTCGGCTGGCCATGATTGAGAAGAATATTTTCTCTCAACGTTCAGGGGAGAGATTGGCCTGAATTGGGTAATGCTGTTTGAGTTATGCTCTTTGGGAATATAGATTCCATTGGCTTTCATCCACTCTGCGCTGACATGCTTATGTTTCCACATGGATCTCAGTATCCGGTGGAGTTTCTTAAGGACATTCAGGCACCTCTTGTATGCTGTGTAAGGCATGCTGTTGGGCCGTGGCAGGCAGATTTTCCTCTTACTTTCTTAATCACTGCCTCAACCTCACTCCACAACAGAGGCTTGCCGTTGAAACCCGCACTTGGTTTCTCCGGCCTTCTGAGTGCCTCAATCTCCGAGTGAAGCGTCACACAGGACAAGTTGAATACATCTTCACAAGATGTTCTTCCACTTCCTCTTTGCTGACACTGAAGCTGCCAGATTGAGGCCACTCAAACAAGTTCCTAGCAAACTGGTATGGTTCCTTTAGGGATTTCTCTCCTGACTTCCAAAATTTATATCTGTTCCTACAGAACCTCTCCACTTGAAAGTGGGCATTGTGCCTGGCTTTTTGATGTTGCCACATCTGTACAAGCCCTCCCTCTCGTTCTCAGCTGTGGTTTTATACCTCTTTTTTGAGTGGCTCTCTTCTGTGCTCTTGCCTCCTCTAGTAGCTTCTGCCACCTGGTATTCTGCAGGCTAGCTGCTTTCTTTCTCTCGCTGCTACCAAATTGATGCAGTGAGTGGAGGTATACAATCTCTCTGAATCTATGCACGTTCTCTTCTAGTGAAGTGTGTTATTGCTCACCCTTTTCAGCTTGGACAATGTCTCATTTAGTTGTGCCTATGCTGCCTTCTAAACAGCAAGGGAAAACTTAATCTTCACTCTGGGACTATCAGAAGGGTGCTCGAACGCGTCACAGGGGACATCTTCTCAGCTTTGTGAGGTTCTCCCTGGCTGAGATCTTCTAACTTCTTATCCACATCCCAGGTGTGCTGCCTATTCTCTTGTGATGTACTCTGGCATTTCTTTTGTCCAGCGTGAATTCTCATTCCCCTGTAGGTGGCGAAGCTTTTACCATAGGTGCACAGCCAGCCCAGTCTTATGGCTGAGCTCGTAGTCAGTATGACTGTCTGGATTGTCAACGTGTGGTCAATTTCTGTCTCGTGTCAACTCTATGGCCTTCCCTCCGAGCAAGAGTAGTGTATCTGAGAATGAGAGTGTTAAGTGGTGCAAATCATAGTAGCAGCCGCCAAATAGGCAACTGTCGGCTGAAGTTCAAACTCCATGCCATGGTGGTAGTCGTGGAGGCACGGGCGACCGGGTGCACACAGCTCTCCTTCCCTAGGGTGGGGTGGCTTGGGTGCAGACATTTTTTGCAACCACGGGACAAAACACAGGACAACACAAAAGACCGAAAATCTCACACTGCAGGGGAAAGACTCACAGAGTCATGACCTGGGTGGGCCTGCCCCCAGAGAGTGTCAAGAGAGTAAAAGGCTGAAACATTCTGGGAAGGGGGACCACTTCTGACAGTCAGAAGCCCCCTGTCGTGCTTGCTCCGTGGCAGAGTTTTTGTCACTATATCATCATGTACATAAATCATACATCCATACACCAGAGAGAGTAGATCATACTTGAGCACATTAATAATTCTTCTTCTCCATCTTTCGCTCACTTTAAATTGATTGTCTATACTGTAGTGTTTGCCTGCTTGATTACTTATACACATCTGTTCATAATCTCCCTGTCACCTTGTTTTCTCAGACAATAGATTGTTACATTGTGCTTCAAAAAGGCACAATAACTACAATCTATGGTGGTTGCAAATTCACGCTGTATATGTTCACCGACAATACATGTCAACACATTGTCATTTTCACCATCTTACTTCTCACACACAATAATTTTCTGCGTTGTTTTTTATTCCATTTCTGTTCTTTGCCCTCCATGCAACACAATCAGCGGTGACTTGCTCCCAAGGCACAATATCAATACATGTATCAGTTATGTCCTGCTTACACACATCTTTGTATCATAGTAGAGGCCGACCCTGAGATCTTTTACCCATCTGTAATTCACCAAAAACCCCAAAAAAGATGTCCTCTGGGGATGTGTAGGTGGGTGGGGAGATGTGTGGGGGATGTGAGAGTGGGTAGGGGAATGTGTGGGTGAGTGGGAATTTGTGTGGATGGGAGATGCTTGGGTGGGGGGAGTGCATTTTTGGTTGGGGATCTGTGGGTGGGGTATGTGTTTGAGTGGGTGGGTGTTGGTGGGATATGTGGGTGGGTGGTGATGTGTTTGGGGATTGTGGGGGTGTGTGTAGATGGTGTGTGAAATGTGTTTGTGTGGGGACATGTATGTGTGGGTGGTGGGGTGGGTGGGTGGGAGTATGCATATGTGGGTGGGTGAGGGATGTGTGGGTTGGAGATGTTGTTAAGGGGTGTTTGCTTGGCGTGTGTGTGGGTGGGTGGGGATGTGTGTCTTGATGGGTGCAAGATGTGAGTGGGTGGAGGAGATTGTGTTTGTGGGGATATGTTGAGTGAGGGAGTGTGTGTGTGTGCGGGGGGGGGGGGGGGTGTGAGAGTAGGTAGGGAGTGTACAGGTGGAAGGAAAGGTGGATGGGGGACGTGTAGGAGGGTGACATGTGGTGTGGGTGGGTGGGGTGTGTGTAGGTGGGGGTGTATGTAAGTGGTGTGGGGGATGTGTGTGTGTTTGTGGGGGACATGTGTGTGATGGGGGATGTATGCGTGGGTGGTGGGGTATGTGTGGGTGAGGAATGTGTAGGTGGGGATATGCGTTTTTGGGTTGGTGAGGGATGTGTGGGTGGGGCATGCTGTTAAGGGATTGTGGTTGGGGGTAGGTGATTGGAGGTGTGTGGGTGGGTGAGAGATATGTGTGTGTTAGTGGGTGGAGGATGTGGGGGAATGTGTATATAGGTGGGGGATTGTGCCTGAGGGTGTGTGTATGGGTGGGGGTGTTGGTGGGCAGGGAGAGGTGCGGTGGGTGGGGGACATGTCTCATAACGTGGTAATATGCATTGTGTATGTTTACAATATTAATATGACAATGTTTTTTCCCCCTATGTATCATGCACTATTGATGAATGAAAGATAAATGATTGGAAGGGTTGAATGTAAGATGGGTCTCTGTGTGCCTAATTTGTGACTCTTCTAAAATAAAGTCAAATCATATCATATCATCCTCCTAATGTGTCCTATCCATCTAAGTTTACAAAGACTGAGCATGGAACAAACTGTTACACAACCTGATCTTTCCAATAATTCAGTATTTGTGATTTTGTCTTGTCACTTAATACCATATATTTTTCTCAGACGCGTGTGATGTGTGTGGTGCTTTTTTTACTCAAGCTGGCAGTCTGAAGACCCACAGGAGAACACATACAGGAGAAAAGCCTTACAAGTGTGATGTTTGTGACGCTTCTTTTACTCAAGCTAACAATATGAAGAAACATATGAGAACACATACAGGAGAGAAACCTTACAAGTGTGATGTCTGTGGTGCTTCTTTTGCTCAATTTGACAGTTTGAAATACCACATTAAAACACACACAGGAGAGAAACCTTACAAGTGTGATGTTTGTGGTGCTTCATTTATTCATTCTAGCAGTCTGAAGGTCCATATGAGAACACATACAGGAGAGAAACCTTACAAGTGTGATGATTGTGGTGCTTCTTTTACTAATGCTGGCTGTCTGAAAAAACATAAGAAAAGACATACAGGAGAGAAACCTTACATGTGTGATGTTTGTAGTTCTTCTTTTACTAATGCTGGCTATCTGAAGACACATAAGATGACACATACAGGAGAAAAACCTTACAAATGTGATGATTGTGGTGCCTCTTTTACTCACTATAGCTGTCTGAAGAACCATATGAGAACACATACAGGAGAGAAACCTTACAAGTGTGATGATTGTGGTGCTTTCTTTACTCTAGCTGGCAGTCTGAAGACTCACAAGAGAAAACATACAGGAGAAAAACCTTACAAGTGTGATGTTTGTGGCTCTTCTTTTACCAATGCTGGCAGTCTGAGGAAACATAAGATAACACATTCAGGAGTAAAACCTTACAAGTGTGATGATTGTGGTTCTTCATTTGCTCGAGCTGTCAGTCTGAAAAAACATAAGAGAACACATACAGGAGAGAAACCTTACAAGTGTGATGATTGTGGTGCTGCCTTTGCTATCACTAGTAATTTGAAGTGCCATAAGAGAATACATACAGGAGAAAAACCTTATAATTGTGATATTTGTGGTGCTTCTTTTACTCAATCTGGTGACCTGAAGAAACATAAGAGAATACATACAGGAGAAAAACCTTACAAATGTGAAATTTGTGGTGATTCTTTTACCCAAGCTGGCAGTCTGAAGTACCATATGAGAACTCATACAGGAAAGAAACCTTACAAGTGTGATGATTGTGGTGCTTTCTTTACACTAGCTGGCAGTCTGAAGACTCACAAGAGAACACATACAGGAGAAAAACCTTACATGTGTGATGATTGTGGTGCTTCTTTTACTCACTATAGCAGTCTGAAGGACCATATGAGAACACATACAGGAGAGAAACCTTACAAGTGTGATGATTGTGGTGCTTTCTTTACACTAGCTGCTCACCTGAGGAGTCACAAGAGAAGACATACAGGAGAAAAACCTTACAAGTGTGATGTTTGTGGCTCTTCTTTTACCAATGCTGGCAATCTGAGGAAACATAAGAGAACGTATACAGGAGAAAATTCTTACAATTGTAATGATTGTGGTGCTTCTTTTACTCATGCTAGCAGTCTTAAGGACCATATGAGAACACATACAGGAGAGAAACCTTACAAATGTGATGATTGTGGTGCTTCTTTCACTCAATATGGCAATCTGAAGACACATAAGGAAATGCATCAGCATCATGTGCCCTGCCAGCTATCTTAGGTATTCATGTCTCTTCACGATACCAAAGAATGCTATTTATCTATGTCTTATAGTTGTGTGTAATGTTCTAGGTCATTAGCTTCTTCCTGGCAATCATTGCTAGTTACTCTGGCTGTCCAAGGTATTCACAACATATGATGAGAGCCACATCTTCATTGCTTTCAGCCTGTTCTTAATTTGTTCAGTCGAGTTCAGTAATTTACTGCTATACAATAAGGCAGGTTCTATATCATATTTTAGCACTCTCTTTCTGACATACAATGATAGTGATTTACAGCATAAGATACTTTTCATTGTCTGAAATGCAACTTTAACTTGACCTATTCTACTCTTAATCTTTGTCACATATCTTCAGTCTGATGTTATAATTGCCCCTAGGTATTTAAACTTATCAACATGGTTATGGATTTTCCCCTCTGATGTTATATTTTGATGTCATTAAAAAACAAAATATACATTTTGCCTGGTTTCTACATATTTAAGGGTAGACCTTTTAGGCTCTCTCTATTTTTATAATGTCCAAAAGCTGTAGATGGTATGTATTCTCCACTAACAATGCTGTGTTAGAGAATATTTGCAGGAGGAAAACCTTGCAAATGTGGTTGTTCTGATTCTTATGATGGCAGTCTGAAATGTCACATGAAAACTCATTCTGGAGTGTGGTGTCTGGTGGTTTTAACATGTTCTCATGTAACACAAGAAAACACACAGAGAGAGCTACTAGAAATCTGATGTTTGTACTGCTTCTGTTAGTTAAGTCTGACATGTGAAGAACCTCAGGATAACTCTTACAGGAAGGAAACTTTATAAAGGTATTAATTGTCATGTCTCTTTAATTCCAGCTTAAGCTCTAAAACTCTCCAAAAGTATGACTGTGTGCTTTAACAAATCAACATATCACCCATTGAATGTCAGTTGGATTAAAAATATGGGGCTAGCACCATATACCCAGTACAGCTCATGGTGTGAGAGCTGGTCCTTGACTTGACTTTCACGGATGTGATGTTTATGGTTGTTGTGTTCCTCTTGACTTGACTTTCACGGATGTGATGTTTATGGTTATTGTGTTCCTCTTTACTCAACACTTGTTAATCTCTAATGATGGGGTATCACAGTGAACAAGCTATCACAGTGATGTTGACAGGAACAGCCACAAAGCATGTGCCAAAATATCTCTGGTAGATAACTCAATGAAGGTGATGGTGGCCAACTATGTTTGCTTGGCCGGTCTTCCCTGCCCTAACAGCCAGTGTAAACCATTTCTGTGTAATGTATATACTAAGTAGACACCTTGCAGTCTTGACAGACCAAAGTATGTGAGTGGAATGTGGCCAATATTCCATCACAATGTCTGGGCAGAGCTTCAGAGATCATGTGATGCCCAAACGACATGACCCCTCCCTCGGCCTAGTCTTGTGTATTCCAGAGGCATGGGTAACCAATACGTCTGGCACAAGGTAGGCTGCAGACGCTGGCGGCTCAGCGTCAATCCACCGAGACCTCACCACCACGAGCCGGTGGCGAGTTATGGCCAGACCCTGGCACCCAAGGGACCCGGCTTAGAGGCGTTCAGCCATGTCCCACAGGTGAGGGCCTTGTACGAGCCCGGACCATGAGGGCGCGCACATCTGTCAATCACAAGTGTCCGGACCTGTGTAAAGCGTGCACTATCGTCAGACTCCCCACCTGACTTATAGCGGTCCCCGCGACCAGCGGGAATAGGTCCGCCATAGCTACCGCAGGAGATATTGCCTGTCTATTTGCAAGCAAATCTCCCATACTACTACATACTATGTATATACAGTTGTGTAGGTGTGCCCATAATTTCAGCCTGTACATTTACAAATAATGATGACTATCACAGCTGATTAGAAGCCCACACAAAATAACATTGCCACACTAGACTATCACATGCATCGTGGCAGCTGTTACAGCCACAGTCTGACAGGGAAACAGTGAATGAACGAACAAACTTTATTTTCAAAGGGTAACAAATTGGGCATGCAGGACTTTCTTACATTTGGCCCTTCCAGTCAATCATTTTGTGTTAATCAATAGTGCATGGTACATTCACATAGGGAAAAAAACATTGTCAAAATAATGTTGTAAACAAATACAATGCATATTACCATGTCATCAGACAGGCAGGCGCACATTCGTGAAACCACACATACCTGCGTACATACTTTGCACAAACTTAGTTGTGCACTCACTCGATAACACATAAAAACACACTCCCTCGCATATACATATATACAATCTCAATGGCAAATGTTTACTTATACGCGTGCACACACACACACATCTCATCTCCCCACACATATCCTTATACACATCCACCCACACTCACATCCTTCCCCACACACCCACCCATACATCCCCCATAATCCCTTCACTCACACACACACATCCCTCATCCACACACATCTCCCCACACACACACACATCCCCACACAACTCCCAGCCACACACCCAACACAATTACACCCACCCTTCTATCCACACACACACATCCCCCAAGCACCCAACCATACACACATCCCCAACCCACACATCCCATATCCAACCATACCTCTCCCACCTACCCACACACCCATCCCTCACCCATCTCCCACTTACACACATCCCCCACCCCCACACACATTTCCCAAATGCACACCCCCCCCCCCACACTCACACACACATCTGTCACCCACACATCCCGCACCCACACACATCTCACCTAGGGGGCTGTGTGGTCTCGAGGTGTCCGCCTCGAGTGCTGGAGGTCCCGGGTTCAAGCCCCGGTGATGGCCGGGATTTTTTCACATGGACTTCTAGTAATAAAATTTCCCCTGGTCTCTGGGTAGTGAGATTGGATGCCCGTGTTTATTGTTGGGCATGTAAAAAAATCCGTTGGCAGTTGGAAATCGAAAAAAGAGTAGCCTACCGGCGCTGCCCGGGCAAAACTTTGAGTTAAAAATCTACCCAAGTATTTTCAGGATCCTCGCCGGTGCTATGGAGTTTGTGCACTGACCTGAGTTTCTCCAGACTCAGATTTTAGTTAGGAGGAAAACGGAGCACTTATGGGTTGCACCCATGTGCCGTGATGTTGATCTAAACTAAACACATCTCACCAAGCATCCCACACACACACACACATCCATTCCCTAATGCACGCGCACACCCCCACCCACCAACACCCATGTGCTGCCATAGTGTTGCGGACTGAGCTGTCCAGGGGTTTCATGAATTAGTGTAACATTTGTTTGCTTTTTGTTTGTGTTCTTTTCTGTTGTCAAATCATAGTTTAGTTTATCATATTTCACAATTCACTGGGTTAACTTGTTTAGCTAATTTTGTTTAACTGTTGATGGAATATCCAAAGTTGTGTGCTCTTGTGTAATAAACTATAAATTGTTATTCTTTGTAACAGACATTAATGTAATACACCATTATGAATGGTAATACAATTATTGACATTTGTAAAGTAAACAAATAACGTTTGTTTTTTATGCTTCTTATTTTGTTCACTGTTAATTATGCTAAAGCTGCGTGCCTCTGTGACCAATGGCTGACTAAAGTCTCTGGTTCATTTACTGGGGTGGAGGTAATAGTAAAGGACTTTATTCTTTAAAGTGGTAATGACAGACAACATAAATTTTAGTGATTTGTTGCAGGATAATATTCTTTAATTATTTAATTTTCCTCTGTTGAGATTTTCGAAACACTGTTCTCTTAGAGTGACTGGCAAGGCTGATGTAACAGATGTCTCTTGGCAAACTTGTATATAATCATCTTTCTATTACAGCCGTTCTCTTACAATAAAATAACGTTTATGTAGTGGTGGTTGGTGGCCATGACAGTGAAGTGACTAGCATGCTTGCCTGCTGGCACAGTGATCATGTATTTGAATACATATAAATGCATTTGTTTTAAAATTGACCTGGACTGGAAAGTCAACCATCCTAAAACAGGCAGCAGGAAATGTCTTGGGAAGTAAAAGAAGCCCACTTGATATTGATCACGTCACCCATCGAGTGCTGATTGGTCTATAAATTGTTGGGGGGCTAGCACGATAAACCCATTACACCTGGCATCTGAAAAGGTTCTCTACTTAGTGACTTACTTGTAGTGGCTTTTCTCTTTATGTAGTCGCCAGAACAATTTCAGTGACTTGTCTGTGCTTACTCTTTGACACACCTCTGCCCATTTTTCGCTTTTAACCACCTTGACCAGTTTTTTGAAATAGCTTACTTTTGTGTGCATCTCTCTTTCTAAGTGCAAGCTGGGACTAGGATGACCAGCTCTGTTCTTCTTGGCATTTTGCCATCTCCTTACAGCACTACGCTTATCCACCCAAGCCTTCTCCACCTCGAAACTCCACCACGGTGGCTGCTCCCAGCTTTTTTTCCTGCCCTTAACCGTTCTGTGCTTGTCACGTCTTATTTTACTCACCACATCTTGCCCTGTATTGTCATACTGGAACGTCTTTACCTTTAGCTTGTGCTGCCTGGTTCTCCCTTTCTCCACCAATATGCTGCAAGGGTGTGGTCGCTGCCATGGTGTCCTAGGACACCCCATCTACACACTGTAGTGAGTGAAGGTGAAACTAGCGCCAGATCAATAGCACTGTCCTCATCGCCTGGACGGCTTGCTGTCCTGGTGACATAGCCACTGTTGATACAAACCAGGTCGATGGTTTCCAGTGCAGTCTCGAGCTCCTCCCCTTGTGTATTGGAGGAAGTGTTTCCCCATGATCTGCCTTTAGCGTTGAAGTCACCACAGAAAATAACATTTCTCTCGTGGCCTAATATGCCACTTAAGCACTGCCACTTCTGGGCGTCCACACTCGCATTGCGGGCATAAACATTAACCAACACGAATGGTATACTGGAATGAACTCTCAACGCCTGTATTTGTATATCGTCACTGTCCCAACTGGACATGTCTAGCTCTGACGCCACCATGCTGTCGCGAACGAGAATTGCCGTTCCCAGATGTCGTCTGTTGTAGAAACATTTGAAACCGGCAATTCGGAGTAGCTGATCGCCCAGTCTCGTCTCCTGGAGTGCTACAATGTCGTTCCTTTAGACTAGGGTTTCTAAAATAGAGCCCCGTTGTTTTACACTGGCACAGTTCCAATATAGAATACGGATGTTCCTGAGTCCTAGACGGTGACACTTGAGTCTAAAACGTCTCAAACCACTGCGCTTACCTTGTTTCTTTCTCCCTGAGCGGCTACCACGCCGCTTCGTTATGTTGACTGCTGACCGCTCGGAAAAAACACGTTGTTCCGCCATGTTGAAAAAACGTAAACACAGACTGCTGAGAACCACACACGCTGCTGAAAATTCACTCAAGGATGGCTTCGCTCGATGCACGAACTCCGTAGCACCCGCGCAGATCTTGAGTAGAAACTCCTGGTTTTACATTCTGGCACACCAATTACACGCAAGAGATGAATAAATCCATCCCCTACGCGAAAAAGTTAAGGAACACAAAACAACACGACCGTCCGTCGCCATCTTGAAACCAGAAGCCCTTTTGTATTCCCGCCTGCGTTGGTGGCTGGCTGGGTAGTTTCTGACCCATCAGTATAGATCAATACGTTGCCTTGATGTGTGTTACTCTGGATCAGTTGTTGGATGTGGCCTGGCTTTTCATTCACTAGACGTGGAGTGGAACATAACACGAATTGTAGGGAAACAACACTATGGCAGTGACCATTGGCCGGTCTTTCTATCTTTTAAAACAAAATGAGCTTGTAAGTGAAAGCAGCACAATCTCTCCAGATGGAATTACAAGAAAGCAGACTGGGCAATGTACAAACATCGCACTAGCATACCGGTTAGAAATCTGAACATAGATAAAGACATAACGAAAGTAGTTGAAAAGTTCGGCAAATGCATATTACAGGCAGCGCGAAAAAAAAAAAGGACCAATAGAAGCTCGTAAACAATAAAAACCGTTCAGGAGTAGTGAACCAGAACAGACGCATAATGGTGTGGAAGTATGCAGAAAGCAAGCAGTGGCCAAACCCAGCTAAGAGCACCACAATATTTTGTTTTTATGCTATTGGATATCCATTACAGGACGTAACAGTCAACCCCATCATTTTTTTTTCGGCTGCTCGCGATTCCAAGGCAAGTTTACGTTCAGTAGTTTACCATTGCTTTTTCAGTTTTGAACGACGGGCAATATAATATCAAGAGACGCGTTAAACCGCCCAACGTAAATAAAAAAATAAACATACCATTGCATAAAGAACAACGTAATATGGTATGCTGCCACATCGCACCCGCAGCTGTGTTTCCAACGCGGGTATGAGGCATTAAAAACTGCGTCCGTAACACCTTCGCCACGGAGCAGATACCACAATAAATACCAGCACGCAAAAGTCGAATTTCAAAGGACCAAGCTGCAAGCTAGGTGGAAAAGCTGGCAGGAGAAAACAGAGTCAGTGGACTTTTACAGAGTCACAAGAAAGTTGTGGAAGCTAGTAAAACAACTTGACGAGCGCATAGGGAGGAACTCAAAGATTATACTACTAAAGACGGAAACATCCTAACAGGAAAGCAAGCAGCTGACCATTTTGCGAAATCATTTGCACAAAATAACAATATCGAAATTAGCACAGTGAAACAAGAGATTCGAGAGAAATTGCAACATACAGTTGTAGGACAAAATAAAATAGCACATTGAGATGCCGGAGGCACCTATCACATTCAGCGAACTTTAGCTAGCAATACTAAAACTGAAAATGAGAAAGTCGCCAAGAGTCGACGGGAACTACAATAAAATTCAAAACAATGTTTTCCCGTAGTGAATTTGAATAACGAAGACACAAACAATAGATTGCACGATTTATTGCCTGGCATATTTCGGCCGGCTCCATGGCCGAGGTGTTAGCAGCTTTCTCCGCTAACCCCGAATACTCTCGTCACGTGACGCGACAAGAATTAACAGTGGTTCGAATCGCAAAAGTGACTTATGAGAGTATGGAGCCGGTCGCTCAGAAAGTCGTGGCGTGCTGATGAGCGTAATCTAGCCTAGGAATCAACATACAGCTGAAAGATGCTGGTGTTGACCGCAATATCATGAAACAGGATGGAAAAGCGAAAAAAAAAAAAAAAATTTCGCTGCATCTCGTCAGGTACATACTGCAGAAATCACACAACTTACGTGAATTAACTAGATAAATCATTCAAGTTGAAATATACACATATTCGCACAGTAATGTCACTTATCTACCACGGTAATTTTAAGCTGACTAACATGTCTTTCTTTTTGCACAATTCTGGCTTGCGTTGATAGATCATAATTGCTTCTGCAAATTTTAACAAGCGAGTATTTTGTGTGTTAAACAACACGCGAAAGGCAGTGTTTCTGTCCACCACATGGCCACTGTCGACGATGTGCCTACTGATTGAAGACGCCGGGAGCTTCCGGTGTGTCGGCCCCACGAGGCTAGCATCTCCTGTGTGTTGTATCTTGTTGACCCATTGAGGTATGTGTTCTAACATCCGTTTGTTAAGCTGTCTCTCTGTACTTCCAATGTAAACGGCCTGGCATCTACATGTGAATTGGTAAATACAATTGTTTGTGGCGTATAGAGGAACAGGCTCTTTGACTGCTGGTGTAGGAATCGGTACGGTTTTAAATCTAATGACTGGAGTTGCCGCACAGAATGTTCGGCCTACAGCTGTGGTAAGCCGGTCTTGTAGACGTTGCATTACGTCATCCCCTCGAAAGGTTAGCTGGATGAATACCTTGAGTTTAGGGACTGTAGTTACGTCTGCTTTGGGTTTGGGCTGTTGGCAGTGTCGCTTTATAAATCCTGTGGAGTACCCATTCAGGTTTAAGACATTCTTCAGAGTTTCAAATTCCTCTGTCAATGTGTCCTGGGTGCATATCTTTCTAGCACGGTCAAACAAGGTCCGTACTAAGCCCCGTTTGTACCTGACAGGTGTGAAGCTCTGAAAATTTAGGTATTGGCCAGTCCATGTTCCTTTGCGATACACCGATCTTTGAATTGTGCCGTCTACTCTACGTCTCATTAGAATATCTAGGAACGGCAACGCTTCGTTGTGTTCGTGTTCCATAGATAGAGAGATGTTTTTATGTGTCTTGTTCATTGTGGCCTGAAACGATGTTGCTTGTAGCTCGTCTGTGGTGATAATTAGTTTATCGTCCACATAACGACGGTAAAAGGCCAAGTTGTTGATGTCTGAGGATCTCTTTTCTTCTAAATGTTCCATGAAGATGTCCGCTAGAATAGGACCAAGAGGACTCCCCATGGCCACTCCGACAATTTGGCGGTATGACTTAGTTAGAAAATTGAATTGTATGTTGGAGGTACAAAGTAGTAGTAGCCTCTCCAGAATAGGTGTTGGTATGCCTAATTTTAGTTGTTTGTCTTCAATGCGTTCCCTTATTATTTGCACTGTCTCCTCTAATGGAACGTTAGTGAATAGGGAGGCTATATCCATGGATGCCATGTGTTTGTTATTTATGTCCATAGTATCCAATAATTCCACCAGTTGGAATGTATCTCTGAGTGTTTTAGGATCGAAGGATTGTCGTACTGGCTTTAACATTTCGACCAGCCATCTCGCCATTCGGTGTTGTGCAGAGTTAACCATGGACAGGATAGGTCTTAGCGGGATGCCGGGCTTGTGAAGTTTGGGTAGACCGTACATCTGAGGAGTGTGCGAGCCACGTGGTGTGAGCGTTTTTGCAGCGGCCTCACTGATGAGTCCCGCATTCACAAGTGACTGGATCTCTTTCCTTATTATAGCATCCAGGTCCTCCGACTTGTTCACTTTTTGATCTATCCTGAATTTGGATTCATCTGACAATATTACATCCATTTTTCTCTGGTAGTCTAACATGTCCATCAGTACTGTACCGCTCCCTTTGTCAGGTTTCAGTATGACGAGGGTTTTGTTATCCTTTAACGCTTTTAAGGCAGTAAGGTGTTCGTTGGTCAGCGGACATGTCTGTTTAGAGGGTGTTGTGCGATACTGGTGTTCTAAATCTACCAGTTTGGCCTTCAGCCACCCGACCGACTCAGCAGAAGTAGGTGATAACTTGGAGACTTGTTCAAACAACATTTCAAACTGTGCTTGCGACTCAACACGGTTGATGTGTTTAGGCTTTATGCAGAATTTTAATCCGTATGCAAAGGGCCCCCGTTTCAATGTTGTTGAGTACGTACGACGATAAGTTCCTCACATATTTCTCTGGGTTGTCTAGTACTGACGTTGTTACCTTTTCAGTGCTCAGTGATTTGTTTACTGTGCGAATATGTGTATATTTCAGCTTGAAGGATTTATCTAGTTAATTCATGTAAGTTGTGTGATTTCTGCAGTATGTACCTGACGAGATGCAGCGAAATATGTCAGGCAATAAATCGTGCAATCTATTGTTTGTGTCTTCGTTATTCAAATACAATAAAATTATCAGGAAACTAGGAATAATGAATTAATGATCACAACAAAACTGCTACATATCTCCATCGAATGTTGGGCAGAGTTTTAAAACAAGGAGTGAAGCAATCATGATGCCTCTCCTAAAATCAGGAAAAGTCAGTTCCAGTACATCCAGCTCATCACCTACCGATAAGTGTGTGCGGTCATGCTTCGCCATCTCACACGATCACCAGAGTCGAGGATCAGCTGTGTGTTCGTATCTCGACCATACCAAATGAATTTCCCTTGTTCTTTCTCCTCAATCTTGCCAGCTGTCACCAAGTTCTCCAATTTATTTCTTCTCATAACGTGTCCAAAAAGTTATGGCTGTCTACGTTTAACTTTTCTAATCACTTTACGGTTTTCATTTGTTTCTTGTAGGACTTGGTCATTGGTTTTTCTATCTTTACATTTTCCTCAGAAACAATATTTTCACAGCCATCAGATGTTGTTCTGCTTGACTGCTCATTGTCCACGCTTCACATCCATACAAATGTATAGGTTCTATGCAGAAATTCAACACTCTTTTTCTCGTTGCAAATGCCATCTTTTTATTGGTCAATATGTCTGAAGACATTACACACCCCTGTCGCACATCTCTCTTAATAGGCTGATATTGACCTACTTCATTATCAATCTTTATGGCAGCTTGCTGTTTCCAATACATGTTTTTTTTTTAAAAACAAGTCTAAGGTCTTCTCCATCATGTCTCAATTTATATAATGCCTTTGTATAATCAATAAAGCAAAGATGTAGGTTTTTATTTACTTCTATAGAATGTTCAATTAATGTTCTCAGCATATGCACAGCATTTACTATTCCTTCTACGAATCCACATTGTTCTTCTTTTATTTCGGATTGTATTTTCTTCCTAGCTCTTTGCATGATGATTCTTAGCAAAATCTTCGTGATGTGGCCCATTGCATTAATTGTTCGATGTTGATCACATTCCAAACCTCCTGATTTCTTTGGGATTGCAGTAAATGTAAAATTACACAACTGAGGAGGTATATCTCCAGTATCATATACTGTGTTCAGCAGTCTGTTGACCTGCTCTCTTCTTCTTCTTCTTCTTCTTCTTCTTCTTCTTCTTCTTCTTCTTCTTCTTCTTCTTTGGAATGTTGCTTTATACATAATTGCATTGTGTCTGTTTACAGCAGAGCTGCGATACTTGCATCTTTCGGCCGGAACATCTGACTTCTGTAGGCATTTGTTGACAGCGTTAACATTCCCGGCCATCTTCCTAATTACATGCGTTTTAAGGTGTCTTCAGTCATCCACTTCTTACGTCCAACCGTCTTCATTTTTAGGATAGTTGTTTCTGCAGCTTGGTTGGATGATTTCTTCAGGATTAGCCATAGGTCGCTGTACTTTTGTTAGTTAGTTAGTCGCTGTTCCAATTTCACAGCAACGGGTCGTCGTCATAATACTTCGTTCCTGTGCCAGAGAATATCACACAAAATGCTCCTCACTGCCTAATGTGAAAACTGAAAAAGACAGGAGTCTCGGCAAGCAAACAGCCCACACAGGAACACTGTACATAATGCAGCCGCCAGAATACCAACACAAAAGTCCTCTATGGATAATATTGTTCATCGTCGATGGAATCGGCAGTCACCAGAAAGACTTCATTGACCCAAGATTTATCCCATATGGCTTAGTCTCTTTCCGCCGGGCGACCCGCCGAAAGCGGGACACAAAACACGAATTCCGTAGCTCCAGCGACGACCCCCAGGAGTCTCCGAGAAAAAACAAATTGCTCTCGTGAACCCAAAAGGCAAACCAGTAAATCCAGTAACAACCGGCCGCCATCGTCTCAAACATGCCCCGCAGAAGTCGGATGTGTCGGCCTAATGGCGCAAGAACGCAGCTCTGCTGTAAACAGGCACAACGCAATCACGTCCGAAAAAAAAAGTTCGGATGAACGCAGAAAAAGAAGAAGTTTCAAACTTGCAATTCACGCTACAAACAACCGCGGACAAATGTAAAAACATCCCACATGAAATTTGCAGCTCACAGTGTCGCGCCACGCACTCACTCAGTAACAGGTCGAAGGAACCATGCAATACCGGTCCAACATGAGTAAAATATAAATGCAAACCGTAGCCAGACGCATAAATACCCCAGACGCCTTAACGGTTTAAATGCCTATCCGCTATGTTGGGGACCGGAAGATTGCTTTTGCATGGATACGAAGCGTGGACAATGAGCAGTCAAGCTGAAAAAACATTTGATGGCTGTGGAAATGTGGTTTCTGAGGAAAATTCAAAGAATACCATGGACGGACAGAAAAACCAATGAACAAGTCCTTCAAGAAGCAAATGAAGATCGTAAACTGATTAGAGACATTAGACTTAGACAGTCAAAAATTTTTTGGGCGTGTTATGAGAAGAAATGACATGGAGAACTTGGTGACAACTGGCAGATCAAAGGGAAGAGACCAAGGGGAAGACCAAGAAGTAAATACCTGGATGACTTGGCAGCGTGACATGGTCGAGACGGGAACACGGAGCTGATCCACGACTCTGGTGATCGAGTGAGATGGCAAAACATGACCGCCCACGCTTATCGGCATGGCACATGATGGATGGATGGTGTATTGTTTTAACCCCTTTAATGTTATATGTATATATATATTTTTTTTTTAGCATATCCTTTACAGGACTTAGCTGTCAACACCAGCATCTTTCAGCTGTATGTTGATCTCTTGGCAAGATTACGCTCAGTGGTTTGATATGTATATTGCTTATGATTAATCTATGGTCGCTGTAACAGTCTGCGATTAGTGTAGTTTTTGCGACTTTTAAGGCATATCGAAATGTTCTGTTAATGAGAAAGTTTTTTAAAATCAATATGACTTCAGATCTTATGACTATGTTCAAGACTGATAGATTCTTCCATGTCCATAATATTATTGGATAAATGCGAAACTATAGCGAGAAAATCGCGAACGACAAGTTTAACGCGGGTTCATGAGGCTATTCTTCCATGCTGCATGGTAGTAACTAGTAAGTAAGCGGTCGGGAATTTATTTCTCGAAAAACATCTAAATTTTTCGCAAACGGTAAGAGTTTATAGTTTAGTTTGTATATTATCGAAATTTTCTTTCTTCAGCGTGCATTTTTGAACTCTATGTCCATTTTTACATATAAGTATAGACTTTCAACAACATTCACGCACGGCTAAAGTTAATTAATTAGCAATTTTTGTCAATATTTAAAAATTGGGTTTTTACTTATGAAATCATACCAGTTAGATAGAGCTTGACAAGACGAATCCAACGGTATCTCGACGAAGAGTGTGCATTAATTCTAAGTGGAGTTATGAATTTTTTGGTGACGTAATTTAATACCAGGAAGTGTAATGATGACCTAAGAGATAAGGAAGATTTTATCCTGGCCCTTAAATTGGAAGCTGAGAAATTCTGCCTTCTATTACTGTGGCTTGTTTATTTTTAAACGGACAGTATAGTACCATATATCACTGCGTCCGGGGGGGGGGGGGGGGCAAGGCCTAACTTGATGTATTATTTATTTTTTGATAGGATGTGCCGTGACCTAATTAACAATTTAAAATGGCCGCCAATTGTTTACTATTTGCCTTCTATTACCGTGGCTTGTTTATTTTTAAACGGACGACGTAGTGCCATATATCATTGCGTCCGTGGCGGCGAGGCCTAACTTGACATACTATTTATTTTTCGATAAGATGTGCCGTAACCTAATTAACAATTTAAAATGGCTTCACAGCTTCTCTCCCTCCCAAAAAAATTAAAACATGTAATTTTAAACGCTCAGGCAATGTGGCCGTGATTGTCAATAAGTAAAATTGATTCTAATTCCATTTTGGGAATTAGGTAAATATGTCTCCAACAGACGTATCGTAATGTAAAACTAAAAATGAAATATGCAAAAACGAAAGTTAAAATAGGTTAGTTAGTTAGTTAGTCTTTCCTCTTGAGCCTAAGGCGGCGCATAGGGCAGAAGTCCTGTCTCTCCATGCTTGGCGGTTCGCTGCTACCTGTTGTAGATCTTGGATATTTACTTGGCCATTGAATGAGCCTTCTCTACTGATGGTTCTACGCAGGGTCTCTCTTGGTCTTCCCCGTTTTCTTTTCCCTACTGGCGACCATATGAGGGCTTGACTTGTCCATTCTGAGTACATGGCCGATGTAGTTCCAACGGCTTCTTCTTATGAAATTGGATACTGTATCTTGCTTAGTCTCTTGTCTTATTTGCGAATTGGTTCTGAAGTCTGTCCAGTGGATGTTTAGAAGTCTTCTAAGACATTTGTTCTCAAAATTGTCTAATTTTTTATCTAAAGCTACCGTTGATTTCCAACTTTCACATCCATACGTTAACACTGGAATCACACAAGAGTTGAAGATTTTAAGTTTTGTGTGTTTGCTGAGTGTCTTTGACTTCCAGATGTTTGACAGTTTATTGAAGGCACTAGATGCCAGTGCGATTCTAGATGATATTTCTGGTGTTGAGTCCCCTGTAGATGTCATTTTGCTTCCTAGGTATGTAAAGCTGTTGACTTTTTCAAGAACGTAGCTGTTCAATTTGGTGTCATCTGAACTGTTGGTAAGATCAATAGTCTTTGTTTTTGTGGTGTTAATTTGGAGACCAATTTGCCCTGAAACATTTTGGAGGTGGTTTATTTTCTCTAGGGCATCCGGGTGTGGTGAACTCAAAAGCACTATGTCGTCGGCAAAGTCCAGGTCTTCTAGAATTTTGTCAACCCAATGGATACCCAAGGGAGGACGAAACATAAATAACATTGAGTGAGCAGCTGGGTTGGAATTAAATTGTAGGAAGACACAGGTTATGGTCGTCACTAGGAAGAACGAAGTACCACAATGTAATATACAAGTAAATGGGAATATTCTTCAACAAGTGAATCGGTTCAATTATCTCGGAACAGTCATAACATCTGATGGCAGATGCCTTGAAGAGATTAGAACAAGAATCGCCATTGCGAAAGTAGCCTTTAGCAAGATGAAAAACATTCTGACCAATAAAATGATGTCAATTGAAACGAGAAAAAGAGTGTTGAGGGGATACATAGAGCCTGTTCTTTTGTATGGATGTGAAACTTGGACAATGTGCAGTCAAGCTGAAAAACATCTGATGGCTGCAGAAATGTGGTTTCTGAGGAAAATGCAAAGAATACCATGGACAGATAGAAAAACCAATGTCCAAGTACTACAAGAGACAAATGAAAATCGTAGATTGATTAGAGAAATTAGACGTAGACAGTCAAAATTTTTTGGACATGTTATGAGAAGAAATGGACTGGAGAACTTGGTGACAGCTGGCAAGATCGAGGGGAACAGACCAAGAGGAAGACCGAGAGGAAAATACCTGGTTGGCTTGGCCACATGGCATGGACGAGACAGGAACACTGAGCTGATCCACGACTCTGGTGATTGAGTGAAATGGCAAATCATGACCGCCCACGCTTTCCGGCATGGCACATGATTGATTGATTGAATGGATACCCATATTTGTGTTGTTTGTGCATTTGCGCATGACCCAATCGATAGCTATTCCAAAAAGCATCGGTGATAAGACACAACCCTGTTTCACTCCTGTTTTGACTGAGAACCAGTCAGAGTTGCCTGTTTCTGTTCTTACGCAGCAACGTGTTTCTTTATAGAAAGATTTTATGACGTTATATTTGGTAGGAAAACCATAGATGTTAAGTAGATTCCAAAGTGAAGGACGGTGGATACTGTCGAAGGCTTTTTGAAAGTCAACAAAGTTGGTGATTAATTTCGACTGGAATTCTACGGAGTCTTCAATGATTATTCTGAGGGTGAAAATGTGGTCTATGCACGACCGTTTTGGTCTGAAGCCTGCTTGTTCTTCTCTGAGCCTTTCATCTATCGCCTTTTTCAGTCTCTCAAGTAACATGCTACAAAAAAGTTTTCCTGGTACTGACAATAGAGTGATACCACGCCAATTATTGCAATCAGACATATCGCCCTTTTTAGGCAGTTTGAAAATTACACCATCTTTCCACTGTTGTGGTGGGGATTCACTTTGCCAGATGTCATTGATCAGCTGTAACAAACGTTGTAAGGTGTTCTCATCTGCTGCTTTGAGCATTTCTCCTGAGATTTCATCTTCAGCAACAGCTTTGTTGTTCTTCAATTTTTTGATGGCTGCTTTAATCTCTTCCATGGTGAATGACTCGCAGGAGGCATCTAGTGGGGGCATAGTAATTTCTCCATCCAGGTTCGGAACAGTGTCAGGCTGCGGTCTATTTAATATTTCTTTAAAATGTTCTGCCCATCGTTGCTTTTGAAGGTCATCGGATAACAATTGATTGCCTTGTTTGTCTTTGATGGGTATATTTGGTGTAGGTGAGTGATTGCATAGTTGCTTCATGATATGGAATACGGCTCTGTTGTTTCCAGTTCTGGCAGCTGCTTCGGCTTCGGAGGCCAGGCTGTGAATAAAGTTCTGTTTGTCTTTTCGTGCGCTTGATTTCACCTCTTTATCCAACATAGAGTATTTCTAGAGTATATAGAGTATATAGTATATATAGTATATAGAACCTGCCTGTTCAGAGTATATAGATACAATAAAATAGGTGAGGATGTATAAAAAAGAAACATAACTTGTTTCACAGTATTTTATTTAAATTCAGTTATTTAATGGGAGAGTTTATACATAGGGCGCCATGAATAGACACTTTGTTTATACATAGTGCACTATGAATCGATACTTTATACTTAGTTGAAGTATGGCTGTTTAAATATCAAGAATAATTTTCCAGATTGGTATCCCCAATACAAATAATTGTGTCCCAGGCGAGTTTAAGAATTGTTAACTTGCGTTTCTGTACACTTACTGTTTACAGGCATCCATCTTTGTTTACGTTACCAACCTACTATTTATGGCCTGATAATTCTGGTCCATAATATATGCAGTAATATGCGTCACCTAAGAGAGACATGGTTAGGGTCGTTAGGCAATACAAACACCAGACTTTCGACTGACTGGCCTCATGAATTAACAAATAAACAAGGAAATGCTACGCATATAAAGTGCAGGAAAACCTGGTATATGTGAAGCAGGTTGAAAAGAGAGAGAGATAGATAATGAAGATAGTGTGAGAGACAGAGATACGAGAAAAATGTGTTTAAAGACATAAACAAGTGATAAAGAGAGAGAGGGGGAGGGAGAAGGAGAGGGAGAGAGAGATGTCTGTATGCCTCTAGGTATGTCCGCCTGTCTGTATGCCTCTCTATATGTCCGCCTGTCTGTATGCCTCTCTATATGTCCACTTGTCTGAATGTCTCTCTACATGCCCGCCTGTCTGGATGTCTCTCTGTCTGTCCGTCCGTCTGACAGCCTGCCTGATTTCTTGTTCTCTGTCAGTCTGTTTGTCTGACTTTCCATTTGTATATATGTCTATCTGAATCTATCTAACAAACTGTGTGCCTGTCTTTCCATATGTATGCCTGGCTGACTCTCTCTGTGTATGTATGTGTATGTCTGACTCTCTAACTGTCTGCTGTCTGCCTGCCAGTTTATACATCCGTTGTTTATTTGTCTGTATCTTTGACTGCCCCTCCCTTCTCTCTCTCTCTCTCTCTCTCTCTCTCTCTCTCTCTCTCTCTCTCTCTCTCTCTCTCTCTCTCTCTCTCTCTCTCTCTCTCTCTCTCTCTCGGTCGCTCGGCCGGTCAACCTGCCTGTTCAGAGTATTGCAGGGAGTGGTTGAAAGAGATGTATGAATTGGTATGGTGGAACACAGATGATCGACGAGCGAGTGTTGGGTTGGATCTAACTACCCATCTACCTGCGTACCTACTCATCCACCTGCCTGCCTAGCTACCCACATACCTGCTTACTTAACTACCTACCTGTCTACCTACCCACATATCTGCCTATCTAACCATCTATCTGTCTAACAACCCACCTACCTGCCTACTTAACCACTTTCGTGTCTTAACTACCCACCTACCTAACCAACTATGAATAATACAAAGAATTATCGCTGAAGCAACGGAGTACGTGCTTTGTGCTCGATACTTTTGACAACAGCCACCGGGGAGCGGAGGAGAAGAGGTAGGGGAGAGGGGGGAAGGAAAAGGAAGAAGAGGGCTGGAGCCAGAAGGGGTAGAAGGAAAACGGATCGTTTGGGACACAAAAATGTGTGGGTTGGGTATTGGAATTGTCGTAGTGCAAAGCAACGAGGACAAATACTGGAGAAACTGGTCTACGATTTTGATGTCCTGGTGTTACAGGAACTGAATACAAACTCTTTTAAGTGCCCTGGCTATACATGTTACATCAACCCAACTGGGCAGGGAAGACATGGACAGGCTCTGGTAGTCAAGGACGGTTTACAGCATTCAATACTGGATATGAGTGGTTAGGGTCAGGAGAGTAAAGAGGTGCAGGGAATGTGGATACAAATCGGCCGATACAGCTGGAACCTGATAAATATATATGTTAGTGGGGAATCTTGCATAAGCAGAGAGAATTGGGACTGGTTGAGAGGTTTAGTGGACACCCCAGGTACCTGGAGGATGCGTATAACAGGGTTAGGTATGATCGGTTAATACACACACTGTTGGACATGGAGTTCTGCCCTTGCCTTGTTAGATGGGTTGCGGCAGTCCTTTATGAGCGTAAGGTTGCACTGCGCATGGGTTCCTGGACTTCTGACCCTTGTACTATTACACCTGGGTGGTGAATGGAGGTGGAGGCAGTAACAGCGGCATTCCGGTGGCTAGAGGAGACTACTGCAACACACGTTGTATTCATTACGGATTCAAAGAGTATGCTTAGCAAGGTGGAGAAAGGAATGTTTCATGTAGAATGATTGAGAACAGATTGAGAACCCATATGTGGAAAGAATGAGATTGTGGGGGATCGGCAGGGGTTCTGGAAGAATCTCAAAACTGAGAGGGAAGACCAGGAGAACTTTTAATCAGATAGCGGTGGAACGATTAGTAATATGACTCTTCGATGGCTGTTGAACGAGGGGACGGAGCACGTATGGGAATGTCCTGAGTGCAGTGATGTCGGTTCTTAACTCAACTCAACTCAACTTGTTCTTCATTTACCTATCTGTTATGTGGTTACTTCAGTGCACGCTCCAAAGAGTGGGACAGGTCGGGAGAGAACACACAGGGCACTGCTCTTGCTGAGGCCTTGCTTGAGAGGGATGTTGTCTGTCTAAATGATGGGACACCAACTAGGCAGGCAATGAGACCGGGGCACCCTGACACGGCCATCGACCTGGCACTTGTATCAAAAGAGGCGGCATCAGACATAAAATGGAGTGTCCTTGGGGATTATAGAAGCGACCACCTACCCTGCTCTGTACTGATACCTAAGTCCAGTAAAGTCAGGGCTCAAGAAGAAAGACTAACTAACTTACACTCACTTTAAACAACACAATTCTAAATACCCAAAAAGATAAAGGATTGACTTTCACCCAATTAATTGCTGAACAATTTTAAAAAAAATTGTCCAGCAGGGAAACAAACGATTGACATTTCACTTTCATCCAATTAATTGGTGAACAATAAAAAAAAATATTATCCGGCAAGGGAACGAACCTCGAGCTCCCGCCCATCAGGCGGGCACAACTATTCTACTGACGACACGTTTTCCATCCAACGAAAATGTATAATATAGCCACAAACTTACGATAAGTCACGTGACTTGGCAAATCATGTGACCAGCCGGAACAGTTAACTATGTATAGACACTTTGTTTATACATAGTGCCCTATGAATAGACACTTTGTTTATACATAGTGCCCTATGAATAGACACTTTGTTTATACATAGTGCCCTATGAATAGACACTTTGTTTATACATAGTGCCCTATGAATAGACACTTTGTTTATACATAGTGCCCTATGAATAGACACTTTGTTTATACATAGTGCCCTATGAATAGACACTTCCTTATTTAATTTTGTGTACAGCTATGCTGCTAAAGACACCCCCCCCCCCAATCCCCTGTTACAGGTGTATAATATAATTTAGTATTAGGATCCAGAACACCATAGACCAAGATCTGTGGAGAGCCATGAACGCCTACGCCAGCCGGCACTTGATGATGATGATTATTAGTATTTGCATATACAGAGAATATTTTGAAAATGGGGTTTCTAACTATGATTTGGTAACAGGAAAGTAAAGGTAACATTCCTCTTTCGATAAAATGTCGAGAGGAATGAGAGGCTCAACTTCATTGCACCAGGTTTACCCCATATGGCTCGGTCTCTTTCCGCATGGCGGCCTGCCGAAAGCATCGTACAAAGCACAAGAGTCTCAGAGTCTCTGACAAAGATGCACTTGACTTTTAACCCTTTACAGGGCATAGCGGCCATTAGCGGCCGATCGCTTAAACGAGCGGATCGCCGATTATGTCCGATACTATTATGCATTGTAAAAACGCGATCTCTCGGCTTTCCGACACTTCCGACGGCTACTTTCGCTTTCACTGATAGCTTAACAACATGGCCGCCATTTGTAAATGCGATACTATGAATTTGAACGGACTTTTTTTGGATAATTGTCGGGATTTTTACGCTGTTTTTCAAAATGGATTTCGGCGATTCTTCAAGTGATAGCCGAGATTTCGCTAGGTTCAATTTAAATGACATTAAAGGGCACGAAGTTGATTATTAATCGGAGCTAGATATCAGTGCAAAGCGTTACTTTGCATTAGCAGTCTGAGTCGGACTTTAAAGAAAGTGATTATGATTCTGAAAATGTGTTTGTAAATTGCCGCATAGATGACGGAAAATCACAAACAACATGCTGTATTTTGTAAATATTTGTGTTCATATAAAAAGTCGACAGGGTCGACTTCATTGCACCGGGTTTTATCCCATATGGCTCCGACTCTTTCCGCAGCACGGAAAGCGTCGCACAAAGCACGAACTCCGTAGCTTTTAGCGACGACCCATGGAGTCTCCGAAACATTTAACTCGTAAACCGAAGAATGCGGCCCGGAATCGAACCCACAACCTTCAGCTCACGAGTCAAACGGCTTGACCACTTTGCCACAGAGACTCCATTGTGTTCATATATGGATTACCAACAACAATCACGTGAGTAACATATTCTGCATGCTTTTCCCTTCATTATGTTGTTTATTTAACTAAAATCGGTTGACTAACACTTTATTTGTGATGTTTTTACTAATGCGACCCGAAATTTTACCAAACCTGAAAAAATCTTGCTCGTTCAGGGCTAAAAAACGGACACGCGTCTGCCCACTATTTATTATAGTAACTAAATGTCATGTGAAATGTTCGTCGTTAGTGAAAGAACAATTCATGAAAATGTATCATATTGTCTTAATGTACCAACTGCATTGCAACAGCTTTCTTTTGTTGATTAAATATCATGCATTAAAAACCTCATCTCTTTTGCTTTAACAGAGTAAACAATTAATAATTACTAACTTTAAAAAAAACAGTAACTTGTTTAACAGTATTTTATTTAAATTTAAATAGTTATGTACTGCTGCACTGCTAAGAAAAAAAATTACTCCTTACACTACTTAGATGGGTCTGAAAACTGGCTTTCAAAATTATTTTCAGTCACGTCAAATGCTGAAAAACTGTGCAAGTTTACAGATAAATTACTGCTGCAAATAAAACTTGTATTCTGTTTTATTTGAGTAGTTAAATTGCCAGTTTTAATCTATATATATATAAAAGACCGTGTGTGTGTGTGTGTCCTTTATGCGTTCCTGAACGGTCCATCCGTTTGAGATGAAATTTTGTACAGATGTTCTTCTCACTCCCGTGGATCCAACTGACATAGTTAGTTAGTTTAAAAGCAGTTTTGTACGTAATACAACAACATTAAAAGGAAAGACGTCTAATTAAAATATTGCATGGGGACTTAACAACAAAACTTATATCAAGGGACATTACTTTTAGTAGCATTGCTATATTATGTAATTTAAATAATTGTATTTTTCTTAAAGTTTTATAAAATGTTTAATGAAGTCAAATGCGTTATAAACAAAGTGATAAAAACATTAAGGCATCTTCAAAGTTTTCATAAAAATAATGGATCATATGTTAGATACGTGAAAATGTTATAACTCATTATTTTATTTAAAATGTTTTATTCTTCTTTTACTACACTGAAAAATGTAATTTTTTTAAAGAGAAAGTTAGTTGCAGTACGCCGCAGTCAACCCAGCATTTATTGGGTGTTTGTGATATCTTGGTAAGTTTACGTTCAGTAGTTTCAGGTTGCCCTTTTTAGATATTAGAATGAAGATAGTTCTCTTCCAATAGAAGAGAATGTTTGTGTGTGTGTCCTTTATGCGTTCCCGAATGGTCCATCCGATTGAGATGAAACTTTGTACAGATGCTTAGATCATTCTTCAGCTGAGATCATACATCAGCCTAGATCATACGTCAGATCACATCATCAGGAACTTTGATTATACATCAGCTCATATCATACATGAACTTAAATCATACATCAACATTACGTCATCCTAGATCAGGGGTGCGCAAACTACATCCCGCGGGCTGCATGCAGCCCTGCAACTGATATGCGGCCCTCAAGGGCATTTAAAAATACATTTTTTTAACTTCGCATTTAAGTTATTTTGTTGACTTTTACAGAATTTCATGTACTGTTATGATTGTTTTAAATTTTTTTGATAATATTTCTTTCTAATTTTCTAGTTTTGTAAACAGTCCTTGACCTTCGTAATGTAATGCTAAAATGTGAATTTATTGATTTTAATATAGATAAATATTTATCGACATGTTAAAATTTAATAAGGATGATTTTATAAAAAATAGATATTTCTCCGGTGGATAAAATGATTTATTTTGCAAGAACAAAATTACAAGTTTTTTCTTCTTCTTCTTCAGCATTCCGAGCCATTGAGGTTCTTTGCTTAAGATACAAGCCGTCTCCATTCGTCTCTCTGGTTGACCTTCTCTTGCCAGTCGCTGATTCCTAGTGCTTGTAGGTCTGTATGTATATTATCTCTTCTTGGTCTACCTCGGGGTCAACGATCATTTATTTCCTGAGTGTAAGCGAGTTTTGTTTCCCTATTGTCTTCCATTCTTTCTATATGCCCCAGCCATTGCAGTCTATTAGCCTTCATGATACCAGTGATTAGTGGGGACTTAGACAGATCATAAATGTCTTTGTTACTTCTTCTTTTCCACTCTCCACTTTGTGAACACTAATGGGCCCAAAGATGCGTCTTAAAAAGATATTTTTGCTGTTAAAAATTATTTCCATATTTACTATGTTCAAATGAATTTATTTGTTTGTAGTAGTCCTGATGAAAGAAATTAATCGACGACTATCAATTGCTCTTCAAAGACTTAAACAACTGAATAAATTACGGAGTGGGACAGATAGAACTGCAAAAATTAGATTTTTAAGAGCATGCATCTTTCCCATTGCAATATACGCCTGTGAGACCTGGACACTTACTAAACAAGCTGAACAGTGCATAAATGCCTTTGAATATAAATGTTATAGATGAGTTCTAAGAATATCTTGGGTAAAGAAAACAACAAATGCATCAATACTTCAAGAGCTAAATACTGAAGAAGATTAGTTATTAAAGACCATAAAACAAAGAAAATTAAAATATTTATTTTCACTTGAAACGTCACAAAAGTTTGGAGAGAACAATAATGGAGGGGTATATGCCTGAGAAGAGGAAGGCCAAGGAGAAGATGGCTGAATGATGTAGGGATGATCTCCAGATGGGTGTATCAGATGCGGGACATCTTGCTTATCACTTAGAGGTTTTCTAGAAAGTTGTTATGGGAGCGAGGTTCTGCAAAGGACATGCTCATTAATGAATGAATAAATGAGTAGTCTTGATATATTTCTGAAATTTATTCTGAGGTTACTCCTTGTTTTCCAAATAATCTATTTTTACACACAGCTGGAAGTAGGTTTTGTTTCATTTCCTTTTTAAAGTTTTCTAAAATTCTAACTTACAATTTTATGAAAATAATGAGTGTCACTAAAAAAAATGTAAGATCGAAGATGAATGTTGTGTTTTTAATGATGAATGGACAATTAAGTATTGTTTTATAAAAGTTAGTAGGAAGTCAGTTTCCTTGTTGTGTCGTGAGTCAGTGGCTGAGTTCAAGGAGTACAATTTAAAAATACATCAAACAAAACATTCCGATTTCGGATACAATTTAACAACTTAAGAGAGGGAAAGGAAATGCCTGGAGTTAGTGAAAAATTTGGAGAAACGGCAAGCTGTTTTCACTAGTCTTCAATTCAAGATGCTGCAACAGAAGCTAGTCTCATGCTGTCATGCAGAATTGTAAAACGGAACAAGCCATTTTCTGATGGTGAGTTCATCAAGGAATGTTTGCTATATGCAGCAAACATTATGTGGCTAATAAAAAAAAATAAACAAATTTGAAATCACGGAGAACTGTGGTCAGACGTGTTGACGAGATAAGTGACAATTTGATGCATAAAACTTCAAGATGCAAATAAACAATTTTTGTGGTACTCTCTTGCGTTGGAAGAGAGTACTGACGTACATGATACTGCCCAATTATTGATATTTATATGTGGAATAAACACTGCTTTCAAACTCACTAAAGAGTTACAGAGTGTTGAGTCACTCAAAGATATAACCATATGCCATGATATATTCAATGCTGTTAATAACTGTATTGAAACAACTGGGTTGGTTTGGAATAAGATGGCAAGTGTTAAACTGATGGAGCTCGTGCTTTGACTAAAAAAAATGTAGGTCTGGTAAAGTTGATAAGTGATAAGATTAAAGCAGATTATCATGACCACACATTATTACTACTTCACTTTGTGATCCATCAAGAAAGTCTGTGTAAAACTTTTGAATGTTAAGCATGTTATTGACCCAGCTGTCAGTGTCATCAACCTCATCAGATCAAGAGGACTTAATCACAGACAGTTCAAGGCATTACTTGATGATTTGGGAACTGAAAATTCCGATGTCCTGTACCACACCAGTGTTCAATGGCTGTTTCGGAAAGGTGTTGAGGCTGGTGTGGGACCTCAGAGAAGAAATAGTGATGTTCCTAGAGATGAAGGGCATTGAATGTGACTTTAATAATAACATTGTCAATAAAGAGTGGAAGTTAGACTTTATGTTTGCCATTGAAATTGTGGACAATTTAAATTAACTGAATGTCAAACTTCAGGACAATGGTGTGTTTGCACATGAATTGTATGTACATGTAAGATCATTCCCAGGCAAAACTCTCACTGTTCTCCAGACAAGCAAGTAAAAAAAAAAGGTTTTGTCAATTCCCTTTGCTGAAACAAGAAACAATGTCTGGTGAAATGACAGAAAAGTACAAATGACAATTAGATGCATTGACTGAAGAATTTGGATGGAGATTCCAAGATTTCCAGAACTTAGAGCCACAGTTCAGTATTCTCAGTTCCCCTTCTAGTGCAAAGCTAATACAGCCACAGAGGACATATAGTTGGAGCTGCTTGACTTACAAGCAGATCATGACTTGACAGATAAATTCAAGTCAGATAGTTTGCTGGATTTCTATGGGTCTTTATCAGAAGAATCATTTCCCAACTTAAAAAACTTTGCAGCTAAACTTTTATCATTATTTGGATCAACATACATTTGCGAACAAGCATTTACTTACTTGAAGATCAACAAATCTAAGAATAGGTCTTTATTGTCGGACTGCAACTTGCATGCTGTCATGCTAATTTCAACAAGTAAACTTGCTGCAGATTTCAAGAATATTATCAAAAATTGCAAGCAGTTACATACATATAATTAGAAATCAGCAATTGTAGTGACAGTGTAGTCAGTTTGTGTCTAAATTAAAGCCATTGATAGATAATTTTAAAAATTGTTTTATAATTTAAAAAAATTGTAAAATCTTGTTAACAAATTAGTAAAAGTTTTTGTCCATATTGTAAAATATAATGTATAAGTAAAATAAAATTGCAATAATTAGTTATTTATACTATTTAATAACCTATAAATAATTCATAATTACTTATTGTCATAGGTTGCTGTAAACAAAGTGGACATAATATATATGTCTGCTTTACATTTGTCAATGTGGCCCTACACACACAAAGTTTGTCCACACCTGTCCTAGATCATACATCAACCTATAACATACATTAGCCTAGATCAGGGGTCACCAAACTTTTTTTACGGCGGGCCGGATAACTGATAAAATGATGAGCGCGGGCCGGATCCTCATTCTGTACAATACTTGCGCCATCTCCGTGACGAAGGTCTTACGGGCGCTGTTCGTAATCACATATATGCACATTCAAAACACAGATGCACACGATTTGGCAGCAGAATATGTTGCGCTGTTTTTTTACGCCATGAAATAGGTGCCGTTGTTCATAAACTACTTAAAGTAAACTTGCCAAGTCATTAACCAAAAGCAAAAAATGCTGGTGTTGACTGATAACGTATTGTAAAGGATATGCAACTAGCTTTAACAATACTTGCAGGCCAGAGAGAAAGCTCGGGTAAAAAAGACGAAAAACTAAGTTAATCATGGGTGAGTGTGATGCACACACACACAAAAACAAAGACAACCAATATATTTATTTACTAAAAAAATAATTATCAAAGAAGGCGACGTTAGCAAAAAGATAGTTACATCAGACCTAGTGTGCATATATCCAAATCTCACAAACTAAGCAGCAAAAATGCTTAGTGAGATTTGTGAAACTGATATTTGGCTTTCAAGAGATCATCAATGTTTGGTCTGGAATTGCTGCAACCAGTCACGAGAATTGCTTTCAAATGTTCATCAGCCAATCTCGTTCGATGTGTTGACTTTACATACTTCATTAAAAAAAATGTTTGTTCCAAACACTGATGCCATACTAGCTGCAAATTTTTTCGGTTTCGAAACTCGACATCAGGTAAGTTGCGGTAACATTCAACAAGATTTCCCTCTCTGTGCTTCTCTTTCAACAAGTCATTTGCTAGCAAATCAATGAGGTCCAACTGTGGTTCAACTGACACATCATCAAGGTTACAATCAAACGGATTCTGGAACAGAAGAATGTCACTCTCAATTATGTCAAAATATGAAAATCTCTCCAAAAATGCTTCTTCAAGTCAGAATCCATCCCCTCCTCCCCCACCACCACACCACCCGGAAGATCGAGGTTGACATCTTCGGCGATTGTAGCGCATAACTCTTTGAAATAGTAAAAATGAGAAAAATTTTCTCCTTCCAGTTGTACTTCAAACAATGATAACTTTCTCCAAAATCATGTGATGATTCTGTTAAGGCCACAGATGAGGTTATTCTTTCTCTGAAGTTTCAAATTCAGTTCATTCATGTGGGATGTAATGTTAACCAAATATGACAACTTTGATAGCCATATAGGATCTGACAGCTGTAGAACAGGTCTATCTTTTTCGGTGATTGAGTTCATGTCCCCAAATGAAGTTCACTGCAGAGATGACTGGTTTTAGTACACAAGAAATATCTTAGTCTTTCCCACAGAGTGTTTGCTGGTGTATGATGCAGTGTATGAACAGAGCGCCCAGAATTTGCGAATCTTCCAACTGAGTCCTGATCTGCCCCATCAGACCCTTCCCCACTCCAGCCAAGTTTTTCCTCCATCAACTTTAACACCTCGAAGCTGATTCCACTGAAGGTTATAGTCGTGCAAAACTGTTTGCACTTTCATGAAAATGTCTTTTCCAGTTGTTGATCCATGCATGTTGCAAACGGATGCCAACTCTTCCGTTATCTGAAAGTCCAAATTGACACCACAAATGAATACGAGAAGTTGTGATGTACTCGAGTGATCAGTAGACTCATCCAGCGTAAGAGAATACCACATCAAGTTCCTAGTTTTCTTGCGTATCTATAGCACTATGTTCTCCCCAAGTTCTTCTGTTCTTCGCACAACTGAACTTGCCAAGAAAACTGTTCCAAACAAATCAGCTTTCTCAGGACACAAGTCATTTGCTGCTTCCATCATACACTCTTTGATGACGTTGCCATCAGTAAACGGTTTTCCTCGTTCTACCATCTTATGCACTATTTTGTAACTTGTACGAGTGACAGATTCATTTTCAGCAAACTTGCTCATTGTGTTTCTAAACCACGTTTCAAGGACTCATATTTCTCAGAACGTAACTTTCCAGAAAACTTTGACTATGTTGATAGTTATTTTGTTTCGTAGTGATGCCGAAGATTGTACTCTTTCAAAACTGCAACACTTTCGCTACATATAACGCAACTGGTTTTCTGGTCCTTTGTTTCCACAAAGAAGTACTTTACTCCGCATTCTTCATTGAAAATGTGAACACTCGGCGTCCACCTTTTTTGAAACCTTAGTAGCCATAAGTAAGGGTGAAGTATACGGGATCTGAAAATGAAAAAGACATTTAATTAGAAACATAATTAAAATCCTATTGACCCCCTCCCCTATGTGATCTTGCCACGGTGGGGGGAGGAGGAGGGGGGGGGCTTGCATGTCCCAATGACCCAAAGAGCTAAGGCGACGGAAGCACAACTGTGTGTCGGAGAGGACTTGGGTTAGGGGCCGGACTAAGCAAGACACAACCTGCTGCTCTGCAGGTAGACTGAGGATAGCAGTAAAAAGTCAAATCAGGCGCACGAAGGCAAACATTCTTGGTCCAGACACAATCTCTAAGGCTCTCAGCTGAGGGATATGGCTGAACGCCTCTAAGCTATAAACCCTTGGGTGTGAGAGCTGGGCCGATCCTCACCTACTGCAAAATGAGATGAGATACTGAGCACGCTACATGCTTAGTTCAGATACCTGTTTGAAGGCTCTCAGCTGGGGAATATGAGGGATCCCCGGATGAGAGGGCCTGGCCATTATTCGCTCACTGATGCATAGAGGTAAGGTGCTGAGCCGGCAGCACAAGTAGTCTACCTCGTGAGCGGTTACTAAAGGTGGAAAAAGTGCTTCAGTCACACGATGAAAGTCTATATCTATACTCATAGAGTAGGCGTAGACAAAGGTTGAAGAAAGACACAAAGGTGTCTCGACTTACAAAATATGGAACGCTTGGCTAGCGAATCCATTACGTGGAAGCCCGAAGCTAAAGCTTGCTGAGTGGATGTCGCCTGCAGTCTTATCCATCCCTGGTTTGTGTTTGAGCGACCAGTGGCAAAAGAAATGCCCAAAAAATGGAAGTGAGGAATTAAAGCAGCCATGAGCAGGACGTGGCAATTCCTTGGGTGGCCCTAATCCCAGAGCATTATATGCCAGTTCTGCAATTATGGAAGCCTCCTTGGATAGCGGGGAATGCCCATGTCTGCCCATGCCTTCCCTTGAGGGTTGACCATTCTGCATTGACCAGCTGAGATGTGGGTGACATCACAACAGAAAGAGTCTAACGTCTATCAAAATCCAAGGAAGGCTAACCTCATTAAAAATTTCCGCCAAAGTCGGATGTGCCGGCCTACGGGTGGCAAATAAAAATTGGCACTATACAATTACGTCGTGAAAATACGAGTTACAATATACGAGAATGTAATAAAATAATATAAATAATAAAATAAAATATAACGAAATAATAAAATACGAGAATACAATTACGAGTGAAACGTCGATTGTGCCCGGAACAGCTCGGACTAACTAGTATTCCGAATGTAACGGAACAGCTCTGACTAGCTAGTTTTCCTATTGTCCCTCGTGCTTGGAACAGCTCTGACTATCTAGTCTTCTGAATGACCCTTGTGTCTGGAACAGCTCTGACTAGTAAGTTTTCCGAATGTCCGTCGTGCCAGGAACAGCTCTAACTATTTTGTTTTCCGGGTACAGCGACTTAAGCACATGTCCGAAACGAAAGCTCGCTGGGTGGATACCGTCTACAGTCCAATACGTTCCTGGTTTGTGCGGGGAGCGGCACGTAGCGAACAAAAGGCCCAACACATTGAAGTGAGGAATTAAAGCAACCATGAACAGGACGTGACGATTCCCTCGGTGAGCCCAGCACCAGAGCGCTATGGGTCGGCTTTGCAACTATGGCGGAAAATACCATGGACTGTCCCTGCCTTCCTTTGAGGGTTAATCGTGAAGTTTTCGACCGTTCTAACTTGACCAGAAGGGATGTGGACGACACCACAAAAGTGAGAGTCCTCCAGGAATGCTAACCTGTCAAAAATGCAAGCTAAAGTCGGATGTGTCGGCCTAAGAGTGTCGGCCCAAGGGTGCCTAATAGATACACTGCTATCACATCTGAAAAAACACTCTGGATGAACGCTGAAGAAGAAGAAGAAAATCCTATTGAAACACAAGAAAAGCAGAGGTGTCACTGGTAAAGCTACGGCTCGCCAAAGGTACATATAAAGTTTATAGATACCTTTGCTAATATATCTCATAATAAGCTTTGCAAACTATATAAATAAGGCCGGTCTATATAAACAGCCTAGAGCAGAGTTTTTCAACCTGGGTTCTGCGAGTGGCAACCAGGGGTTCCGCCGACCGCCCATCAAAACTGTTATTTACTGCCATTATATATTACCTTGCGGTGTATGACAGGGTGATATTTGAGCCTGAGGAATTAAGGCAGCCTGGCTAGTGCAGTCACTGCGAACTGTGCAGGTTAGGATTTTCTTTTAAACCCCGACAGAAAAAAATCCCACACCATACCGAGGTTTCGAACCCGGGGTTCCGCTGAAACAGACCGAAATCGACTAAATGCAACATTTATATCCATCTGGTTTATTGCATAAAGTAGGACAACACTTGGATCATGCACACAGTTCCTTGAGCAACGTAAACATATGGGTAAAGATCTGCTCCAGCAGAAAGGTTGAAAAACACTGGCCTAGAGACCAGCTCACTTAACACCTTGACCGGGGAATTCTTCTGAGCTGGAGATAATATGTTTGTAATAACACGAGGCTTCTGTAGCATTTTTATGCTATGTTTGCTACTTTACTGCCTCTGTTCACACTTGTAGTTCACTTACCTATCACTGTCAAACAAAGAAATCCTTGGTACATACCTATAAAATGGATGACTGGCAAAACGAAGTAAATATTTCTGGAGTTCGAACCTGTGTTAACTGCCGGACGCATCTGGGGAAGGGAAAGATGTGTGTGTGGTTGTATGTGTGGCCATGAAAACCATGTTAACATCAGAACGTAGGCGGCGCTACCACGAGCCGGGGAAGGACTTGGGATGGCGCAAAATAAGCAAATAGTACAATAAACAAGAAAATCTAGATACAATAATGTATAATTGAAACTAGTAAATTTAAGACACATAGCAGCCAGGACGTCTCCGCGCGTATGAAGATCTCTTGATATTCTAAACATAATATTTACATTTTAATTGTATCACAACCTCTCGTGTTCCATATGTTGTATCAAGCTAGTTAGAGTACCAACGGCGGGCCAGATGAAATGCCGTCGCGGGCCAGATCTGGCCCACGGGCCGTAGTTTGGTGACCCCTGGCCTAGATCATACCTGAATATTGATCATACATCAGCTCATATCCCCATGAATATTGATCATACATCAGCTCATATCCCCATGAACATTGATCATACATCAGCTCATATCTTCATGAACATTGATCATACATCAGCTCATATCTTCATGAACATTGATCATACATCAGCTCATATCTTCATGAACATTGATCATACATCAGCTCATATCTTCATGAATATTGATCATACATCAGCTCATATCTTCATGAACATTGATCATACATCAGCTCATATCCCCATGAACATTGATCATACATCAGCTCATATCTTCATGAATATTGATCATACATCAGCTCATATCTTCATGAACATTGATCATACATCAGCTCATATCCCCATGAACATTGATCATACATCAGCTCATATCTTCATGAATATTGATCATACATCAGCTCATATCTTCATGAATATTGATCATACATCAGCTCATATCTTCATGAATATTGATCATACATCAGCTCATATCCTCATGAACATTGATCATACATCAGCTCATATCTTCATGAACATTGATCATACATCAGCTCATATCTTCATGAACATTGATCATACATCAGCTCATATCTTCATGAATATTGATCATACATCAGCTCATATCTTCATGAATATTGATCATACATCAGCTCATATCCTCATGAACATTGATCATACATCAGCTCATATCTTCATGAACATTGATCATACATCAGCTCATATCCTCATGAACATTGATCATACATCAGCTCATATCTTCATGAACATTGATCATACATCAGCTCATATCTTCATGAATATTGATCATACATCAGCTCATATCCCCATGAACATTGATCATACATCAGCTCATATCTTCATGAACATTGATCATACATCAGCTCATATCTTCATGAACATTGATCATACATCAGCTCATATCTTCATGAACATTGATCATACATCAGCTCATATCTTCATGAATATTGATCATACATCAGCTCATATCTTCATGAACATTGATCATACATCAGCTCATATCCCCATGAACATTGATCATACATCAGCTCATATCTTCATGAATATTGATCATACATCAGCTCATATCTTCATGAACATTGATCATACATCAGCTCATATCCCCATGAACATTGATCATACATCAGCTCATATCTTCATGAATATTGATCATACATCAGCTCATATCTTCATGAATATTGATCATACATCAGCTCATATCTTCATGAATATTGATCATACATCAGCTCATATCCCCATGAACATTGATCATACATCAGCTCATATCCCCATGAATATTGATCATACATCAGCTCATATCTTCATGAACATTGATCATACATCAGCTCATATCCCCATGAACATTGATCATACATCAGCTCATATCTTCATGAATATTGATCATACATCAGCTCATATTATCATGAACATTGATCATACATCAGCTCATATTATCATGAACATTGATCATACATCAGCTCATATCTTCATGAACATTGATCATACATCAGCTCATATCTTCATGAACATTGATCATACATCAGCTCATATCCCCATGAACATTGATCATACATCAGCTCATATCTTCATGAACATTGATCATACATCAGCTCATATCTTCATGAACATTGATCATACATCAGCTCATATCTTCATGAACATTGATCATACATCAGCTCATATCTTCATGAACATTGATCATACATCAGCTCATATCTTCATGAATATTGATCATACATCAGCTCATATCCCCATGAACATTGATCATACATCAGCTCATATCTTCATGAATATTGATCATACATCAGCTCATATCCCCATGAATATTGATCATACATCAGCTCATATCTTCATGAACATTGATCATACATCAGCTCATATCTTCATGAACATTGATCATACATCAGCTCATATCTTCATGAACATTGATCATACATCAGCTCATATCCTCATGAATATTGATCATACATCAGCTCATATCCTCATGAACATTGATCATACATCAGCGTAGATCACACCTGAACTTAAATCATACATAAGCTTAGATCCTACATCAGCTTATATCATCATGAACTTAGATCTTACATCTGCTTAGATCATGCATCAGCTTAGATCATCATGATCTTAATTCATACATCAGCATAGATCATACATGAGCAAATTAATCATTCTTCTTCTCCATCTTTTGTTCCCTTGAAATTGATTGTCTATAGCTGCAATGTGTGCCTACTTGATTACACATACACATCTGGTCATAATCAATACCTGGTATATTCATGAGGATATGAATGATTTACTTTGTTGTGTTTCAGAAATACCCTCTTGGTCTTAAAGGAGTCCTTACTATTCCACACAAGAGCATTCACAAAACTGAACATATAACAGCATAGTCTGAAGGGATGCCGAACAGATGTAATGAATGGGATGGCCTTTTGATTCAAGATGACCATCTAGAGTGCCAACAAAACATGAATCACAAGAGAACACATACAGGAGAGAAACCATACAAATGTGATGTTTGTGGTGCTTCTTTTACTACAACCGGCACCCTGCAGACTCACAAGAGAAAACATACACCTTACACATGTGATGTTTGTGGTGTTGCTTTTACTCAAGTTGGCCACCTGAAGGCTCACAAGAGAACACATACAGGAGAACAACCTTACAAGTGTGATGATTGTGGTGCTTCTTTTATTGAAGCTGTTTGTTTGAAGACTCACAACAGAATACATGTGAGAGAAAAACCTTACAAGTGTGATGATTGTGGTGCTTCTTTTACTACAACTGCCAACCTGAAGATTCACAAGAGAACACATACAGGAGAGAAATCTTACAAGTGTGATGTTTGTGGTGCTTATTTTACTGAATCTGGCGATCTGAGGAAGCACAAAAGAATACACACAGGAGAAAAACCTTACAAGTGTGATGATTGTGGTGCTTCTTTTACTACAACTGCCAACCTGAAGATTCACAAGAGAACACATACAGGAGAGAAACCTTACAAGTGTGATGTTTGTGGTGCTTATTTTACTGAATCTGGCGATCTGAGGAAGCACAAAAGAATACACACAGGAGAAAAACCTTACAAGTGTGATGATTGTGGTGCTTCTTTTACTACAACTGCCAACCTGAAGATTCACAAGAGAACACATACAGGAGAGAAACCTTACAAGTGTGATGTTTGTGGTGCTTATTTTACTATAGCTGGCAATCTGAGGAAGCACAAAAGAATACACACAGGAGAAAAACCTTACAAGTGTGATGTTTGTGGTGCTTATTTTACTCAAGCTGTCCATCTGAAGAGCCATAAGAGAACACATACAGGAGAAAAACCATACAAGTGTGATGATTGTGTTGCTTCTTTTACTGAAGCTAGCAAACTAAAGAGACACAAGAGAACACATACAGGAGAAAAACCTTACAAGTGTGATCTTTGTGGTGCTTCTTTTACCCGAGCTGAGTATCTGAAGACTCACATGAGAATACATACAGGAGAAACACCTTACAGGTGTGAAGTTTGAGTTGCTTCTTTTACTCTAGCTGACAGTCTGAAGAAACATGAGAACACATACAGGAGAAAAACTCTACAAGTGCCAAGAAGTTTGAGGTGCTTCTTTTACTCTAGCTGAGTATCTGAAGACTCACAAGAAAACACATACAGAGAAAAACCTTACATCTGTGATGTTTGTGGTGCTTCTTTTCCTCAGACTTGTAATCTGAAGAAACATATAAGACTGCATCATCATCATGTGCCCTGCCAACTACCATAGGTTTCATGTGTCTCAGATCTCTGTCCCTACTCAGGGATCAACTCTGCTGATAATGTTTCTCAATGTCATCATACAGTCCATCCAGCATCATCTCTCTCGGTCTGTGCTTTGTCGAAGTAAGCAGTGCGAAGGTCAAGCATGGGACTACAGGTCCTTCAGATCTAATTCACGTCTGGACCGCGTTCGAGGCTGGACTGAAGATGGCACATGGTAGAAGTTTATCTAGCCGCCGTGTAGATGCAGTGTTTGTGAAGCTGTGGTCGAATGTCGACGTCATGTGAGAGTCCAAGCGACAGATGTTGATGGCAGAGACCGAGTGCAAGTATTATTGTTTTAGTGACACTGCGTAGATATTGATTTAAAGAAAGACATAATACACTGTGTGAAACTGATGCAGCTGTCGTGTTATGAAGAAGTCATTGTTAAAGTTGTGTTGACTGTTATTTATGTGGAGATTTCTAGAAGGTATAAAGAGTGATACTACAACCAGTAAGTTGAGAATCATTCATAGAACACCAGGGTGCTCTTCGCTAGATGTAGATGTAAATATCATCGCGGCTTTCAAGCAGTGGAGAAGATAGGCAGATGGCATACACAAGTCCAAGCCATACCAGATAAGATGCCCACAATATGTCAAGAACTTTATGCCAGATTTGTATATAATCTCAACGCTAAAGTATGTAAACATTAAATCGATCGCTGGCTGTCTGCCCATGTCTCTTTTCCCACTGACCGTTCCAGTTGTCACAATGTTTTCCCACGCTTCTCTTATCACACACTCAAGAATGCTATTGTCTCTTTCTGATAGTTATATAATATATTCTCCTTTCATTAGCCTCTTCCAGGTAATCATTGTTAAGTTACTCTGGCAATCCAAGCTATTCAAAACAACCATCTCAGGAATCATATCTTTGCTGCTTTCAACAAAATAGAAGATAATTTATCAAATCCATCCAAATTTTACTTAGATCCTAAAGCAAGCAACCCTGGGGATTTGAATGCAAATGTAGGGAAAGAGATCCAGTCACTTTAAGATAATAAATTCATCAGTGAAGTGACTGCATAGTTACTCATTCTACAGAGCTCATAAACCCCCAACTTCATGGCCTTCCTAACTTGCATATACCTCAGGTACCATGGAGATTGATTTAATCTATGTTCAACTCTGTCAAACACAGAATGGTGAAATGGCTTGCAGAAACTGCTAAACTAGTGGGACAAGCATTCAATCCCTTAATATCAAAAGATTCATTTGAACTGGCCAAATGACTGGATACTATCTTAATTTAAAGTATATGGCATCAATGGATATTGTATCCATTTCCGCTGCCCGTACCTTCAAAGATGTTAAAACTCGCCATAACAATAAGCACACTAGTCAAGGAAGAATGGTGGAGGTGCGGGACAGACACAGGCATTTCTCAAGATGACAAAAATCAGCTTAAATGCCAAGACAGATGATCTGAAGAAACATATCAACAGACTCCTGCACAAAAGCCAACCAATGAAAAGCAAGTACATTATACCAGCAACAATGCAAGACTTCTGGAAGAAATGAAAGAAATCCAGCACAGCATCCAACAAGTGGTGGAACACACGGCTCAGACAAAGAAAGAACACAGACATACTAAAAGTGATTCAAACAGAAAGAGAACAACTTAGAATCGACAGGGAACTAATCCAAAACAAGTCAACAGCCTTGCCAAAGACAACTGAGAAACCTCAAGCTGAGGCCACGCCAAAGACCACGGAGTAACCTCAAGCTGAAACCAGCAACCCATTCACAATGACCAATAAATTCAAGGGGAAACCAGTTTTCACCCAGAAACAGGCCATAAGCCTAGAGATGAGAGCCAATACATTTATTGAAGATCACAAAGAGATATTCAAATGGACTAAACTACCTGAAGAGAAAATGGCAGCACTGCTTATGGTTCAGGCACAGAAAAAGAGCATTAAAAAAAAAAGAAACATCAAATAAACCAAAGGAGGAGCCCTTCTAAGGACTACATCCGCTCAAAACAAACGAGCTAGGGGCCCACACTGACAAACGGAAAAGCAGGAAGAAACAAACACAAAGGAAAACCCATCCGCTAAACCCCCAGGTGACATCACAGGCATAAACTCTGCTGCGTCAAACAGTCAGCTGAAACTGACACAGAGATAAAATAAACTAAATCCACGCCATGAACCACCACAATTATAGCTAAAGCTGGTTGAACAAGGTGGCAAGTTTTTTTTTTCCTTCTTCATATTGAATTGGATTAGCCTATCAACATCCAAATTCAAGAAATTAATACTGCTGTGCACATTTAATATTAAATTAATTTTTCTTTAAAAAATTGTATCACCAAGTGGCCATGAGAAATCCATGATTTCATTAGGTCCCATTTTATCAGTCTTTATGGTACACTAAGAAGAACAATGGGTCTCAAATATTAAGGGCCTGGTTCTATACCGCTGGTATGTGTATGATATATTATTCATCCCAGAGATCAGACAACAGGCTGAATCATTCCACTCAATTATGAACCAAGACCACAAGAACATTTCTTTGTCTGTTGACCACAAGCATGACACTTTATCATTCTTAGAAATTCTAATTCGACATTGACAGGATGGCACCAGCCAAAGATCTGTTTATTGAAAGGGAACAACTATGGGCCAATACCTGTATTTAAATAGCTTTGCTCCTATTCAATATAAGTGTTCCTGGTACGGACCCTGTTTAATCATGCTAGAATATGCTACGATGACACACTTAACAGAAGATTGGAAACTGTTAACCATAATTTACAATCTAATGTATTAGAGTGTTCATTTGAAATCTGTTACTGTCGCACCGTGCGTAATTGCGTGCGTTGAACATGATCATGTCATAGTCATGTGATAAGTACTGACCAATGAATAAAAAAGCACATGATTATCGTCCCATGATGCATATGTTCTATTTCTGACCGTTGAGAAAATGTTGATCCAAAATCTGTCCAAAGAAGCTCAAAGAGCGGAGATTCAGTTTCTTTCATTTTAAGGATAACCAGTGGACATTCATCGAAGAATGCAGGCAGCGTATGGTAAAAAATGTGTGTCGAAGACAACAGACTGGGCATGAATTTTTCGGAAACGGCATCAGTTCACGACAGATCTTCGACGGCCGGGTGAAGCGAATATTATTGCAACCGTAGAAACCATCGCAAAAATTGATGCAGCAGTACAGATGAACCGTTGTCGAAGCATACGCCCACTAGCAAAAGGATTTGATGTTTCAATTGGGACGGTTCAAAAGGTCGTTCGTAAGAAACTGCAATATCGGTAGTGTGTTAACAGTGGGTACCACGACTGTTGACCGACCACCAAAAAGAGGAACGCATGGGATGGTGTTTGAACCACTTGCTGAGTTACAGAGTGGAGGTGATGCATTTCTCTTCCACATAGTGGCAGGCGATGAATCATGGTGTCACCACTTTGAGCCGAGCAGCAAAATAGAGAGCATGCAATGGAAGCATGCTGGATCACATAAAGCCAAAAAATGCAAGCTACAGGTTTCCGCTGGTAAGGTTATGCTGAGCGTATTTTTTTACCATGAAAGGCTATTGTTGGCCGACTTTAAAGAACCTGGTGTCAACATCAACTCTACCCACTACTTGGAAACACTAGACGAGCTGCAAAAAAGCCATCAAGCCATTACCTTTCCACATGGCATGGACGAGACAGGAACACTGAACTGATTGACTCTGGTGATCAAGTGAAATGGCGAGTCATGACCGCCCACTCTTTCCAGCATGGCACATGATTGATTGATGCTTTCTAGAGGTGTGATTTTGTTGCACGACAATGCTCTTCTGCGTGTTGCAAAGATTGTGCAGAAAGCGTTAGCTTGGAAGAAGTGGGAAATTCTGCAACATCCAGCCTATAGTCCTGATTTGTCACCATGTGATTTTCATTTGTTCGGACCTCTAAAGAAAGCTCTCAAGGGGCAACGATTTCACACAGATGGAGAGGTAATGAACGCAGTAAACACTTGGTTTAGTGAGCAACCACAATCCTTTTTTGCGGACGGCATTCACGACCTACCTAAGCAATGGGATGCTTGTCTGAATGCCTACAGTGACTTCTGACCAACCCATGGTGCATAATTCATTCAAAATGAATGCTTTGCTTAATTCTACCACACATGTTAATGTTTCATTCATGCTTTTGAAATAAAGCCATTGGAACGGGTTTCAAATGAATGACCCTGATATATTTAGCTGACTTCAAGCTTCATTGCCAGCCACCCAAACCTGCTCCCACAGGTAGGAATTAGCAAATCAATTAACCAAACATACCAGTACAGGTAGAAAACAGATTTAATCAGTCTTTTGGAATCCCTGTGCAGTCAACAGGTCATAAAATGCTTAGCTCGTCAATTTTGAGACTTTTTTTTGTTGGTTTTTTGCGTTCACTTGCTTTTAACTCAAGCATAGTCCGTAATACTACTTCTAGTAGTGCTGGATTGAATTTTGCGTGTGGATTACCTTTCCCAATTAACAGTTTCTCGCGCCATCAGGCAAACCCACTTCGACCTCAGAAATGACAGATGTTTAACAGCCATCATAAAGTTAAAAATGAGAAGAAATCTTGTATATTTTATTTGATGAACAATAAATGATTGTTAAAATACAACAAGACATTAGTAATTGGATGGTTCCAGCCAGTTTTGTGCTAACAGAAAGATTTTAAATATGCAATTACCATGGGGAAAACTGATGCTCCACATTCAAACAATCCATCCATCCATCATGTGCCATGCCGGTAAGCGTGGGCGGTCATGTTCTGCCATCTCACTCGATCAACAGAGTCGTGGATCAGTTCCGTGTTTCTGTCTCGACCATGCCACAAGGCCAAGCCATCCAGATACTTGTTTCTAGGTCTTCCCCTTGGTCTGTTCCCCTCGATCTTACCAGTTGTCACCAAGTTCTCCAAATCATTTCTTCTCATAACATGCCCAAAAAATTGTGACTGTCTACGTCTAATGTCTCTGATCAGTTTACGATCTTCATTTGTTTCTTGAAGGACTTGTTCATTGGTCTTTCTGGCTGTCCATGGTATTCTTTGCATTTTCCTCAGAAACCACATTTCTACAGCCATCAGATGTTTTTCAGCCTGGCTGCTCATTGTCCAAGCTTCACATCCATATAAAAGTACAGGTTCTATGTAGCATCTCAACACTCTTTTTCTCGTTTCAATTGACATCTTTTTATTGGTCAGTATGTTTTTCATCTTGCTAAAGGCTACTTTTGCCATGGCGATCCTTGTTCTAATCTCTTCAAGGCATCTCCCATCAGATGTTATTACTGTTCCGAGATAATTGTACCTATTCACTTGTTGAAGAATATTCCCATTTACTTGTATATTACACTGTGGTATTTCGTTCTTCCTAGTGACGACCATAATCTGTGTCTTTTTACAATTTAATTCTAACCCTTGTTGTTCACTGTGTGTAACAACCGCATCTACTAAATTTTGCAGGTCCTGTTCATTGTCTGCAATCAAGACTGTATCATCTGCATATCTAATGTTATTGATGCATCGTCCCCCAATGTTGATTCCTTCCATATTTTCAATATTTCTGAAAATATTTTCACTGTACAGGGAAAACAGATCTGGAGACATTACACATCCCTGTCTCACACCTCTCTTAATAGGCTGATATTGGCTTACTTCATTATCAACTCTTATGGCAGCTTGTTGTTTCCAATATATGTTTTTTACAAGTCTAAGGTCTTTCCCATCAATTTGTAGATCTTCAAGCATCCTTATCATGTTGACATGTCTCACTTTATCAAAAGCCTTTGTGTAGTCAATAAAGCAAAGGTGTAGATCTTTGTTTACTTCTATAGAACGTTCGATTACGGTTCTCAGTATATACACAGCATTTACTGTACCCTTGCCTACTACAAACCCACATTGTTCTTCTCCTATTTCAGGTTGTATTTTCCTCCTAACTCTTTGCATGATAATTCTTAGCAAAATCTTCGTGATGTGACTCATTATACTAATTGTTCGATGTCAAACAATATCAATGCCTATATGTATTTCAGCCCTAGTATAATTCATTTAATTTTGATTTCAGATTGACATTTGGGGACGATACATCAACATTAGATATGCAGATGATACAGTCTTGATTGCAGACAATGAACAGGACCTACAACATTTAGTAGATGCGGTTGTTGCACACAGTGAACAACTAGGGTTAGAACTGAATAGTAAGAAGACACAGATTATGGTCGTCACTGGGAGGAGGAAATACCTCAATGTGATAAATGAGTAAATGGGCATATTCTTGAGCAAATGAATTGATACAGTTATCTCGGAACAGTCATAACATCTGATGGGAGATGCCTTGAATAGATTAGAACAAGAATTGCCATTGCGAAGGTAGCCTTTTGCAAGATGAAAAACATACTGACCAATAAAAAGATATCAATTGAAACGAGAAACAGAGCGTTAAAGTGCTACATAGAACCTGTACTTTTGTAAGGATCTGAAGCACGGACAATGAGAAGTCAGGCTGATAAACATCTGATGGCTGTGGAGATGTGGTTTCTGAGTAAATTACAAAGAATACCATGGACAGACAGAAAAACCAATGAACGAGTCCTTCAAGAAACAAATGAAAATCATAAAATGATTAGAGTCATTAGACATAGTCACAATTTTTTGGGTATGTTGTGAGAATAAATGACTTGGAGATCTTGGTGACAACTGGCAAGATTGAAGGGAGGAGACCCGGGGGAAGACCGAGAAATAAATACCTGGATGACATGGCCATGTGGCATGGTCAAGACAGGAACACGGAGCTGATCCACGACTCTGGTGATCGAGTGAGATGGCAGAACATGACCGCCCACACTTTCCAGCATGGCACATTATGGATGGATGGATTTCGGATTAATTCAAAGTTAGACTAAAATACTCCAACATTATAATTGTGTGCCTTAACAATTCAACCATATCACCCATTGAATGTCAATTGGTCTTAAAATATGGGGCTATCACCATATACCCAGTACAGCTCATGGTGTGAGAGCTGGTCCTTGACTTAGACTTTCACAGATGTGATGTTTATGGTTGTTGTGTTCCTCTTTACTCAACACTTGTTAGTCTCTAATGATGGGGTATCACAGTGAACAGGCTATCACAGTGATCTTGACAGGAACAGCCACAAAGCTTGTGCCAAAATATCTCTGGTAGATAACTCAATGAAGGTGATGGTGGCCAACTATGTTTGCTTGGCCGGTCTTCCCTGCCCTCACAGCCAGTGTAAACCATTTCTGTATAGTGTATATACTACATACTATGTATATACAATTGTGTAGGTATGTTGATAATTTCAGCCTGCGCATTTACAAATAATGATGACTCACAACTGATTTGAATCCTACACAAAATAATATTGCCATACTGGTCTACCACAAGCACTTTGATAACTGTTACAGCCACAGTCTGACAGGGAAACAGTGATGCCGACTGAGATGTCCAGGGTTTTCATGAATAAGTGTAACATTTATTTGCTTTGTGTTTGTGTTCTCTTCTGGTGTAAATGTGAAACTTTTTTCATAGTTTAGTTTATCATATTTCACAATCCACTGGGTTAACTTATTTAGCTAATTTTGTTTAACTGATGGTGGAATATCCTGAGTTTTGTGCTCTTGTGTAATAAACACGAATTTGTTATTATTTGTAACAGGCATTAATGTAATACACCATTAATGATAATATTACAATTATTGACATTTGCAAAGTAAACAAATAAAGTTTGATGATTATGCTTCTTCTTCTTCTATTGTCACTGTTGATTATGCAAAAGCTGAGTGGCTCTATGACCATTGGCTGACATAATATGTCTTTGGTTCACTTACTGGGGTGGAGATAATAGTAAATGACTTTCTTCTTTGAAGTGATTATGACAAACAACATAACTTGTAGTGTTATTGATTTGCTACAGCATAATACTTGTTGAATATTTAACTTTCCTCTGTTTGGGGTTTTCAAACACTGTTCTCTTGGAGTGTGACTGGCAAAGCTGTTGTAACAGATGTCTCTTGGCAAACTTGTATTTGATCAGCTTTCTATTACAGCTGTTCTCTTACAATAAAATAAGGTGTTTGTAGTGGTGGTTGGTAGCCATGGCAGTGAAGTGACTAGCATGCTTGTCTGTGGGCATAGTGATCATGTATTTGAATACACATAAGTGCATTTTGTTTTACATTGACCTGGTCTCCAAAGTCAACCATCCTAAAACAGGAAGGAGGAAATGTCTGGGGAAGTAAAGGCAGCCCACTTGATATTGACCACATCACCCATCGAGTGCTGATTGGTCTATAAATTGTGGGGCTGGCATCATAAACCCATTACACCACCTGACATCTTAAAAGGTCCTTTAGTGACTTACTTGTAGTGGCTCTTCTCTTTGTGCCTTTTAAGGATTTTGATACAACTCCACTTTCTGGAAACAAAAGCTTTTTCAAGCTGCTATATATCTTGGAAACTGACTGCTGTCTGCCTTGGTTTCTGATTGAATGATAAGAATAAAAATGTTATATAATTGTGTTGTTTGTGTCAGGTCTTAGTCAGATATGACTGAGCTACCGTATGTCGCGTAACGTATTCTACTAGGATGGAATTGGATCAAAGTAGATACTAAATAGACTTCTACGAATAGAGAATCTAACCACTGCTGAAGAAGCGATCAAATGGCTCGCAGTTCTAGAAGAATGATTAACAAAGTCCCAGAATGGATCACTACTTCTAAACAGTGCCAGGCGGAAAGTTATGACGACTAACTGTACTAACACACAAAGACAGTATGTCAAGTTATTCCTGCTAACGTGCCTGGATGAATAATGAGCCCCCACTGCCTAATGTATTCTCACACAACAGGAGATAAGACAGAATGATACGTATAGATGTAGTCCTTTCACTCGTCACACAATCTGATGATGCTAATTCTAATTCTATAATGACAGACGCAGTTGTTAAAAGTACAAATATAACATAACGTTTAATCCTAAAGAACACTACGTGAGCCCCACTGGGAACTCATTGACACATAAGAGATACGCAGATCCCTGAAATTTCTATAAGATAAGGTTCAGCTAGAGGATATAATCATAGACTCCGAGCCAATAGCGGACAAATTAGAATTGCTGTGCAGTGGCAAACGGGTGGGTAGCCACTCATCTGATAATCCTTAGCCTCCTGGATGGTAAGCTGGCAGTGCTGACTGGATCGTGGTATGGACTCCACTCTCTGCTGCATCAAGTGAGTGGTTCGTAGCTCAATCACCGGTCGTGACTACGGCTACAGATGATCAGGGTGCAGGCTCTGTGAATGACAGTGAGAAGGAGTGAATAATCCTTCAAGACAGAATTGTAAATTCTTTTGGCCCTGTCATGGTCCTGTGTGGCATGCTTGTCTCATAAATTTCAATAGCATGTATTATCTTATTTTACACATTTTGATTCCTTATCTGAAATCTACAACAGCACACTGATCTAATGGAAACAGCACACAAATGATATCCTATTCTCTCTGCTGACAATTAGATCAAACATGTACAATCACAATGCTCTACTTCAAAGACCACATTCCAAATATATATTCTAAGTCATGATTACTCCTGGAAACATGAACCACAATTCACATAATGACTTAACAGTACATATAGGATGACTTCAATGGAATGGAACTCAGACGCCACAACTCTGACGTCACATATACATTAACAAACCATTAAATCGATGAAACACCACACATCATTTTCCAAGTATGGAAACACACAAACTACACTCCACACGATGAATTAACATCACATGATGAATTCCATAGAATGAAATGAAATCACACACACCAACTATAACTTCACGATGTACACGAGTGAACCATTAAAATCAATGAAACACCCCAAGTTCACTTAAAGAGTTATGAGTTGTACTAATAGCAAGTCTTCCTTATATTAATTAAAACATAATTAATTATCTAGAAGATTTCTTAGCTAGGTTTAAGATTATTTTCACTATACACAAGAACAATATTAGGGTTGGAGAATTCCCCCAAGGTTTGAACGTTGTTAAGTGGGCCATCTTGGACCACATGGTAGTAATCTGACTATGGGCAAGATAGAGATTAATAAAGAATAATTAATGGTAACTTATTCACTCTCTGAACTAATTCCTTCAACTAATAAGTATATTATCTAGAGAAATACGCTAGTTCCGAAGTTTAAGCACATAATTAAATTATCTTAACTCTAATCGTCTACTGACTAACTCAGGTGTCCTTCCGCAGGCGGATACCTAATTTCGAGACTCACGTAATGTAATTTATCCATGTTTTTAAGGCCACATGTGACGAGCTTTGCGTTTTACCCTTGTCGGCAAGCCACATGGCACAAACATGGTCCTAATTCTAATATTAGTTAACTAACACTAGTTTTAATTAATAGTATCTATTATCGATCGGCATGGCCTTTAGATTTCCGGCAGATTGACACACAGAAAAATATTTAACAAAATTATTATTAACTCACCCTGCAACTAGATTTTTACTGGCCTATCGGGAGTGGAGACTATCATTGGCTTTTCTATGTTTTAGATTGTTGTTCGGCTTAACAAGAGCCAGCAATAAAATATGTTTAAACACAGACAGGTGTTCAATTTTAGCCAATTGACTTGATAGCTCCTCCCTCCAGGTTGCTGGCAAAAAAATGGCAGAGGTTAGGGTGCTACCGGAAGTTAACTTCTCATCCAGGAGAGTTCCCTTCCTGTGGCCAAATTATTATTCACAGCCAAATCTGAATATAAAATTCAGCCTGACTTGATTTCTTGGCTTGTAAACGAACTCTACCCTACATCTACTTCTAACTATAAGAAGAAATAGTATTTAACTCTCTCTCTATAGTTTTATGTATATAAATACACTAACCAAAGACGATTTTATCTAATATTTGAAAATATAGACAAAAATAAAAAGAATACAGACTACATAGAGGGGTTTACTGAGGGCTATCTCCATCTAGTAACAAAACGATCTGAGAGGTGGGCCAACCTGTCACAAATGCCCATCGTTCAAAAAAAGTTGGAGAAGTAACTTTTTCTCCAGCCCGAACTCTCATATAGTTTTGTCAGCCCTTACTCTGACGGTTATGGGTCATTTGGACAGGTCCCCCTCTTCATCAATAGCACAATGTCTACTCAAAAAATCAGCCCCTACATTCTGACTGCCCGGAATGTATTCCACTCTGAATGCATAAGGCTGTAATAGTAAGGACCACCTCATCAACCGGGTGTTCAGTTGTTTAGATGATGCAAGAAACATAAGGGGTTGGTGGTCACTTTGTACCGTAAATTCTGTCCCATACAGGTATGGTTGAAATTTCTGAATAGCCCAGGCCAAAGCTAGGCATTCCTTCTCAATGGTAGAGTAGTTTTTCTCAGCCCCGTTGAGTTTCCGGCTTGCGTATGCTACAGGGAATAACATTTCTGCTTGTTCCCGGCCGGGTTGTAATAACGTTGCACCAATTCCCACATTGCTCGCGTCCGTCCTCAGCGTGAATGGGCGAGACAAATCTGGTAACTGTAATACTGGTCTATCAGTGAGCTTGTCCTTTAATGCGGTGTATGCTTCTTCGCATTCAGGAGTCCACTTTACTTGTTCTGGTGCCGCTTTTTTTGTTGCATCAGTCAATGGTGCTACAAGCACATTAAAGTTTTTAATGAATTTTTGATAGAACCCCCCACCCCCAAGGATACAAAGGATCGCACGTCTTTCTTTGTCCTGGGTCTGGTAGCTTTCAACAGCTTCTCAATATTCTTCTGTTCTGGAAACATGTGTCCTTGCGTTACTGTATGCCCCAGGAACTCCAGCTGGCTAAAAGCTAACTGGCATTTAGCAGGTCTAGCGGCCAGCCCCGTCTCCGCCAATCTTCCCAACAGCCTGTCTAGGGACTGTAGGTGACCCTCAAACGTCTCTGAAGCAATTAAAATATCATCCATGAAGTTGCTAATATTAGGGTCTTTCAGTGGATCTAATAATAACCGCATCATGCGTGTGAACACCCCAGGGGCGTTACTTAACCCAAAAGGAAGCACATTGAACTCATAATGGCCATCTGCTGTGCTGAAGGCTAAATATGGTCGGATGTCCTTCTTGACCGGGATCTGGTAATATCCTTTACTAAGATCTACCTTGGAAAAGTATTTGGCTTTACTAAGTTTGGCAAATAACAGTCCCTGATCCGGTAAGGGTTCAGCTTGAAATTCCGTCACTCCATTTAGTTGGCGGTAATCAATACATAGCCTATGCTCACCACTTGGCTTCCGTAGGAGCACTACACTGGCGCTGTACGGAGATTCCGAGTGAGAAATGATCCCTTCCTTGAGAAGATACTTAATCTCTTCTTGTAACGCGTCCTGTTTAGCATATGGGACCGGATAGTGTTTTTGTCGGACTGGGTCCAAGGTATTTAATTTCATGTCAAATTCGACCAGTTTTGTCCTACCCGGCTTATCTGTTAGCACTGAGGCATGAGACTTTAGAACTCGTTTCATCTTCTCAAACTCGGACGTCTCCAAGTCAGGGTTGATGAGGACATCGTTCACCGTCTCTTGAGGCTTCAGAGGATACTCCACCCCTGAGTTTTCTCCCTCTTCAACCTCAGTTGCCACTGACAGAGCCATCAGATGCACCGGTGGATCATTTAATCTTTCCACAAATTTTTTGAGTAAATTGATGTGAAAAATCTTATGTTTACCCCTAATGGAAATTTTGTAATTGGTGCGGGACAATTTCTCTAAAATGGGGAAAGGACCCTGCCAGCCAATTTCAAGTTTGTTATTTCCTTGGGGTAACAATAATAAAACCTTGTCGCCTACCTCAAGCGCCCTATCTTTAGTTTTCTTATTGTAATAGGATGCATGTTTCTTTCTGGCACGCCGGAGGTTGGAGTTCGCCAATTTCCATCCGGTTTCCAGTTTCTGTTTTAGCTCTCCTACATACTGCGAAGCAGTGAGGACTGTTTCATCCACTCCCTCCTCTGTCCATGTCCTCATTACTGCCTCTAACGGTCCCTTTATAGGCCTTCCGAACAACAACGTAGCAGGTGGAAGACCGGTGGAAGCATGGGGGACTTCCCGGTAATCAAACAATGCTGCCGGAATGTATTCGTCCCATCGTTCAGGCTTTTCCTGGGCTAACTTGCGTAGGATAGACATGAGAGTCCCGTTAAACCGTTCCACTGTCCCATTGGACTGGGGGTGGTACGGGCTGGTATGAATATGGCGCGTCCGGAACAAGTTGAAAACCTCTTCCATAAGTTTTCCCCGGAACTGTGACCCATTGTCAGTTAAGATTTGGTTGGGAAAACCTAATCTAGTAAAGATGTGTACCAGGGCATCAGCTACCTTCTTGGAGTCTATACCAGTTAACGGTATGGCTTCAGACCACATAGTACAAGTGTCCACAAGAGTTAGAATATAAGCATTCCTCCTCTTAGAACGAGGCAGAGGACCTACAATGTCTACGGCTACCCGCTCAAACGGTGTACTCAGAATGGGCATCTCCCCTAAGGTAACGGGGACAGTCCAATGTTTTGGTGACACGCGTTGACACTCCGGACATGACTTGACATATCTTTGTATATCAGCCGTCATTCCCGGCCAGAAATAGTGGCACGAAATACGTTGGGTAGTGGCCCCTACCCCCATATGTCCACTGAACGATATGGTATGACCCATATGTAATATTCGGTCACGATATGTTTTAGGCACGACAAGTTGCCCATGTTCGGTACCTGTAGTTCTTGCCCTACGGTACAATAACTTGTCTTTTACATAGAAATTTCCCACCACAGGGGGATTCCTAGCTTTTGGCAGTTTGCCAAAACAAGGTGTTAAAGATGGACATTCATTTTGTGCAGCCCTAATCTCCCGAGGTAGAGGGTTGATTGGGAGTACAGGTTCATGTGAATGTACAACCTGACTCCGGGTCTCCACAGCTGCCATTATCATGGGTGATGATGGTTCACCTAAATATACATACTTACATCCTAGCATGAAAGGGTATACAGGATCATCAATCACGGCCGCTGAAATGAGTCCAGTGACATACTTTGATGTCACATTTACTTTGGCTATCTTAGCAGTTATTGTTTGGGAGCTCCTGGTAGCACCCCTAACTGCCACAGTTTGTTCAGTTACCTGTATGGGTTTCACTAACTGACTAGCTATGATGGCGTCATATTGTAGTCCGTTGTCATAGAGACACTCCACGGGACTACCATCAACCAGGATAGTTTCAACTGTGGGTGGCCTAGTTACCTTACTTGAACCTACGTTCTGTTGGGTACTAGACCCCATAATCATACACGCAGCATACTGGGTTGGGGTTTTATTCTTGCACACGCTCGTGTGGTGATCATTACTTTTGCAGTTCTTGCAGTAAGGTTTACCCCATCCACTATTGGTTGCTGGTGCTTTTTGTTGTGAACCAGGATTTTGGTGCGGACCCCCTGTGTGCCGTCTGGTGTCCTTACCGTAAGAGTTGTTCTGCTGAAAACCCTTATTCTGTGTTGCAGGAGTATTTTGAGCAGTAGAAGAATTACTAGATTTCGTGGCAGCTACTTCGCCATGGGCAGTTAAATATCGTTCGGCTAGGGAGATAACCTCCTCTAGCCGAGCACCACCATTCTCTGCAATAAAGGTTTGTAACTGTTTTGGAAGAACATCTTTAAATTGCTCAACAAGTATTAGTTCCGCCAGCCCGTCATAAGTAGCATCCAAATCACTCAGTTCTACCCACTTGTTAAAATAAGTGTGTAACCGTGAGGCGAACTGAGGAAATGATTCTCCTTGTGACCGTTTGGCTGTACGGAACTTTAACCTGTAGGCACTAGAAGTTAACTGATATCGTTTCAAGAGAGCATTTTTGAGTGTGACAAAGTCCTTCTCAAGACCTGGGGGGAGTTTTGCAAACACGTCATACGCTGGACCGCGAAGTGCTTGGGAGAGTTTAATATTAAATTTATCCTTAGGCAGATTGTAAGCTTCACACATTAACACAAATTTGTCAAGATATTCATCCATCTGATCCTCCTTCGGGTCAAAGTGGGCCAGTGGAAAACTCATTGCTCCTGGAGTAATATGTTGTCCTGAGGAAATGTCTTGACTGTCAGTTGGAGAGCTGGCACTGCTAAATCTGGAGGCATCAGGATTTTGTAGTTCTAATCTCCTCAGTTCTAACTCGTGCTGTCTTAACTGCTCAGCTAATTTCAAGTCCTTGTCCAGTTCTGCTTGCTTCAACTGGTTGTCCAATTCAGCTTGTTTCAACTGGTTGTCCAATTCAGCTTGTCGCATCTTCTCTCTGGATTCAATTTCCACCATCTGGATTTGTAATTTAATTCTTTCCTCTCGTTCTTCCTTCTCTCTCTCCTTGATGATGTCCCTTTGTTCTCGGCGCCACTCTCTTCCTTCTTCTATTACATATTTGTTCAACTCTACACCCTCATAACCTAACAATGTTCCTTGTTCTCGCAGTTCCTCCTTAGTAGGTGGCTTTTCAGAAGACATGTTAGTTATGTAATAAGATATCTGTTGATACACCTGAATAACTCACTCACTTAATCAAGAATGTGTTTGTCGCAAAGATTCACAAATATCTTCAATGACAAGCATAAAAAATGTTACACATTGACACAACACTTACCCGTTTGCCAGCAATTCACCTTTGCCCTAACTTATGTTAACTTATATCTATTCTTATGTTAATCCTATGTTATAAGTATATATATATATCTATATTAACTAGTATGATTAGTAGCTATCTCTTTTTAGTGACTGAAAGTTAGAACTATCTATGAAGTTGGATACTCGACTGAACCCAACAATCTATAGGATTGTCATGCCCGGACCGAGCCACCAGTGTCGCGTAACGTATTCTACTGGGATGGAATTGGATCAAAGTAGATACTAAATAGACTTCTACGAATAGAGAATCTAACCACTGCTGAAGAAGCGATCAAATGGCTCGCAGTTCTAGAAGAATGATTAACAAAGTCCCAGAATGGATCACTACTTCTAAACAGTGCCAGGCGGAAAGTTATGACGACTAACTGTACTAACACACGAAGACAGTATGTCAAGTTATTCCTGCTAACGTGCCTGGATGAATAATGAGCCCCCACTGCCTAATGTATTCTCACACAACAGGAGATAAGACAGAATGATACGTATAGATGTAGTCCTTTCACTCGTCACACAATCTGATGATGCTAATTCTAATTCTATAATGACAGACGCAGTTGTTAAAAGTACAAATATAACATAACGTTTAATCCTAAAGAACACTACGTGAGCCCCACTGGGAACTCACTGACACATAAGAGATACGCAGATCCCTGAAATTTCTATAAGATAAGGTTCAGCTAGAGGATATAATCATAGACTCCGAGCCAATAGCGGACAAATTAGAATTGCTGTGCAGTGGCAAACGGGTGGGTAGCCACTCATCTGATAATCCTTAGCCTCCTGGATGGTAAGCTGGCAGTGCTGACTGGATCGTGGTATGGACTCCACTCTCTGCTGCATCAAGTGAGTGGTTCGTAGCTCAATCACCGGTCGTGACTACGGCTACAGATGATCAGGGTGCAGGCTCTGTGAATGACAGTGAGAAGGGGTGAATAATCCTTCAAGACAGAATTGTAAATTCTTTTGGCCCTGTCATGGTCCTGTGTGGCATGCTTGTCTCATAAATTTCAATAGCATGTATTATCTTATTTTACACATTTTGATTCCTTATCTGAAATCTACAACAGCACACTGATCTAATGGAAACAGCACACAAATGATATCCTATTCTCTCTGCTGACAATTAGATCAAACATGTACAATCACAATGCTCTACTTCAAAGACCACATTCCAAATATATATTCTAAGTCATGATTACTCCTGGAAACATGAACCACAATTCACATAATGACTTAACAGTACATATAGGATGACTTCAATGGAATGGAACTCAGACGCCACAACTCTGACGTCACATATACATTAACAAACCATTAAATCGATGAAACACCACACATCATTTTCCAAGTATGGAAACACACAAACTACACTCCACACGATGAATTAACATCACATGATGAATTCCATAGAATGAAATGAAATCACACACACCAACTATAACTTCACGATGTACACGAGTGAACCATTAAAATCAATGAAACACCCCAAGTTCACTTAAAGAGTTATGAGTTGTACTAATAGCAAGTCTTCCTTATATTAATTAAAACATAATTAATTATCTAGAAGATTTCTTAGCTAGGTTTAAGATTATTTTCACTATACACAAGAACAATATTAGGGTTGGAGAATTCCCCCAAGGTTTGAACGTTGTTAAGTGGGCCATCTTGGACCACATGGTAGTAATCTGACTATGGGCAAGATAGAGATTAATAAAGAATAATTAATGGTAACTTATTCACTCTCTGAACTAATTCCTTCAACTAATAAGTATATTATCTAGAGAAATACGCTAGTTCCGAAGTTTAAGCACATAATTAAATTATCTTAACTCTAATCGTCTACTGACTAACTCAGGTGTCCTTCCGCAGGCGGATACCTAATTTCGAGACTCACGTAATGTAATTTATCCTTGTTTTTAAGGCCACATGTGACGAGCTTTGCGTTTTACCCTTGTCGGCAAGCCACATGGCACAAACATGGTCCTAATTCTAATATTAGTTAACTAACACTAGTTTTAATTAATAGTATCTATTATCGATCGGCATGGCCTTTAGATTTCCGGCAGATTGACACACAGAAAAATATTTAACAAAATTATTATTAACTCACCCTGCAACTAGATTTTGACTGGCCTATCGGGAGTGGAGACTATCATTGGCTTTTCTATGTTTTAGATTGTTGTTCGGCTTAACAAGAGCCAGCAATAAAATATGTTTAAACTGTGACGAAACGCGTTTATCTGTCTTGGGTCGTCAAGTTCCCGCACTATTTTGGCGCGTCATCGGGGACTTTCCCAGCTAAAAATAGACTGAGGGAAGCCGATGGAGGACTTATTATCTAGAATCGTCTCGAAACACTGGAATTCGAGTAACCCGTGATGTTGGGTATCGCTCTAAATTCTCGTGCAGAGAGATCTAGAAACTCTAGGCGGGGAATGACGTTTTCCCGAGAAAGTATCTTTTCTCAAGAAGCACTCGCTTCTAGTGCGCATTGAGTTGGCACGAAGCGGGAAATTGGCTACAGCAGTCATTCACTTACTTTTGTTCGAAGAGAACAGACGCTGGCCTGAGTGTGAGCCATTTTTGTGTTGCGTCTCACCTCAACCATGATTCGGCTGACTGTTATGAAAAGGCAGCTGAGAAGCCCTTGAACAGTTCGGAAGCTGACTGGAGAGCTGGTTTCACCATCCAGGTAGATATTTGGTTAAATCATGTAACTTGGTACGTGTGGTCCACACGCCATTGTTCTAACCTCATTACCTATGCGGATGTCCTCGCATACTAATTAGCAAACCGATCGATAACGCCGGTGACAATTAAGCGTGTGTTTGTTTACCGTGTGCTCGCGAATCAGCTGTTAGGAACGCCGTAATGTGATGTGGGCGAGTTGGGTTCCAAATATATGTACCATATATTGCCAATCGTTGCATCTATTAGGTTGCTGTGTTAGAATAAAACCTAGTTACTTGTGCCGGATGGAAACTTAGATTATGTCAGTCAGTTGCTGAAGCCAGAAGAACGGTTAGAAAACCAGGTAAGTTGGTAGGTGGAGATTCAGACAAAATTGTGCTTAGTTACTAAGTACAGGAAGAACTTAGTTCTGTGACACCAGGAATGATGTAACTATTGTGTAGTAACTTAATAGTGAATTCATTGTGTGGAACAGCGGATTTCTGTGGAAAGGTAAGTGGCTTTGGTGCTATATCTATATATATATGATGTGACATTGTGTATATATATTAGGTCATGGCATGTGATACTTCCTGGGGTAATTCCGAACGCCGAATAGTTCGACGCGTGATACCACGGCGTGCCGTCGCGATGTAAATATGCGTTCTGAAATCTTGTCTAAGCTATCCTGTTTCTTTCATACTGGCGCTAGTGCGAGTGAATGCTAAGGTGCTGGAAGTATGGAAGGATGCAGGAGGCTGTATGAGACTGGGGAAATATAGAATATGGGGGATGGGAAAGCAAGTTATGAAAGTATGTGTTGGTAGACCAAACCAACGATGAAGTTCAGTCCAGGCCAAGGCTAAACCACTTGGGAGGACAGAACTGGAACAGTACCCTTGGAACAGGGGGGGGGGGGGGAACATGTATTCTCAAGAAGGCTTCTTGACTCTAAGACAGAGTCTGATAAGAAGAGTTTGCTGTGGCGTGGGCAGGTGGTCCCACCAGCAAACAGGATTGTGTACATATGGGATGAGATCATGTACTATTCCTATATCCCGAGGGATGGTATATTGATCAAGTTTATGTTTCTTAATGTACATTGATGATGTTAGAAATGAGTCTAGGGACTCTTTACCTATTTGGTTAGTTCGATTAAATTAGAACAATAACAGCCTGTATCATTACTGACGTTAGCGACGACTGGTAGATGATTAGGGATAGGTGAGACCAATGATCAGACTCGTCATTCTGATTTCTAGCTCTGTTTGACGGGCTGTTCTGTGAGGCCAGCTGACATTTGTGAACCTATGCTTGACTACTCTCCATATAGAGATAATGCTTTGGTTATATGAATAACTAACTAGCATGACTGAGAGTTGAGTAGTTTTGGTAGGATGCATGTGAACTAATGTTTGGGCCAGTATACTCTCACCGGTCGCTCTTCCTTTTCAGGAGTTTGCCTGTTGAGGAACCAGTCAACTATAATTGTTGTTGGCAGAAAACCACTTCGTGTGACAGAGCGAAGGGTTCAGTTCTTTACTTATCACGCCAGACTCCATCACACCAGGTACCCAATGTGATTCACCATGCGTGAAGGTTGCTTCAAGACATACAACTGCCCTGAAGGTGCACGTGTGGGAAATGATGGTTTGTGATCGTTTAAAATAGAAGATACTCTGTTTTTGCCAGGAACATTTCAGCATGTTGAGTAATCATGCTCGACAGGGAACACCGGTCCGTCTGGTTTGACGGGGGTTCTGCCTAAACGCAGAAGTAACTAATCTTCAGACACTTGAATGGTTCTTTGGACAGCTCTAGTGGCAGGTCTTGAGAAGAACTACACCAGTATTGACGTGTGTCAAGTGTAACCCGGTGGAAGGGACTAGGGATTATAGTCCAACCTGAATTGTTTCCGTAAAATAGATGTCTGATTCTATTAATGTACTGTTTCCGTATCCAGATTATCAACTGGGTTCTAGAAGGACTCAGTAACTTTTCAGTAGCCATATCTGATCCTACAAAGTGTGACTGTAAGAGACCATTGAATTGGTCAATGCCATATCGGTTCTGCAGTGGGACGGTGCTAGGAGTGACAGACCATTCGGTTGGTCAGTGACTATGTAGTTCATCGAAGTAACCCATACTTGGAGCCAAGTCCAGGAAGGTTGTCTCCAACCCGGTAGTGTTCGAGAACTGTATTACCAGTGACTCCGTGGGAGTGTTATAGATGCAGTTGGTCCAGTGAAGTGTGGTCCAGCAGTGACTCTATTGTTGTGGTTCCACGTTCGGGAGACGGAGTGGTCTCCAAGGTTCTAGTCATCTCACTGGAAGGAAGCCGGGTGAGTGGCGGACCGACTGGACGGGACATCTGCATCCACTCTACTTCTCAACTCGATGAAGACACCTACATCTCTAAGTCTTTCTCTACTCTATCTTCTATTTGTGTAAATAGATTCTTCTATCAGGATGTTCATTTCAGTTCTATATTCTCAAGGGTAGAATAAACTTTATGTAAGTTGACTTGCTCTTTGTATAATGATTGAGTGTGGTCTCGGACGATGCCTAAAGGTTCATTGTTCAACAGGTGTAGGTAGTTAGTAGGGGTCTAGAATCTGGAGGGGTGTGTAGACGTAACTAAATAACCTGAGATCAACCACAGAGAAAAAAAAAAGTGTATCTGCTCGTCCAACCCCTGGGGCTAGAATACACGGGAGTGCTAGAGACACCTCGGGTGTGGTTCACTCTCACTACCCAAGGTGAACCCGAAACACTCCGTTACAGAGTGGGGGCCCGTCCGGGATTATTCCAAGATCTTTGTGTGTTGTAGACCTCTCACATAGGGATAGGGACTTTGTCTGTATCCTCTACTTCAGTCTACATAAGATTCTACTACTTCTACCTATCTCCTAACTGTCTGACGGACATTTGTGTTGTGGTGATTAGTTAGTACTATTGATTATTGATTCATTGTATTGCTTCACCCACACATACTTGAGTACCCACCTCTAATAGTCAACATGTCTACCCAAGAGATAGACTTGGACAAAGTTCAAGAAACTGGACGTAAGTCTGGTCTTGAAGGAGATGCTTTGAAATCCTATGTCCAAGAGGTGGAAAGAAATTTTCGCCAAGAGGAAAGAGAGAGGAGGAGAGCAGAAAGAGAACTGGAAGCCAGTAAAGTGGCTCTTGAGGAAAAGAGGATAGCGGCTGATACTGAAATGAAACGGCTTGAGTTGGAAGCCGAGAAAGAAAAACGTGACCATGAGTATCGAATGAAGCTACTTGAGGCACAAGTGCCTGCTACAGGTGTAACTGATGGAGCTATGGGAGGAGGTGTACCTCCTGGCTCAGAGTCAACCAGTAGACGTGACTACCAGGCTATGAAATGGCCTTTACAGCCGTTCGAACCCGAGAAGGAACGGATAGACCAATACTTAGAGAAGTATGAAGCCATGTCTATTGCCATGGGTCTAGACAAACAGAAATGGTGTTTGAAACTCTCCCAGGGACTCCGTGCCGAAGGTTATGAGGTGTATGCACGCTTACCACCGGGTTTACAGAATGATTACCCGGCATTGAAAGCGGCTCTCTTGAAGAGATTCGAGATCACAGCGCACTCATACCGAAGGAAGTTTCGAACGGCGAAGCGAGAACCTGGTGAACTGTTTTCAGCATACAGTGTGAGATTGAACTCATACCTTCTTAAATGGATGGCCTTGGCCGGATTTAAGGAGGAGTATGAAAGTTTGCGTGAGTTGATGGTTGTAGATCAGATGCGAATGCAAATGTCTAAACCCTTGCGAAACTTCTTAGGTGAGAATGGGGCTGAGAGATTGGATATAGTCACCAAGTTAGCCGAAAGATACGTTGAAGTCTATGGCGAGACTGGGGACACCAGTCCAACAGATCCGAGATCGAAGGATCCGGATCAAGGTAAGTCAAAGAAGAAGTCAAAGAAGACCCAAGGTTCTGAGGAACCAAAGAAACAGGTAGGCTCTTTAGAGAAGATCTCTAACGTCAACCAAGGTAAGAATAGCCCACCTAGTTCTCCAAAGAGGAAGTGGAGTGAACGATGGTGCAAATTCTGCAAGTCCAGCACTCACAATACGAGTGAGTGTAAGAGTAAGCCCAAGGACTTTCACTTTGCTTGTCTTGCAGAGGTTAGGGATAGATCTTGCAGGAAAGTGAAGTCGGTTGATGGGAATGGAGAAACTAGACGACCTCCAGTGGTTGAGAAAGTAGAAGTGAATGGGCAACAGGTGTCGTGCCTATACGACACGGGATTGCAATTTTCAGCTGTAATTGCATCCCACCTGACAGGCCCAGAGCAACTCACCGGGGAAATGACGGAGATACAGCCAGCCAGTAGGAGTGCTGTAGCGCTACGTTACCCGATTGCCAATGTGGAGATTCGGAGCAAGTACGTTACTGGACGCATTCAGGCGGCAGTCGTACCGGATCCTCTCTATCCCCTAATTCTAGGCCGGAAGTACGTGTTTCTGGGCGAACCAGAACACCCTAGCATCCCTAAGTCTAGGCAGGTCAGAGATACAGAGGAAGAGGGTCTTGAAAAGGTAAGTCTCCGAAATACTCACCCGGATAGAATGAGTAATGCTCGGAGCAAGGATGCGACGGAGTGTCCTTGTTCGGAATGGTTGCCCAACAATGAAAACCCGTTAACTCTGGGTAAGTTCAACTCTGATAACCAGTCACCGTTACTTCAGACTGGGACAGAGAAAAGGCAGAGGGAACGTAAGTTGGTTCCTGAGAGCTTCAGAGCTAATCTGCTGCGAACGGTACATGTCAGGTCCCCAACCGGACATCTGACTGTAGGGACAACCGGTAAATGTCTATCCCGGTACTATTGGTGGCCGGGAATGACAGGCGACGTGCGCAGGTATATTAGGTCTTGTCTGGAGTGCCGTAAATGCACACCTGAGAAACGGACGAAGACGAAGATATCCTTAGAGGTTGGAGACCGAGTTCTAGTACTCCTCCCAATCGAGGGGAACGAATTCGAAATCGGGTGGCAGGGCCCATTCCTAGTGGATAAAGTGGGGCTCCACAAGCACTATGGAGTGGTGATCCTGGGAAAGTCTACTACTTTCCATTCCAGTCTCCTCATGCGCTATGAGGGGAAGCCCGATGATAAGTCCACCAGCCCAAGGGCGCAGAGATTCGCTGAAATAACGGTTCGGGGTTCAGGTCAGGTAGCGGAAAGCCTGTCACACCATAGGAAGTCCTATATGTATGTGCAGGTACCTTCTTCGGTTCAGCCCGGTGCTCGGGGGAACATGACCGGCCAAAGGAACACCCGCAGTGCTAGCTACACTGAGAACCGTGGTAGGAAGAGGTGGGTTGTGTCGGAACGGACACAGACCCTTGGTCCCTCAATCCGACCGACTGCAGTCCAGCTGGGTCCTCGAAAGGGGAAGCGGGAGTTGCAGAAGTCCAGTAAACTCTGGCAGGAACGATCGTTAAATCAGGTCGAGACGGGAGCTCTGGTCCGCAAGATACTGCGAGATGCCCGATCGCAGTAGCGGAGTAGGCGTTGATCACCCGTGATACTGAATAGCTTGTCACCCCACCGAATGTGGTAAAAGTATTCTATACAATATTGACGGGTCAGACTTCCTCACCCGCCATCCGGTCTCTTAGAAGGAAGAACGAACGACATAGACAGCTTCTGCGTAGAAGTGGAACGACGGGGTCGATCCTCTTAAAGTGGGGGCCTATGTGACGAAACGCGTTTATCTGTCTTGGGTCGTCAAGTTCCCGCACTATTTTGGCGCGTCATCGGGGACTTTCCCAGCTAAAAATAGACTGAGGGAAGCCGATGGAGGACTTATTATCTAGAATCGTCTCGAAACACTGGAATTCGAGTAACCCGTGATGTTGGGTATCGCTCTAAATTCTCGTGCAGAGAGATCTAGAAACTCTAGGCGGGGAATGACGTTTTCCCGAGAAAGTATCTTTTCTCAAGAAGCACTCGCTTCTAGTGCGCATTGAGTTGGCACGAAGCGGGAAATTGGCTACAGCAGTCATTCACTTACTTTTGTTCGAAGAGAACAGACGCTGGCCTGAGTGTGAGCCATTTTTGTGTTGCGTCTCACCTCAACCATGATTCGGCTGACTGTTATGAAAAGGCAGCTGAGAAGCCCTTGAACAGTTCGGAAGCTGACTGGAGAGCTGGTTTCACCATCCAGGTAGATATTTGGTTAAATCATGTAACTTGGTACGTGTGGTCCACACGCCATTGTTCTAACCTCATTACCTATGCGGATGTCCTCGCATACTAATTAGCAAACCGATCGATAACGCCGGTGACAATTAAGCGTGTGTTTGTTTACCGTGTGCTCGCGAATCAGCTGTTAGGAACGCCGTAATGTGATGTGGGCGAGTTGGGTTCCAAATATATGTACCATATATTGCCAATCGTTGCATCTATTAGGTTGCTGTGTTAGAATAAAACCTAGTTACTTGTGCCGGATGGAAACTTAGATTATGTCAGTCAGTTGCTGAAGCCAGAAGAACGGTTAGAAAACCAGGTAAGTTGGTAGGTGGAGATTCAGACAAAATTGTGCTTAGTTACTAAGTACAGGAAGAACTTAGTTCTGTGACACCAGGAATGATGTAACTATTGTGTAGTAACTTAATAGTGAATTCATTGTGTGGAACAGCGGATTTCTGTGGAAAGGTAAGTGGCTTTGGTGCTATATCTATATATATATGATGTGACATTGTGTATATATATTAGGTCATGGCATGTGATACTTCCTGGGGTAATTCCGAACGCCGAATAGTTCGACGCGTGATACCACGGCGTGCCGTCGCGATGTAAATATGCGTTCTGAAATCTTGTCTAAGCTATCCTGTTTCTTTCATACTGGCGCTAGTGCGAGTGAATGCTAAGGTGCTGGAAGTATGGAAGGATGCAGGAGGCTGTATGAGACTGGGGAAATATAGAATATGGGGGATGGGAAAGCAAGTTATGAAAGTATGTGTTGGTAGACCAAACCAACGATGAAGTTCAGTCCAGGCCAAGGCTAAACCACTTGGGAGGACAGAACTGGAACAGTACCCTTGGAACAGGGGGGGGGAACATGTATTCTCAAGAAGGCTTCTTGACTCTAAGGCAGAGTCTGATAAGAAGAGTTTGCTGTGGCGTGGGCAGGTGGTCCCACCAGCAAACAGGATTGTGTACATATGGGATGAGATCATGTACTATTCCTATATCCCGAGGGATGGTATATTGATCAAGTTTATGTTTCTTAATGTACATTGATGATGTTAGAAATGAGTCTAGGGACTCTTTACCTATTTGGTTAGTTCGATTAAATTAGAACAATAACAGCCTGTATCATTACTGACGTTAGCGACGACTGGTAGATGATTAGGGATAGGTGAGACCAATGATCAGACTCGTCATTCTGATTTCTAGCTCTGTTTGACGGGCTGTTCTGTGAGGCCAGCTGACATTTGTGAACCTATGCTTGACTACTCTCCATATAGAGATAATGCTTTGGTTATATGAATAACTAACTAGCATGACTGAGAGTTGAGTAGTTTTGGTAGGATGCATGTGAACTAATGTTTGGGCCAGTATACTCTCACCGGTCGCTCTTCCTTTTCAGGAGTTTGCCTGTTGAGGAACCAGTCAACTATAATTGTTGTTGGCAGAAAACCACTTCGTGTGACAGAGCGAAGGGTTCAGTTCTTTACTTATCACGCCAGACTCCATCACACCAGGTACCCAATGTGATTCACCATGCGTGAAGGTTGCTTCAAGACATACAACTGCCCTGAAGGTGCACGTGTGGGAAATGATGGTTTGTGATCGTTTAAAATAGAAGATACTCTGTTTTTGCCAGGAACATTTCAGCATGTTGAGTAATCATGCTCGACAGGGAACACCGGTCCGTCTGGTTTGACGGGGGTTCTGCCTAAACGCAGAAGTAACTAATCTTCAGACACTTGAATGGTTCTTTGGACAGCTCTAGTGGCAGGTCTTGAGAAGAACTACACCAGTATTGACGTGTGTCAAGTGTAACCCGGTGGAAGGGACTAGGGATTATAGTCCAACCTGAATTGTTTCCGTAAAATAGATGTCTGATTCTATTAATGTACTGTTTCCGTATCCAGATTATCAACTGGGTTCTAGAAGGACTCAGTAACTTTTCAGTAGCCATATCTGATCCTACAAAGTGTGACTGTAAGAGACCATTGAATTGGTCAATGCCATATCGGTTCTGCAGTGGGACGGTGCTAGGAGTGACAGACCATTCGGTTGGTCAGTGACTATGTAGTTCATCGAAGTAACCCATACTTGGAGCCAAGTCCAGGAAGGTTGTCTCCAACCCGGTAGTGTTCGAGAACTGTATTACCAGTGACTCCGTGGGAGTGTTATAGATGCAGTTGGTCCAGTGAAGTGTGGTCCAGCAGTGACTCTATTGTTGTGGTTCCACGTTCGGGAGACGGAGTGGTCTCCAAGGTTCTAGTCATCTCACTGGAAGGAAGCCGGGTGAGTGGCGGACCGACTGGACGGGACATCTGCATCCACTCTACTTCTCAACTCGATGAAGACACCTACATCTCTAAGTCTTTCTCTACTCTATCTTCTATTTGTGTAAATAGATTCTTCTATCAGGATGTTCATTTCAGTTCTATATTCTCAAGGGTAGAATAAACTTTATGTAAGTTGACTTGCTCTTTGTATAATGATTGAGTGTGGTCTCGGACGATGCCTAAAGGTTCATTGTTCAACAGGTGTAGGTAGTTAGTAGGGGTCTAGAATCTGGAGGGGTGTGTAGACGTAACTAAATAACCTGAGATCAACCACAGAGAAAAAAAAAAAGTGTATCTGCTCGTCCAACCCCTGGGGCTAGAATACACGGGAGTGCTAGAGACACCTCGGGTGTGGTTCACTCTCACTACCCAAGGTGAACCCGAAACACTCCGTTACATAAACACAGACAGGTGTTCAATTTTAGCCAATTGACTTGATAGCTCCTCCCTCCAGGTTGCTGGCAAAAAAATGGCAGAGGTTAGGGTGCTACCGGAAGTTAACTTCTCATCCAGGAGAGTTCCCTTCCTGTGGCCAAATTATTATTCACAGCCAAATCTGAATATAAAATTCAGCCTGACTTGATTTCTTGGCTTGTAAACGAACTCTACCCTACATCTACTTCTAACTATAAGAAGAAATAGTATTTAACTCTCTCTCTATAGTTTTATGTATATAAATACACTAACCAAAGACGATTTTATCTAATATTTGAAAATATAGACAAAAATAAAAAGAATACAGACTACATAGAGGGGTTTACTGAGGGCTATCTCCATCTAGTAACAAAACGATCTGAGAGGTGGGCCAACCTGTCACACCGTATAACAGTAGATGGTACTACCTGCTTTCTGTTAGCGCCGAACGTTGGGCGGCGCTTACCAAACCCGACACCCCACATTGTTCCAACGGCTTGGGGCGGAAGAGCGCAATTGGGAGGGTACGAGCCTTACCCTGGTGCGAGGAAATGCAACCTAAAGACAAAGTGTCATGGCAGGGCAGACCAGGCCCTAAGCCTTGGTTGGCGGCTGGTCTAGGATCAAAGCTCCGACAGGCAGACAATTAGAGTATTGCTTTGCTGATCCAGCAGCTTCTGCAGCTTGTCTTGTTCCAGATGTAGAGGTGTTACCTTTCCTCTGGAGTAAACTAGGCAGGCCGAGAGAGGGATCATGCTGCATGGGCAACACATGATCTCTATATTTTAGCCCAGGCTTTGTGCTATGGAGAGGCAATAACTCCATCCCTTATAAACCATCGTCTGTCAAGACAGCAAGGTGCCAATGATAATTGTGTTGAGAAAAAATGTTTTTAATTTTCTGAAGCCCAATGTCATATTAGTGAATCAATTTATTTCAAGCAACTTATTATTGCAAAATCTGATAGTATGTCTTGACAGATGAGAATTGCCATAATTGTTTATAAACTGACGTGCATGTTGTAAATTTTCTCTTGAGCATGCATGCATTTGTCTTACTGAATAAAATGGTTGTACAGAATAGTGTACACATTTGAGGAGATTTATTAATTACACGAAGGATGATGAACAATCGTGAGATTGTTTACTTTAAATCATCAGGAAGCCTGAGTTTTAATTCTTAAGGCTGATGCACTGGTATTTGATTTGTTTGATTGTTTCAGGATTGGAAATTTAAAGATTGAGTACAGCTCACTACTCTCTATGCGTGACCCCATCGATCGGTCTAGCACTCCACCACACACTCAGTGTGCAAGGCTTTACATTCGTACTGGAATATGATCAGCATTGCTAGTAGTGGGTTGTGCATTGGTATTTATTTCATCTATGCATCTTTTAAGGCTTGCATCTAATTGTTACTTTTGGAGTTATTTTATACAACTTAAACTAGTCATTTGCAATACCACAAGAAAACGCATAAAGAAAGAAAATTGTACAATTGATGATAGTATTAATGTTTCTTTTATTCATGATGGTGATCTTCTTCTTCTGTGTTTATCTGGAGAGATTTTTCGGACATGATTGTATTGTGCCTGTTAACAGCAGATCTGCGTTCTTGCACCGTTAGGCCGACACATCTTACTTCTGCGGGTGCCTTGGCATGCCTGGTGGTTGGAGAGAGTCAAAGATATGTATCAGTCGACTTTCAATTATAATACTAATGCTGCGACTGACATATGGAGGGACAGTATTGTACCCTGCAGTTGTACGTACCAAATGCGTCGTTTATGTGCACGTCGACCTCTAAGGGTTGATAGAATACACCATACATGGCGACTTATACTTTTCATACTGATGATTGTCGCTTCACTCTCTCTATGGCCACTATTGTTCTTCTAGGCTTGTATACTATGTCGTTACCGTGGTTATTTTCTCGGCTTCTTTGTTTTTGCAGAACCCAGCTCTTTGTAATTGGACGTGCATCCTGACATTGTTGACTAACTCACAGGCTCTCACACTGAGATCGCTGAACTTCAGCAGGTTACTGACCAATAGTCTGCGTTCACTTTCTCCTCTGTCGTACTAAGGATCACAACACAAAATATACAAACTTAACAGAATGCTAAATCAATTGTCATTTATTTTATTATACAAATGTGATCACATATCAGCTCAAGTTCACAATTATAACCCCTCTTCAACACCTACCTGTATATAAAATGTTTATATCTTCACACATATAAAATACAACACGGCCATTGGCATGTTCCAGGCGTGACCTGGTCTGCTCTTGACCACGGTCCAACATAGAGTGACTTAAGGATCCGCCTCGTGCTGACTGCAAAGTGAGTCCCAGCATTTCCACACTGCGTGAAAAGTATTCACATTTCACGTTCCAGGTGTCCATTTACTGAACACTGCCATAACCTCTGACCTAGTCTCATTTGGGTTATGGCAGCATGTATTTGTTGACCGAGTTAACCTTCCCAGGGTGGCGGTGATCTGAAATACTCTAACTTAATAAATGTGAACTACAAACCATTGAAATATGTTATTTTTAGTTTTATGTGTTTATTAAATTGACAGTAAACAGAATATAAGACAAGTGTAGCATATGAAGTTGTGTGTGTCCGCAGGTCACAAACTACATGAACAATGTATGAGGAACCTTATACAGTGGAGTCTGGATAAATAGAAGTCACAAGCGTCGAAGGAATTTGTTCTACTTATCAGAAATTCTTCTTATCCAGACTGCACACATTTACACTAATACCATGCAGTAGCATTGAGTAAAATGATTGTACCAGTTAGGAAACACAGTTAGTGAACATATAAATAAAAATACAATATCAGAAATGTTGAAATGTTTAATTATTTTAGAAAGTAGAACATTAATGTCATATGAAAATTTCCAAATTAATTAAAGAAAAAGTCTGTGATTTTGCTTTGCTTTTTGACATGTGAAAAATGTCTTCCCATGGCCTGTTTAAAGGCACAAAATGGTGAGACTGCATCATCTGAACCTCCAGTCTGCATCATGTAAATGTCAATTTTGTCAATCAATGCCTAAATATCTGACTGTGATACAGGTTGTGCTTGCAGCCCACAGTCATCCTCGTCATCAGAGTCAGGGCTGGAAGGGTCTGTTGGTTGAATGACTGTTATTCTTTCTTTTGATTTCTCTTTCTCTCTCTCCCCCCCCCCCCCCCCCAACACTTTTAATTTTTGAAAGAAAATCTTTTATCAGGTGACAATCTCCAAAATAAGCCAGTTTGATCGACAATAATTACATCAGCAGAATTATGTTTAGCTTAAGCAGGTCTGAGCACGTCTTCTATCCATGATTGAGTCGTTGCTTCGTCGAATGACTGTTTCTCTCCAAACACATTCTTTTACATGATGCAATGTAATTTTTTGAAATGATCCAACCAGCCAGCACTACAATTCCAGTCTGTCTGACCTCCAAGACGTGCAAATTCTTCTGCTTTCGCAATAAGTAAAGGCCCATTTACTGGTACACTTGCCGATCTAATCACAGTGAACCATTCTAAAAGGGCAGCATCAACAAAATAACACGCAGTAGTTCTTGCTCGCTGTCTATCAGTCAATTTGACATTCGAAAAACAATTTTTTATAGCGGCCTTTATGCTGTAAAATGCCGGAAAGTTTCGATGTTAGAATACCAAATTCTCTAGCTATATCCACTTTCTTCCCACTGTGTTCAACTTCTTCCAACAGCTCAATCTTTCTTTTTAAAGTTAAAGTAGTAAGCTTTTGTCCACTAACCACCATTGTTGACATGTAGCGAGGTATCGAAGGTGCAAGATTGTTATTCTCCGGGCTGGCTAAAATTAATTCTTTCACGAAACACTTTTTTTTTTGGGTGTGAAATGAACAGTTCGACTTAAACATTAACACTTATATAGTCGGTATATAGTCTATATTTCTTGCAATCCAGAAGAAATCAGGAGCCTTGGGATGTGATCAACATCGAACAATTTGTATAATGAGCCACATCACGGTAACTACAATAAAATTCAAAACAATGTTTTCCCGTAGTGAATTTGAATAACGAAGACACAAACAATAGATTGCACGATTTATTGCCTGGCATATTTCGCTGCATCTCGTCAGGTACATACTGCAGAATTCACACAACTTACGTGAATTAACTAGATAAATCCTTCAAGTTGAAATATACACATATTCGCACAGTAATGTCACTTATCTACCACGGTAATTTTAAGCTGACTAACATGTCTTTCTGTTTAGACAATTCTGGCTTGCGTTGATTGATCATAATTGCTTCTGCAAATTTTAACAAGCGAGTATTTTGTGTGTTAAACAACACGCGAAAGGCAGTGTCTCTGTCCACAACATGGCCACTGTCGATGATGTGCCTACCGATTGAAGACGCCGGGAGCTTCCGGTGTGTAGGCCCCACGAGGCTAGCATCTCCTGTGTGTTGTATCTTGTTGACCCATTGAGGTATGTGTTATGACACTCGTTTGTTAAGCTGTCTCTCTGTGCTTCCAGTGTAAACGGCCTGGCATCTACATGTGAATTGGTAAATACAATTGTTTGTGGCGTACAGAGGAACAGGCTCTTTGACTGCTGGTGTAGGAATCGGTACGGTTTTAAATCTAATGACTGGAGTTGCCGCACAGAATGTTCGGCCTACAGCTGTGGTAAGCCGGTCTTGTAGACGTTGCATTACGTCATCCCCTCGAAAGGTTTAGCTGGATGAATACCTTGAGTTTAGGGACTGTAGTTACGTCTGCTTTGGGTTTGGGCTGTTGGCAGTGTCGCTTTATAAATCCTGTGGAGTACCCATTCAGGTTTAAGACATTCTTCAGAGTTTCAAATTCCTCTGTCAGTGTGTCCTGGGTGCATATCTTTCTAGCACGGTCAAACAAGGTCCGTACTAAGCCCCGTTTGTACTGGACAGGTGTGAAGCTCTGAAAATTTAGGTATTGGCCAGTCCATGTTCCTTTGCGATACACCGATCTTTGAATTGTGCCGTCTGCTCTACGTCTCATTAGAATATCTAGGAACGGCAACGCTTCGTTGTGTTCGTGTTCCATAGATAGAGAGATGTTTTTATGCGTCTTGTTCATTGTGGCCTGAAACGATGTTGCTTGTAGCTCGTCTGTGATGATAATTAGTATATCGTCCACATAACGACGGTAAAAGGCCAAGTTGTTGATGTCTGAGGATCTCTTTTCTTCTAAATGTTCCATGAAGATGTCCGCTAGAATAGGACCAAGAGGACTCCCCATGGCCACTCCGTCAATTTGGCGGTATGACTTAGAAAATTGAATTGTATGTTGGAGGTACAAAGTAGTAGTAGCCTCTCCAGAATAGGTGTTGGTATGCCTAATTTTAGTTGTTTGTCTTCAAAGCGTTCCCTTATTATTTGCACTGTCTCCTCTAATGGAACGTTAGTGAATCAATCAATGGGGCGTGGACGGTCATGATTCGCCATTTCACTCGATCACCAGAGTCGTGGATCAGCTCAGTGTTCCTGTCTCGTCCATGCCATGTGGCCAAGCCATCCAGGTATTTTCCTCTCGGTCTTCCTCTTGGTCTGTTCCCTTCGATCTTGCCAGCTGTCACTAAGTTCTCCAGTCCATTTCTTCTCATAACATGTCCAAAAAATTTTGACTGTCTACGTCTAATTTCTCTAATCAATCTACGATTTTCATTTGTCTCTTGTAGTACTTGGTCATTGGTTTTTCTATCTGTCCATGGTATTCTTTGCATTTTCCTCAGAAACCATATTTCTGCAGCCATCAGATGTTTTTCAGCTTGACTGCACATTGTCCAAGTTTCACATCCATACAAAAGAACAGGCTCTATGTATCCCCTCAACACTCTTTTTTCCGTTTCAATTGATCCATGGATGCCATGTGTTTGTTATTTATGTCCATAGTATCCAATAATTCCACCAGTTGGAATGTATCTCTGAGTGTTTTGGGATCGAAGGACTGTCGTACTGGCTTTAACATTTCGGCCAGCCATCTCGCCATTCGGTGTTGTGCAGAGTTAACCATGGACAGGATAGGTCTTAGCGGGATGCCGGGCTTGTGAAGTTTGGGTATACCGTAGATCTGAGGAGTGTGCGAGCCACGTGGTGTGAGCGTTTTTGCAGTGGCCTCACTGATGAGTCCCGCATTCACAAGTGACTGGATCTCTTTCCTCATTATAGCATCCAGGTCCTCCGACTTGTTCACTTTTTGATCTATCCTGAATTTGGATTCATCTGACAATATTACATCCATTTTTCTCTGGTAGTCTGACATGTCCATCAGTACTGTACCGCTCCCTTTGTCAGGTTTCAGAATGACGAGGGTTTTGTTAGCCTTTAACGCTTTTAAGGCAGTAAGGTGTTCGTTGGTCAGCGGACATGTCTGTTTAGAGGGTGTTGTGTGATACTGGTGTTCTAAATCTATCAGTTTGGCCTTCAGCCACCCGACCGACTCAGCAGAAGTAGGTGATAACTTGGAGACTTGATCAAACAACATTTCAAACTGTGCTTGCGACTCAACACGGTTGATGTGTTTAGGCTTTATGCAGAATTTTAATCCGTATGCAAGTGCCTCCGTTTCAATGTTGTTGAGTACGTACGACGATAAGTTCCTCACATACTTCTCTGGGTTGTCTAGTACTGACGTTGTTACCTTTTCAGTGCTCAGTGATTTGTTTACTGTGCGAATATGTGTATATTTCAACTTGAAGGATTTATCTAGTTAATTCACGTAAGTTGTGTGATTTCTGCAGTATGTACCTGACGAGATGCAGCGAAATATGCCAGGCAATAAATCGTGCAATCTATTGTTTGTGTCTTCGTTATTAAAATACAATAAAATTATCAGGAAACTAGGAATAATGAATTAATGATCACAACAAAACTGCTACATATCTCCATCGAATGTTGGGCAGAGTTTTAAAACAAGGATTGAAGCAATCATGATGCCTCTCCTAAAATCAGGAAAAGTCAGTTCCAGTACATCCAGCTCATCACCTACCGATAAGTGTGTGCGGTCATGCTTCGCCATCTCACACGATCACCAGAGTCGAGGTTCAGCTCTGTGTTCGTATCTCGACCATACCAAATGAATTTCCCTTGTTCTTTCTCCTCAATCTTGCCAGCTGTCACCAAGTTCTCCAATTTATTTCTTCTCATAACGTGTCCAAAAAGTTATGGCTGTCTACGTTTAACTTTTCTAATCACTTTACGGTTTTCATTTGTTTCTTGTAGGACTTGGTCATTGGTTTTTCTATCTTTACATTTTCCTCAGAAACAATATTTTTACACCCATCAGATGTTGTTCAGCTTGACTGCTCATTGTCCACGCTTCACATCCATACAAATGTATAGGTTCTATGCAGTAATTCAACACTCTTTTTCTCGTTGCAAATGCCATCTTTTTATTGGTCAATATGTCTGAAGACATTACACATCCCTGTCGCTCATCTCTCTTAATAGGCTGATATTGACCTACTTCATTATCAATCTTTATGGCAGCTTGCTGTTTCCAATACATGTTTTTTTTATTTAAAAACAAGTCTAAGGTCTTCTCCATCATGTCTCAATTTATATAATGCCTTTGTATAATCAATAAAGCAAAGATGTAAGTTTTCATTTACTTCTATAGAATGTTCAATTAATGTTCTCAGCATATGCACAGCATTTACTGTTCCTTCTACGCATCCACATTGTTCTTCTTTTATTTCGGATTGTGTTTTCTTCCTAGCTCTTTGCATGATGATTCTTAGCAACATCTTCGTGATGTGGCCCATTGCATTAACTGTTCGATGTTGATCACATTCCAAACCTCCTGATTTCTTTGGGATTGCAGTAAATGTAAAATTACACAACTGAGGAGGTATATCTCCAGTATCATATACTGTGTTCAGCAGTCTGTTGACGTGCTCTCTTCTTCTTCTTCTTCTTCTTCTTCTTCTTCATCTTCTTCTTCTTCTTCTTCTTCTTCTTCTTTGGAATGTTGCTTTATACGTAATTGCATTGTGTCTGTTTACAGCAGAGCTGCGATATTTGCATCTTTCGGCCGGAACATCTGACTTCTGTAGGCATTTGTTGACAGCATTAACATTCCCGGCCATCTTCCTAATTACATGCGTTTTAAGGTGTCTTCAGTCATCCACTTCTTACGTCCGACCGTCTTCATTTTTAGGATAATTGTTTCTGCAGCTTGGTTGGCTGATTTCTTCAGGACTATCCATAGGTCGCTGTTCTTTTGTTACTTAGTTAGTCGATGTTCCAATTTCACAGCAACGGGTCGTCGTCATAATACTCCGTTCCTGTGCCAGAGAATATCACACAAAATGCTCCTCACTGCCTAATGTGAAAACTGAAAAAGACAGGAGTCTCGGCAAGCCAACAGCCCACACAGGAACACTGTGCATAACGCAGCCGCCAGAATACCAACACAAAAGTCCTCTATGGATAATATTGTTCATCGTCGATGGAATCGGCAATCACCAGAAAGACTTCATTGACCCAAGATTTATCCCATATGGCTTAGTCTCTTTCCGCCGGACGACCCGCCGAAAGCGCCACACAAAACACAAATTCCGTAGCTTCAGCGACGACCCCCAGGAGTCTCCGAGAAAAAACAAATTGCTCTCGTGAACCCAAAAGGCAAACCTGTCAATCCAGTAACAACCGGCCGCCATCGTCTCAAACATGCCTCGCAGAAGTCGGATGTGTCGGCCTAATGGCGCAAGAACGCAGCTCTGCTGTAAACAGGCACAACGCAATCACGTCCGGAAAAAAAGTTCGGATGAACGCAGAAAAAAAGAAGTTTTAAACGTGCAATTCACGCTACAAACAACCGCGGACAAATGTAAAAACATCCAACATGAAATTTGCAGCTTACAGTGTCGCGCCACGCACTCACTCAGTAACAGGTCGAAGGAACCATGCAATACCAGTCCAACATGAGTAAAATATAAATGCAAACCGTAGCCAGACGCATGCCTATCCGCTATGTTGGGGACCGGAAGATCGCTTTTGCATGGATGCGAAGCGTGGACAATGAGCAGTCAAGCTGAAAAAACATTTGATGGCTGTGGAAATGTGGCTTCTGAGGAAAATTCAAAGAATACCATGGACGGACAGAAAAACCAATGAACAAGTCCTTCAAGAAGCAAATGAAGATCGTAAACTGATTAGAGACATTAGACATAGACTCATAATTTTTTTTGGCATGTTATGAGAAGAAATGACATGGAGAACTTGGTGACAACTGGCAAGATCGAAGGGAAGAGACCAAGGGGAAGACCGAGAAGTAAATACCTGGATGACTTGGCCGCGTGGCATGGTCGAGACGGGAACATGGAGCTGATCCACGACTCTGGTGATCGAGTGATATAACAAAACATGACCGCCCACGCTTATCGGCATGGCACATGATGGGTGAATGGTGTATTGTTTTAACCCCTTTAATGTTATATGTATATTGTTTATGATTAATCTATGGTCGCTGTAACAGTCTGCGATTAGTATAGTTTTTTGCGACTTTTAAGGCATGTCGAAATGTTCTGTTAATGAGAAAGTTTTTTAAAATCAATATGACTTCAGATCTTATGACTATGTTCAAGACTGATAGATTCTTCCATGTCTATAATATTATTGGATAAATGCGAAACTATAGCGCGAAAATCGCGAACGACAACTTTAACGCGGGTTCATGAGGCTATTCTTCCATGCTGCATCATATGGTAGCAAGCGGTCGGGAATTTATTTCTCGAAAAACATCTAAATTTTTCGCAAACGGTAAGAGTTTATAGTTTAGTTTGTATATTATCGAAATTTTCTTTCTTCAGCGTGCATTTTTGAACTCTATGTCTATTGTTACATATAAGTATAAGTGTAGAAGTGTAGACTTTCAACATCATTCACGGCCCTGATAAAGTTAAAATTTAGCAGTTTTGGTCAGTATTTAAAAATTGGGTTTTTACTTATGAAATCATACCAGTTAGATAGAGCTTGACAAGACAAATCCAACGGTATCTCAACGAAGAGTATACATTAATTCTAAGCGGAGTTATGAATTTTTTGGTGACGTAATTTAATACCAGGAAGTGTAATGATGACCTAAGAGATAAGGAAGATTTTATTGCGGCCCTTAAATTGGAAGCTGAGAAATTCTGCCTTCTATTACTGTGGCTTGTTTATTTTTAAACGGACAGCATAGTACCATATATCACTGCGTCCGGGTCGGCAAGGCCTAACTTGACGTATTATTTATTTTTTGATAGGATGTGCCGTGACCTAATTAACAATTTAAAATGACCGCCAATTGTTTACTGTTTGCCTTCTATTACCGTGGCTTGTTTATTTTTAAACGGACAACGTAGTGCCATATATCATTGTGTCCGTGGCGGCGAGACCTAACTTGACATACTATTTATTTTTCGATAAGATGTGCCATAACCTAATTAACAATTTAAAATGGCTTCACAGCTTCTCTCCCTCCCAAAAAAATGAAAACATGTAATTTTAAACGCTCAGGCAATGTGGCCGTGATTGTCAATAAGTAAAATTGATTCTAATTCCATTTTGGGAATTAGGTAAATATGTCTCCAACAGACACTATTGTAATGTAAAACTAAAAATGAAATATGCAAAAATGAAAGTTAAAATAGGTGAGGATGTATAAAAATGAAACATAACTTGTTTCACAGTATTTTATTTAAATTCAGTTATTTAATGGGAGAGTTTATACATAGGGCGCTATGAATAGACACTTTGTTTTATACATAGTGCGCTATGAATAGACACTTTGTTTATACATAGTGCGCTATGAATCGATACTTTATACTTAGTTGAAGTATGGCTGTTTAAATATCAAGAATAATTTTCCAGATTGGTATCCCCAATACAAATAATTGTGTCCCCAGGCGAGTTCAAGAATTGTTAACTTGTATTTCTGTACACTTACTGTTTACAGGCATCCATCTTTGTTTACATTACCGACCTACTATTTCCTACTATTTATGGCCTGATAATTCTGGTCCATAATATATGCAGTAATATGCGTCACCTCAGAGAGACATGGTTAGGGTCGTTAGGCAATACAAACACCAGGCTCTCGACTGACTGGCCTCATGAATTAACAAACAAGGAAATGCTGCGCATATAAAGTGCAGGAAAACCTGGTATATGTGAAGCGGGTTGAAAAGAGAGAAGAGAGATAGATAGTGTGAGAGACAGAGATACGAGAAAGATGTGTTTAAAGACATAAAAAAGTGATAAAAAGAGGGAGAAGGAGAGGGAGAGAGAGATGTCTGTATGCCTCTAGGTATGTCCGCCTGTCTGTATGCCTCTCTATATGTCTGCCTGTCTGTATGCCTCTCTATATGTCCACTTGTCTGAATGTCTCTCTACATGCCTGTCTGGATGTCTCTCTGTCTGTCTGTCCGTCTGACAGCCTGCCTGATTTCTTGTTCTCTGTCAGTCTATTTGTCTGACTTTCCATTTGTATATATGTCTATCTGAATCTATCTAACAAACTGTGTGTCTGTCTTTCCATATGTATGTCTGGCTGACTCTCTCTGTGTATGTATGCGTGTGTCTGACTCTCTAACTGTCTGCTGTCTGCCTGCCAGTTTATACATCCGTTGTTTATTTGTCTGTATCTTTGACTGCCCCTCCCTTCTCTCTCTCTCTCTCTCTCTCTCTCTCTCTCTCTCTCTCTCTCTCTCTCTCTCTCTCTCTCTCTCTCTCTCTCTCTCGGTCGCTCAGCCGGTCAACCTGCCTGTTCAGAGTATTGCAGGGAGTGGTTGAAAGAGATGCATGAATTGGTATGGTGGAACACAGATGATCGACGAGCGAGTGTCGGGTTGGATCTAACTCCCCATCTACCTGCGTACCTACTCATCCACCTGCCTGCCTAGCTACCCACATACCTGCTTACTTAACTACCTACCTGTCTACCTACCCACATATCTGCCTATCTAACCATCTATCTGTCTAACAACCCACCTACCTGCCTACTTAACCACTTTCGTGACCAACTATGAATAATACAATTAATTATCGCCGAAGCAACGGAGTACGTGCTTTGTGCTCGATACTTTTGACAACAGCCAGCGGGGAGCGGAGAAGAGGTAGGGGAGAGGGGGGAAGGAAAAGGAAGAAGAGGGCTGGAGCCAGAAGAGGTAGAAGGAAAACAGATCGTTTGGGACTCAAAAATGTGTGGGTTGGGTATTGGAATTGTCGTAGTGCAAAGCAACGAGGACAAATACTGGAGAAACTGGTCTACGATTTTGATGTTCTGATGTTACAGGAACTGAATACGAACTCTTTTAAGTGCCCTGGCTATACATGTTACATCAACCCAACTGGGCAGGGAAGACATGGACAGGCTCTGGTGGTCAAGGACGGTTTACAGCATTCAATACTGGATATGAGTGGTTAGGGTCAGGAGAGTAAAGAGGTGCAGGGAATGTGGATACAAATCGGACGATACAGCTGGAACCTGATAAATATATATGTGAGTGGGGAATCTTGCATAAGCAGAGAGAGTTGGGACTGGTTGAGAGGTTTAGTGGACACCCCAGGTACCAGGAGGATGCGTATAACAGGGTTAGGTATGATCGGTTAATAAACACACTGTTGGACATGGAGTTCTGCCCTTGCCTTGTTAGATGGGAGCGTAAGGTTGCACTGCGCATGGGTTCCTGGACTTCTGACCCTTGTACTATTACACCTGGGTGGTGAATGGAGGTGGAGGCAGTAACAGCGGCATTCCGGTGGCTAGAGGAGACTACTGTAACACACGTTGTATTCATTACGGATTCAAAGAGTATGCTTAGCAAGGTGGAGAAAGGAATGTTTCATGTAGAATGATTGAGAACCCATATGTGAAAAGAATGAGATTGTGGGGGATCGGCAGGGGTTCTGGAAGAATCTCAAAACTGAGAGGGAAGACCAGGAGAACTTTTAATCAGATAGCGGTGGAACGATTAGTAATATGACTCTTCAATGGCTGTTGAACGAGGGGACGGAGCACGTATGGGAATGTCCTGAGTGCAGTGATGTCGGTTCTTAACTCAACTCAACTCAACTTGTTCTTCATTTACCTATCTGTTATGTGGTTACTTCAGTGCACGCTCCAAAGAGTGGGACAGGTCAGGAGAGAACACGCAGGGCACTGCTCTTGCTGAGGCCTTGCTTGAGACGGATGTTGTCTGTCTAAATGATGGGACACCAACTAGGCAGGCAATGAGACCGGGGCACCCTGACACGGCCATCGACCTGGCACTTGTATCAAAAGAGGCGGCATCAGACATAAAATGGAGTGTCCTTGGGGATTATAGAAGCGACCACCTACCCTGCTCTGTACTGATACCTAAGTCCAGTAAAGTCAGGGCTCAAGAAGAAAGACTAACTAACTTACACTCACTTTAAACAACACAATTCTAAATACCCAAAGAGATAAAGGATTGACTTTCACCCAATTAATTGCTGAACAATTTTAAAAAAAATTGTCCGGCAGGGAAACAAACGATTGACATTTGACTTTCATCCAATTAATTGGTGAACAATAAAAAAAAATATTATCCGGCAAGGGAACGAACCTCGAGCTCCCGCCCATCAGGCGGGCACACTATTAACTATGCTACTGACGACACATTTTCCATCCAACGAAAATGTATAATATAGCCACAAACTTACGATAAGTCATGTGACTTGGCAAATCACGTGACCAGCCGGAACAGTTGTATAGACACTTTGTTTATACATAGTGCCCTATGAATAGACACTTTGTTTATACATAGTGCCCTATGAATAGACACTTTGTTTATACATAGTGCCCTATGAATAGACACTTCCTTATTTAATTTTGTGTACAGCTATGCTGCTAAAGACACCCCCCCCCCCTCAATCCCCTGTTACAGGTGTATAATATAATTTAGTATTAGGATCCAGAACACCATAGACCAAGATCTGTGGAGAGCCATGAACGCCTACGCCAGCCGGCACTTGATGATGATGATTATTAGTATTTGCACATACAGAGAATATTTTAAAATGGGGTTTCTAACTATGATTTGGTAACAGGAAAGTAAAGGTAACATTCCTCTTTCGATAAAATGTCAAGAGGAATGAGAGGCTCAACTTCATTGCACCAGGTTTACCCCATATGGCTCGGTCTCTTTCCGCATGGCGGCCTGCCTAAAGCATCGTACAAAGCACAAGAGTCTCAGAGTCTCTGACAAAGATGCACTTGACTTTTAACCCTTTACAGGGCATAGCGGCCATTAGCGGCCGATCGCTTAAACGAGCGGATCGCCGATTACGTCCGATACTATTATGCATTGTAAAAACGCGATCTCTCGGCTTTCCGACACTTCCGGCGGCTACTTTGGCTTTCGCAGATAGCTTGACAACGTGGCCGCCATTTGTAAAAGCGATACTATGAATTTGAACGGACTTTTTTGACTTTTTTTTGGATAATTTTCGGGATTTTTACGCTGTTTTTCAAAATGGATTTCGGCGATTCTTCAAGTGATAGCCAAGATTTCGCTAGGTTCGATTTGAATGACATTAAAGGGCACGAAGTTGATTATTAATCGGAGCTAGATATCAGTCCATCCGTTACTTTGCATTAGCAGTCTGAGTCGGACTTTAAAGAAAGTGATTATAATTCTGAAAATGTGTTTGTAAATTGCTGTATAGATGACGGAAAATCACAAACAACATGCGGTATTTTGTAAATATTTGTGTTCATATATGGATTACCAACAACAATCACGTGAGTAACATATTCTGCATGCTTTTCCCTTCATTATGTTGTTTATTTAACTAAAATCGGTTGACTAACACTTTATTTGTGATGTTTTTACTATTGGGACCCGAAATTTTACCAAACCTGAAAAAATCTTGCCCGTTCAGGGCTAAAAAACGGACAATCGTCTGCCAACTATTTATTATAGTAACTAAATGTCATGTGAAATGTTTGTCGTTAGTGAAAGAACAATTCATGAAAATGTATCATATTGTCTTAATGTACCAACTGCATTGCAGCAGCTTTCTTTTGTTGATTAAATATCATGCATTAAAAACCTCATCTCTGTTGCTTTAACAGAGTAAACAATTAATAATTACTAACTTTAAAAAAAACAGTAACTTGTTTAACAGTATTTTATTTAAATTTAAATAGTTATGTACTGCTGCACTGCTAAGAAAAAAAATTACTCCTTACACTACTTAGATGGGTCTGAAAACTTCCTTTCAAAATTATTTTCAGTCATGTCAAATGCTGAAAAACTATACAAGTTTACAGATAAGTTACTGCTGCAAATAAAACTTGTATTCTGTTTTATTTGAGTAGTTAAATTGCCAGTTCTAATCTATATATATAAAAGACCGTGTGTGTGTGTGTGTCTCCTTTATGCGTTCCTGAACGGTCCATCCGTTTGAGATGAAATTTTGTACAGATGTTCTTCTCACTCCCGTGGATCCAACTGACATAGTTAGTTAGTTTAAAAGCAGTTTTGTACGTAATACAACAACATTAAAACGAAAGACGTCTAATTAAAATATTGCATGGGGACTTAACTACAAAACTTATATCAAGGGACATTACTTTTAGTAGCATTGCTATATTATGTAATTTAAATAATTGTATTTTTCTTAAAGTTTTATAAAATGTTTAATGAAGTCAAATGCGTTATAAACAAAGTGATAAAAACATTAAGGCATCTTCAAAGTTTTCATAAAAATAATGGATCATATGTTAGATACGTGAAAATGTTATAACTCATTATTTTATTTAAAATGTTTTATTCTTCTTTTACTACACTGAAAAATGTAATTTTTTTGAAGAGAAAGTTAGTTGCAGTACGCCGCAGTCAACCCAGTATTTATTGGGTGTTTGTGATATCTTGGTAAGTTTACGTTCAGTAGTTTCAGGTTGCTCTTTTTAGATATTGGAATGAAGATAGTTCTCTTCCAATAGAAGAGAATGTTTGTTTGTGTGTGTGTCCTTTATGCGTTCCCGAACAGTCCATCCGATTGAGATGAAACTTTGTACAGATGTTGTTCTCCCTTTTGCGAATCCAACTGAAATAGTTATTTTAAAATCAATTTTTCATTTTTATTTAATTTTCTATTTTTATTATATGCGTTTCCGGATGGTCCATCCGATTGAGATGACATTTTGTACAGATGTTGTTCTCACTCCCACGGATCCAACTGAAATAGTTAGTTTAAAATGAATTTTTATTTAACAGGAACTGGATCATCAGAAACAGACAAGCAACAGGAATGGGAGCAGGGGCTGGATGCATACTCGTTTAGAGAAATGTATTTGAATATATAATGACTACTTATATGAATTCATTTAGACGCTCCCCGTCAGGGGCGGGGCGAAGCTGGGCCGGATCATCTAGTTATAAATAAATACAGGTCCACTGTAGTAATTAGTATATGGGCGCCGACATTTTGAATTTTGAGTTATGATTGTGCTATCTTTTTTCATGGCTGTGCTGAATATTTTCTCAGAAACGAGTTAAACAAAAAAAAAATAAAAAAATTAGCTTACTGAACACAACACATAAATAACTTCAAGAGAATAAAGTTCTCAACAACAAACGCTTGCAGCCTAGCAGATGGACCACTCCTGCAATTATTAGAATGGTGTCCCATGACGTTTGCTACATTGTTTTCAAATTCATGCGGTCAGTAACTGGATGGGTGATTAAAATTTTCTGCGAAAAACCTTTCCACCTATTCTTCTCTTCCCCCCCCCCTCTCCCCACAATTCTCACATAGGCCAACAACTGACATTGCTATCGGATGTTCATCTATTGGTCAATTTAAAGATGCACTCTATGGGACAAAATTTTACAATGATGAAGTGATTCATGCAGCGAAGAAATGGCTACATGATGAAGACAAAATCTGGTACAGGCAAGGAATACATGCACTTGTTTCATGCTGGCATGAAGCCATACAAATTGATGAGGATTAATTGAATGTTTACATGATATATCAGTGTATATTGTGTATACATTTCGTGCATTTTGAATAAATAAACAGCTCCTGAGAAAAATGATGTGGTGCATTATTTTCTGAATGATTCTCGTAATTCATTTTGTTGCTTTAATTATTGTTGTTCATCATGCAGCATGGTTGAAAATGTTTGGAATTGAAACCCGTTCATGACTGACATTTATTGACTGACGATATATAAATAATGTGGACATCCATGGACATAGACCTAGATACGAACCTTGTTGTCATTGTGGCAGGGCTCAAATGCCTGTGGCCTGATTGATATTTTTTACGATACTTAGGAGTTTTACCACATTGGATTACATCACCATCTCCTCGTTCTTCCTGTATCCCCACATTGAGGCATGAACCTTCTTCAGTTAACTCAGACTGTCTTCCCGATATCAATTTGTTTTTAAACTCTTCTTCTCTTGTTAGGTCTTCCTCTATGTCATTTGCCCTTTGAATTCCAGACAAAAGACTTTTCTAGTGATACAGTATCAAGTTGTCTCAATGTATGCCATATCCAGTGATACAATATCAGATGTTCTCAATGTATGCCATATCCAGTGCCAGAAGCTTTTTCTAGCTTCTTTATACACTGGTACCAGTCTTTTTTTTATCTCGACATGGGCTCCACGTTGGTAATTCTGTCATTTTCGTCCTTTTATGAATATTTGCAGTTTATTACTAATAATATTAATAATCATTGTAAGTCATTGTCCATGTTTCTGATCCACACAATAGCACTGATTTAATGTTATAATTGAATATTCTATTTAATTTCTTGTGACATTCTCAAACATCCTATTGTTATGAAAGCTACCCTGGCCTTAGCATTTTTATTTTAATATCTTTATGGTTCCAAATTGCTGTTATATAGCCTGGGGCACAGAGTTGGGGCGAGCGTCCGACCTTTCAAAATACCCACATGGCTTGTGCATTCATCACCTTTGGCAGGAAAAGTCCATCTCATGGCCTTCACGTGGCAGAACTATGTTAACTAACAGGAGAAGGGGCTGCATGAGTCTCTGGCGCAGTACAAAAATCAGAATGCTCTAGCTATGTACCTACATACATGCTCAGACATGTTTGTACATACATATCTAAACTCGAGTAATACCACAGTCTACTCTACAAAGGAAAGGTGCTGAAGATTGAGGAAACCAGCCAAGAGGCAAACCACAGAACTCAGGATTCCACTCAGTTACACAATGAAATATATTGATTACTGCAAAACATGATGCTCATCCTGCTAAGGACCCCCAGGTAGGTGCAGTACGGGGCCCCATGCCTTGAAAAGATCCAACCAAAATGACTGGAGGTCCTTCTCAGATGTCCGGTGGAACCAGGGGACCTGAGAATAGTGTCTAACCATACCAAACAATGACTGAACATTATGTACTGGAATGCGGAGGGAGTCAGCAACAACAACAAAATTAGAGCTAGAAAGCATATTAAATCAAGGACACGTAAGCGTATCTTGCTTGCAAGAAACTCACCTCATTGAAAACATATTCTTCAAAATCAGAGGCTACCAGTGTTACTGATCCGGCTGAAAAGACTTCCAAATTGAAGTTTACATGAAAGGGGCTCAGTATCAGACACTTAAATTTAAGATCGATAATACAGATCTGCATCTGATAGATTTTTACTGTCCAAGTGACTACCATTAGACGAAAAAAAAAAAATGATTGTGTGTGGCAATTTCAGCAGCCACACGCAGAGCTGGGACTATGATCACATGGGCCAGAGAGGAGAGAGACTGGAAGATTGGCAGGACGAGGACGAGATTCATCCTGATCAACAAGCCGCCTGACCCACATACCTTCTGCTCGAGATCATGGCACACTACAACTACACCTGACCTGGCTTTTCATTCACCAGATCTGGAGTGAAACATCACACGAATTGTTAGGAAACAATTTGGTGGTAGTGACCATTGACCAGTCTAGCTGTAGAAGATAAGCTTGTAAGTGAAAGCAGCACACTTTTGAGGTTGTATAAAAGAAAGCTTACTGGGCAAACATCGTACCAGCATAATGGTTAAAAATCTGAATACAGATAAAGACATATTAGGGACAATCATTTGAAACCCGTTCCAATGGCTTTATTACAAAAGCATGAAAGAAACATTAAAAGGTGTGGTAGAATTAAACAAAGCATTAATTTTGAATGAATTATGCACCATTGGTTGGTCAGAAGTTGCTGTAGGCATTCAGGCAAGCATCCCATTGCTTAGGTAGACAGCGAATGCCGTCCGCAAAAAAGGATTGTGGTTGCTCATTGAACCAAGTCTTTACCTCGTTCATTATGTCTGCATCTGTGTGAAATCATTGCCCCTTGAGAGATTTTTTTAGAGGTCCGAACAAATGAAAATCACATGGTGACAAATCAGGACTATAGGCTGGATGTTGCAGAAATTCCCACTTCTTCCTTGCTAATGCTTCCTGCTAAATCTTTGCGACATGCCGACGAGCATTATCGTGCAACAAAGTCACACCGTGAGAAAGCATGCTGGGTCTTTTATTCTTGATGGCTTTTTGCAGCTTGTCTAGTGTTTGCAAGTAGTGGGTAGAGTTGATGTTGAACCAGGTTCTTTAAAGTCGGCCAACATTAGCCCTTCATGGTAAAAAAATACGCTCAGCATAACCTTACCAGCGGAAACCTGTAGCTTGAATTTTTTGGCTTTAGGTGATCCAGCATGCTTCCATTGCATGCTCTCTATTTTGCTGCTCGGCTCAAAGTGGTGGCACCATGATTCATCCCCTGCCACTATGCGGAAAAGAAATGCATCACCCTCCACTCTGTAACGCAGCAAGTGGTTCAAACATCATCCCATGCGTTCCTCTTTTTGGTGGCCGGCCAACATCTGCGGTTACCTACTGTGAACACACCTTCCGATATTGCAGTTTCTTACGAACAACCTTTTGAATTGTCCCAATTGACACATCAAATTCTTTCACTGGCGAACTTCGACAATGGTTCATCTGTACTGCTGCATCAATTTTGGCAATTGTTATTTCTGTTGCAACAATATGCGCTTGACCCGGCCATCGAAGATCTGTCGTATGTGATTCGGTCCTGTGTCGAACAGGTGGACCAGACAGTCCTTGCCTGCATGGCTTCAGCTGTTCAACCAGACCAGCATGTGGGCAAACACGACCAGAGGCAAGAGCAGCCAACAATGCCGACTGATGTTCGCGACATCAACATCATGGTCCTGAACAACAGCAACAGCCACTCTGCACAGCCATGTTTTACTGAAAGATAATTACTATCATCTAAGAAGGGCTTGCACAGCCATGTTGTGTTTATTGAAGGATAATTACTACCATCTAAGAAGGGCTTGCACAGCCATGTTGTGTTTACTGAAGGATAATTACTACCATCTAAGAAGGCCTTGCACTGCCATGTGTTTTCTGAAGGATAATCACTAGCATCTAAGAAGGGCTTGCACAGCCATGTTGTGTTTATTGAAGGATAATTACTACCATCTAAGAAGGGCTTGCACAGCCATGTTGTGTTTACTGAAGGATAATTACAACCATCTAAGAGGGCCTTGCACTGCCATATGTCTTCTGATGGATAATTACTACCATCTAAGAAGGCCTTGCACAGCCATGTGTTTACTGAAGGATAATTACTACCATCTAAGAAGGCCTTGCACAGCCATGTGTTTACTGAAGGATAATTACTACCATCTAAGAAGGCCTTGCGCAGCCATGTGTTTTCTGAAGGGTAATCACTACCATCTAAGATGGCCTTGCACAGCCATGTGTTTTCTGAAGGATAATCACTACCATCTAAGAGGGCCTTGTCACTGCCATGTGTTTTCTGAAGGATAATCACTAGCATCTAAGAAGGGCTTGCACAGCCATGTGTTTACTGAAGGATAATTACAACCATCTAAGAGGGCCTTGCACTGCCATATGTCTTCTGACGGATAATCACTACCATCTAAGAAGAGCTTGCACAGCCATATGTTTTCTGAAGGATAATCACTACCATCTAAGAATGGCTTGCACAGCCACTTCCAGTCACGAACATGGAGGATAGGTGGTGAAACGGTTAAGGCCTCTGGGTGTTTATGCTCATGGCTACTGTTGCATTCACATTTTCCTCATGTTGGACTGGTAGTTTTGTGGTTCCGTCAACCTGCTACTGAGTTGAGTGCATGTGAAATGTTTTTAAATCTGCCTGAGGTTGTGGAGTGTGGGCTGCATGTTCGGAGCAATGGCGGCTGGCTATGTCCCAGAATTGACCGGTTTTTGTGCCTTATGCAGAAATGTGTGGCTACTGGTCTTCTGGTTCACTGCCGCTTCCTTTGACGGTGAACTGTGCTTTAGTGGAGGACTGTTTTGGCATTCTGGAGACGGCATTATGTTTTTTGTTGTTGTTGTGTGAACTACATTTCGGAGACAAAATGGCATGGCTGGCTAGAAAAACTAAAAATGGCGTTGCTGGCTAGAAAACATCTAGAAACGAAACAACATCATCTAGAAATATCAAGACTTTGTAGGCGTACAGCTGGTTGGGAAAGTGACTGCCGCTTCCATCAAGGATGAACTTTATGTTTTGTAGAGGAATTTTGTGTGGCATTCTGGTGGCGGCATTGTGTACAGTGAATTGTTTTTACATCTGTCTGAGGTTGTTTTGTTGTGTGAACTGCTTTTCTGAGAAAAAATGGCGTGGCTGGCTAGATAACACCTGGAAACAGAACAACATCTAGAAACATTGAGACTGGAGGTGAACATCTGGTTGGGAAAGTGACTGCCAATTCCATCAAGGTTGAACTATATTTTGTAAAGGACTTGTGGTGACATTCTGGCGTCAGCATTATGCACAGTGTGCCTGAGAGAGCCAATGTTTGTCGAGACTCTTGTCTTTTCCACTTTTCACTTGGGGCAGTGGGGAACATTTTATGTGATGTTCACTGGCACGGGAACGGAGCATAATGGGGACGACCCTTTGCTGTGATATTGGAACCGATGACTAACTGACTAATTAACTAGCGGCCTTTCTGAAACATTCGTGCCTAGTCTGTCACTGTTGTCTTCGACACACATTTGTTACCATGCCTGCATTCTTCGATGACTGTCAACATTCTTCAAATGAAAGAAACTGAATCAACAGTCTTTAAGCTTCTTTGGACGGATTTTGGATCAACCTGGCCATTTTCTCAAGGGTCAGAAACATAACCTATGCACCATGGGACGATAAGCACATGCTCTTTTATTCATTGGTCAGTACTTATCACATGACTATGCATACTACAGACAACACGAGAAACAGTACCAAGAGGAACTCGTAAACAATTCAAACCCGTATACTGGAGTAGTGAACTGTAACAGTTGCATAATGATGTGGAAGTATGTAGAAAGCAAGCAGAGCCAAACCCAGCCAAGAGCACCACAATAAATTCTAGCACACAAAAGCCACATTTCAAAGGCCAAGCTGCAGACTAGACGGAAAAGCTGGCAGGAGAAAACAGTCTCTGAACTTTGAAAGAGATGCAAGAAAGTTGTGGAAACTAATAAAACAACTTAACAATGAGGGCACAGTGAGAAACTCAAAAATTGCACTACATAAAGACGGAAACATCTTAACAGGAAAGCAAGCAGCTGCCCATTTTGCAGACTCATTTGCATAAGATAACAATATCAAAATTAGCCCAGAGAAACAACAAGAGATTCGAAAGAAATGGCAACATATGGGACAGAATGAAAAAGTACATGAAGTTCTGGAGGCACCCATCACAATCAGCGAACTGGAGCTAGTCATATCAAAACTGAAAATGAGAAAGTCACCATGAGCTGACAATATCTCCAGTGAAATGATTAAGAACTTAGGAACAATGGCCAAAACAAAACTGTTGCAGATCTTCAATAACAGCTGGACCTTAGGCAGCGTTCGATAAGCCTGGAGAGAAGCAATCATGATGTGTCTCCTAGAATCAGTGAAAGACAGTTCATCAATCACAGACTGTGCCACAGCAGGCTGGCTTTAAGCAGTGCTACTCTATGGGAGATCAGATAATCTACCTATCTTAAGAAATTGAGGATGCATTTCAAAAGAAGAAACTGGTGCTTGCGGCATGGATAGATCTAAATAGAGCCTTTGACAAAGTCTAGAAAGAAGGTCTGATCAAGAAACTGAAGAACTTTTAACTCAATGGAAGAATGTACAAATGGGTGAAAGCATACTTTCACAACAGAAGAACCCGAGCACAGATAGATGCAAGAGCAAGAAAATACTACTGCGTCACAGTCTTCCCCAGGGCAGAGTTTTGTCCCCTACGCTGTTTCTAGTTTTCATCAATGATCTTGTTGCTAATCTACCACATGGAATTAAAGCGGCAATGTACACTGATGACCTGGTTCTTTGGAGCACAAATGAACATGCATCAGTGGCCATCAGATTGCTACAAAGAGTTTTAGATGCATTTGTTGCATGGGCAAATAGATGGTGTGTCAGCATAAACACTGACAAGTGCAGCACCACTCTATTTACCCTCTCTCCAAAACAAAAGTAGGGATCATCATGATACATGGAATAAGAGAAAATACCAACACACCTTGGAGTAACATTTGATGACAGGCTGACATGGAGAAAGCACATCAACAAAGCAGTAGCAAAAGCCTTCCTGAGAAAACTAAGTGGAACCACATGGGGAGCCAGTTGGAAAATATTTATCCTCCTGAAAACTATTTCAGAGCGAAATCCATGGAAAGAGGAACATAGACTATCAATACATATCCAGACAAAAGTGAGAGGACTATTTGACAAGGAAGGACAGAACACTGTAAAACACAGAACAGCCACTCTCAGATGCCTTGATGAAGAATACCCACAGGACCTCTGGATCTAAGTCTTTACAGATGGGTCACCACAAAATGCTGTTCAAAATGGAGGAGCCAGAGTACCAACAGGAAAGTACTGCCATAACTTTGATGCTGAAATTGAGGCATACAAGATAGCAACAGAGCAACTAAATACCAGCCAAGGTACACAACCTGTGGTGCTACTGATGCAAAATCAGTACTTGAGTACTTGTTTGGGAAATTGCCAGTACTAAGGACACTACTTTCTGAACTTAGCGGTCAGCAAAAGGTCACCATACACTGGATACCATCCCATTGTGAAGAACTTGGAGATGAGAGATCTGATCAACTGGCTAAGGAAGGAGCAAAAGGAGAACAGCCTGATGTGCCTGTTACATACCACCAAAAGAAAAAAATGATCAAATCAATCAGAAAGCCACCAAAACCTGCTCAAGATGACTACCACATTATGGACATATCAGAGCAAGTCATTACTCTGTGCCTCAGACTAGGACACAATAGATTACACCTCCACAAATATACAAATTTCAAGATTGATTTAGCCATGTACACATGTGGCTTGCATCGCAGACAGCAGATCACTTGCTCCAAAACTACCCAAAATACAACACATCTAGACAAACCTTCTGGCCTAGAGAAACGACAGTGGAAGATAAACTCTATGGTCCGCTGAGTGAACTAAAACAGACAGTTAAATTCATACAAGAGACAACATTGCAGTTATAGACATTTCATGCGAACGAAAGAAGACTCATTAGATGTATGAAAGGGTTAAAAAAGATACAACAAAGAATGGCTGCCTCTGTAAGTATTGCATCAACTTTAATGTTTGTTTGATGTGTGACACGAGTAATAAGGATTTTCCATAGAGCAGTCATGTATTATGTTATTTTTGTCATGACAAGCCAATATCATTACACTGCAAATGATTGCCAAACTCAAATTTTTAAAGGTACTTGAGAAATAATATATCATAAATTATGTCTTGAAGTAATCATAAGACACTTTTTAATCATTAATCATCTTGATAAACAAAATAACAAATTCATGTATATAGTTTATATTTGTGTACACATTAACATGCAAATCTTTTCAGACTGACCGTGCACATACGATTGAGAATAAACTACCATCAAGTGTCAAGATAGAACAACCTGAAGTCTATTTAGGTCAAGGTAAGGTTAAGAGCAATATAATGTAACAGTTAATTGAATATTCTTTACAGGATGTTGCAATCAACCCTCGCATTTATTGGCTGTATTTGTGATATGCTAGATAATTCTACATTTCAGAGTTTGCCATTGCTTTCTGAATTGTCAAAGCTTTATACAATCAAAATAAACACAATAGCAGAATGTAAATCTACTTAGACAGTGGGAAAAAGAAGGTCATAGTTGTGACCGAGTATCCACCGGGATCAGTGTACAACTCTGCATTGAGCTGAGCAGGGCACTCTCTTGTCCTGATAATCAGAAACTGCTGTCAAGGTAGAGGTTAAATACCCCCCGGGAATATGATAGGCAAGGGAAAAACCACCACATTGCTTCCCTAGACAAGCTTACAATAGGAACATGGAATGTGAGGACATAGTTGATATAGGAAAATTACAAAATGTAATACATGAAATGAAAAATATGAAGATTAATGTCCTAGGCATGAGTGAGATGAGGTGGAGGAGATCTGGAAAGTAATAACAGACAAACACACAAAAATTTGTTCAGAAGGCAACACATACAGAAATGTAGTAGAACTAATATTTTATGAGAAAACAGCTAAATTAATTAATGAAGTTTTGATTGAGTCCATCCATCATGTTTTGATTGAGTCAGATAGTTATTCTCAACTTAAAAGTCAGACGAAGAGATAAATATTATACAAGTGTAGGTACCAAAAACAAGCAGTATTGAAGTAGAATTACAAACATATTATGACATAGTAGATTTAGTAACATGAGATAATGATAGTTCTTGGAATAACCTAGGTCAGATATCGACTGAAAGTCCACATGTCTAAGTTAATCAGAATTAACATTCCTAGGAATCATCATCATCATCATCAAGTGCCCTGCCAGCTGGGGTAGGCGTTCATGGCTCTCCACAGATCTCGGTCTTTGGTTTTCTGGATCAACTCTGCTGCTGATATTCCTCCATGCCACCGTCTCAATCCATCCAGCATCATCTCTCTTGGTCTGTCTCTGCCTCTCTTCCCCTCAATCTTTCCAGTTGTCACGATGTTCTCTAATGCCTCTCTTCTCATTACATGACCAAAGAAAGCTGTTTGTCTCTTTCTTATTGTTGTATATAGTGTTCTAGTTTCATTAGCCTGTTTCAGGTAGTCGTCGTTAGTTACTCTGGCTGTCCAAGGAATTCTCAGCATTCGTCTCAGGAACCACATCTCTGTTGCTTCCAATTTCTTCTTAATTTGTTCATTTACATTCCAAGATTCACTGCCATACAGCAAAACTGGTTCTACATAGCATTTCAGCATTCTCTTTCTTACACTCAGTGATAGTGACCTATTGCACTGAAATGCAGCCTTTGCCTGCCCTATTCTGCTCTTAATCTCTGTTGTACATCTTCCATCTGAAGTTATAAATGTCCCTAGGTATCTTCTTCTTCTTCTGCGTTCATCCGGATTTTTTTTCCGGATGTGATTGCGTTGTGCCTGTTTACAGCAGAGCTGCGTTCTTGCGCCGTTAGGTTAACCTTCCCGGGGGTTTCTTAGGACGTTTGAATCTCACTGTTGTGGTGTTATTCCCCATCCTAGCTGACCCATATAGAACAGCCAAAGACATCCTGATCAACCCTCAAGGGAAGGCAGGGGCAGACCATGGGCATTCCCCGCCATCCAAGGAGGCTTCCATACTTGCAGAGCCATCACACAGCGCTCTGGTGCTGGGCTCACCCAAGGAATCGTCACGTCCTGCATATGGCTGCTTAGCCTCACTTCCGTATATTGAGCCTTCCGTTCACCATAGGCTGTTCCTCCGGAAACCAGAAGAATGCAGTCTGCAGATGACATCCACACAGTGAGCTTTCGATTAAGACTTTCCACATAATGGATTTGCTATCCAAGCAATTTTCCATTTCGTGCCACTAGGACACTTTTCCCACCTTTTATGAAGCCCACACAGTGAGCTTTCGATTCTGACGTTTCACGTAATGGATTTGCTATCCAAGCAATATTCCATTTCGTGTCACTAGGACACTTTTTCCACCATTTACGAAGCCCACACAGTGAGCTTTTGATTCTGACTTTCCACGTAATGGATGTGCTATCCAAGCAATATTCCATTTCATGCCTCTGGGACACTTTTGTAACCGACATACCTGTGGTATGAAGTGTGGCAGTCTAAATACATCTTCATGCACCTTTAGATGTCAACCTGAATGTAGTTAAAGTAAGCTGTAGTCAACTTGAGCTTCTTGATATCTCCATAGAGCTTGTCCTCAAATGAAGCAGGCGTGGGCCAAAATATCTTTCTCTGTTCTGCATATATTGGGCACTCCTGGAGCAAATGTTTAGCTGTCATTTTATCAGTTCCACAATTACATTCATCGGTATCTCCTATCTTTAGTTTATTGAACAAGTGGTGTTTCAGCCTGTTATGTCCTGTGCGGAGTCTGAAGATTGCTACTTGTTCTCTTCGGTCGAGTTTATAATATGCATCATCCTTCTGGTGGCCTGGATGCTCTGATTCCCATTTGGTTCTATAAGTGCTTTTTATAAACCTTTTTGCCTCATTATAGGTTATGTCTATGTCAGGCTGTGGTAATCGTCCACCCTCTGTTGCTAGTCTGTCAGCCTCTTAATTTCCAGGTATACTGCAATGTGACGGGATCCACTGTATTACAACTTTTTTGGATTTCTGGCATAGACCATGGAGTGCTGCTCTTAGGTCAGCTAGTTCTGTGATGTTTTTGCTCTTCGGTATTGAGAAAGCTGACTTTGCATCTGTGAAGATAGCTATTTGCTTCTCTTTATTTTCCTCCATCAAGAGCATTTCTGCTGCAGTTTTCAAAGCCTCAAAGGGTTTCCGGTTTTAGGTCAAGATGGCGAGACGTGTTTCTTTCTAGCTCGGCTTAATACGGTTGATCGGCGGTCCGACAAACCACCATCGTAAAACTTCCCGTTGTTTCAGAACCAGATTTCTGGCTCTAAATGTTATGTTGCTTCACTGAAATTTGTTGAATTCCAAGGATATTTCATATTGGCTATTGGAACGTTAAAATCCAACCCACGTGTGTAGTGAGGTGTGTGTTGTGTTATGAACGGTTACAACCGGACCGGGACATTCTCAACGTGTTTCCTTCTATCGACGATCCGACTAATCATTTTCCGTTGCTTCAAGATCAGTAAATGTTATAATGTGCCGCTCAAATATGTTAAACTCCAAGGATACTTTCAAGATTGGTTATTGGAATGTCAGAACTATGTACCAGACGGGGAAAACGACCCAGGTGTGTAATGTTATGAATGAATACAACCTAGAAATTCTTGGGGTTAGCGAGTGCAGATGGACTGACTCAGGTAAGACATTTCTCAACTGTGAACAAAGACACATAATTTATTCAGGAAGAACCGACAACCATCATTCGAACGGAGTCGCTATCATCATGTCAAAAAATGTAGAAAGATCACTGATCAGCTGGGAACCAGTAAATGATAGAATCATAACAGCGCGTTACCAAATGAAATATTTCAAACTAACAATCATACAATGCTACGCACCTACCAACGACGATACAGACATCAACAAAGATAATTTCTATGAACAACTACTTGGTACCATCAACTCATCTCCCAAGCACGACATTGTTGTTGTAATGGGTGATTTCAATGCCAAGATAGGGTCTGACAATAAGGGTGTTGAAAGATATATGGGAATTCACGGCTTAGGGGATATGAACCAAAACGGAGAGAGACTACTAGAATTCTGTGAAATAGCAAATCTGATAGTAGCAAACTCTTTATTTCCGCACAAAGATATACACAAAGTCACGTGGAACTCGCCTGATAACATCACAAAAAATCAGATAGACTATTTTTGCATTAATGCCAAATTCCGTTCATCAGTACAAGACGTCAGAGCCTACAGAGGTGCAGATGCTGGCAGTGATCACAATCTCTGCATTGCCAAACTAAAAATAAAGCTCAAGACTCTGCACAGATCACCCAGAATTAAGAAAATAAACTCACAGTCCCTACTGACTAAAGAACACCAGCTCACATTCAATTCAGAGGTACGAAGCAGCTATGCTAACAAAGAAAGTGTATCGAGCAATGCGAATATTAAAAACAACATTGAAGAAAATTTGAATTTCCTAAAAAATACCTTGCTAAATGCTGCAACAAACACAGTCGGCTACGTACAAAGACAGAAGAAGAAGTGGCTATGCGATAACACCTGGACGAAGATACATTAGTGCTTTTGAATTCAACACCCGGATGCCCAAGAGAAAATAAACCACCTCCAAAATGTTTAAGGGCAAATTGGTCTCCAAATTAACACCACAAAAACAAAGACTATTGATCTTACCAACAGTTCAGATGACACCAAATTGAACAGCTACGTTCTTGAAAAAGTCAACAGCTTTACATACCTAGGAAGCAAAATGACATCTACAGGGGACTCAACACCAGAAATATCAACTAGAATCACACTGGCATCTAGTGTCTTCAATAAACTGTCAAACATCTGGAAGTCAAAGACACTCAGCAAACACACAAAACTTAAAATCTTCAACTCTTGTGTGATTCCAGTGTTAACGTATGGATGTGAAAGTTGGAAATCAACGGTAGCTTTAGATAAAAAATTAGACAATTTTGAGAACAAATGTCTTAGAAGACTTCTAAACATCCACTGGACAGACTTCAGAACCAATTCGCAAATAAGACAAGAGACTAAGCAAGATACAGTATTCAATTTCATAAGAAGACGCCGTTGGAACTACATCGGCCATGTACTCAGAATGGACAAGTCAAGACTCCCCTACCAAGCCCTCATATGGTCACAAGTAGGGAAAAGAAAACGGGGAAGACCAAGAGAGACCCTGCGTAGAACCATCATTAGAGAAGGCTCATTCAATGGCCAAGTAGATATCCAAGATCTACAACAGGTAGCAGCGAACCGCCAAGCATGGAGAGACAGGACTTCTGCCCTATGCGCCGCCTTAGGCTCGAGAGGAAAGACTAACTAACTAAGTCCAGTATGGTTTGTAATTTTTCCTCGCTCCTCTTGGAATGGACTCAGTGGCTGCCTGTATTATCGCTCTGTTTAGACTTTCCACCATTTGCTTTATGTTGCCATATCGTGTATTTATGTTTTCACAATATTTGTCTGTTAGTATGGCAAATCTGTCCCAATCTGCTCGTTTGTAATTCCAGTGGGCAAGGGCTTTTGCTCCTGTGGAATATACTCCATATTCATTACAAGCTTGATTGGTCTGTGGTCACTACCTGCTAATTGGTCCAGCACATGGCGATCGATTTTGTGAAGAATGTCTCCTGTGCAGAAAGCTAAGTCTGGAGTAGAAGTGGTAAGCCATCTTCTGGAGTAGAAGCTCGGTGTGTCATCCGCTTTGTTGAGTAGATGGAGATTTGAGTCTATTTCCCAGTCCTCCAATTCATCTCCTCTTTTGTCAGTATCTGGGTATCCCCATCTTTCTGAACGGCTATTAAAGTCTCCGACAATAATGCAGTTTGTGTCAGTTATTTTCATGTTTGAGAGTGTAAGGTGCTTATCTGCTGGGCTATACAGATTGTAGATTCTCATTTTCACGTCCTTTATCATTATATCAACACCTATAATTTCCGTTTGGTTGTCAGAGATCACATACTTTGCTGCAAGGTATTGTATTTCGTGTAAGTATTAGAACTCCTCCTTTGTGTCCTTCACGGGCGAAACTTGTGGCCTGATATCCTCTTACTGAGAATTTATGATTGGCGTAGAGGTGTGTCTCTTGAATGCATGCCACATCTATTTTATCTTTATGAAGACGCTGTGTTAGGGAGTCTTTCTTCTTGTAAACTCCTTCGGCATTCCACTATAGTATGTTGAGTGTCCGGGGTATTTGGTCAATAGCTCTTAACCTACTCCTCTGTGCCTTGACTCCACAGCACAGGGGAAGGTGACCACCAGTAGTCATGGGTAGACCACCTCGAGGCAGGGGGCCCGGCACTATCGCCGCCTGATGGGACTTCACGGGATTAACACCATAACGATTAAGTCCCTAGGTATCTAAAATTATCCACTTGTTTAAGAATTTTTCCATCTATTTCTATGTCACATTTTGGTGTCACCATTTTCTTTGATATCACCATTGTTACTGTTTTCTTGATATTCAAGGAAAGTCCTTTCTGTGCACTCTCTGATACTACAATGTCCAATAATTGTTGTAGGTCTGTTGTATTATCCACCACCAATACTGTGTCATCTGCATAGCGTATATTGTTTATATTATATCCTCCGATTAGTATTCCTGGCATCTCTTTGATCTTTCTCATTATTACTTCGCTATATAGGGAAAAAAGACCTGGTGACAAGACACACCCCTGTCACACTCCTAGCTTTATGTGTTCGTAACTACCCTCTTTATTTCCAATTTAAATTGCTGCTTCTTGGTTCCAGTAAATATTCTTTATTATTCTTAAATCTGTCCCATCAATGTTATCTTCCAATATTTTAATTAGCTCATCCTGTTTTACTTTATCAAATGCCTTAGTATAATCTATGAAGCATAAATATATGTCTTTCTGTTTCTCTATTGACCTTTCTATTAGTGTCCGTAATGTATATATTGCATTGTTTGTGCCCTTTCCTTCCACAAATCCATACTGTTCTTCACTAATTTCCATTTGTATTTTCTTTCTGGTTCTTCTCATTATGATTCTGAGCAGAAGCTTAGTGATATGGTTTATGAGGTTAATTGTACGAAAATCTTCAGATTTATTATCTTCAGAATATTATTTAACATTTTGGTTAATATATCTACTTCAAATTCTCTGTCAACGTCTAGAGGTATTAGAAGGTGACGAGTTCAAGACAGGTAGATAGTACAAGCATAGATAAGGCATAAACACATGAGTTAATGAGATATGATTTATTACTCCATGATAAAATCATACAATAATGTCTCATCTGTCATTACAACGTTCATTCTCACACTAATTAATAATATAGCAATAATGTAGCAATGCAATACGTTACGATACAAGCCACTACGCTCTCGTATCACAGCCACACACACAAGCACAAGTCAAGCGGCTTAGCTATTCAATGGCCTTAAAGTCCTAGGTATAGTCTATCCTGTCAAACTCTCAGTCATGCATCCTCTCTCTGTCATGTCTAAAGCCCGTCTGGCTTCTCCTCGACTGCCCGGTGGTCACGAGGTGTTTGCCCCTCATGCAACCCATGGGAAGTCATGTATCGCATACGCCTGGTTGAGGCTAGGCATATTGCGTTCTTCTATTCAGGGTGACCCTGTTCTTCACGGGTACAGTCCTGTCTCTACTGTCTTCAGCATCTAGACTGTTCTCCTTCCCCCGTACTCACCCCATGTCCCTATCTCTAATGTCTGTCCTCTCCTCTGTCACCTACAGGACCTTGACATTCTCCCAATACTTCTAATTCTTCTATTGTGATTTCATCTGGTCCAGCTGTTTTTCCTTCATATATTTCATAGCGTCAGTGACTTATTCTTTTTAGAATAGGTAGATCTTCTAAGTTACTATTCTTCTGTTAATTCTTCCCTTTCCCCATCATATAATTCTCTTATATGCTGACTCCACCTCTTCATTATATCACCTTCCTCCAATAATATCTTTCCTGTTTTTGATTTCAAACACCCTATATTTATTCTTATTTTTGTGCATATTTTTTGTATCTTTAATGGCATTTAATTCAAATTTTTTGCATTGCTCATTTAACCAACTTTCCTTTGCCTTCCAACAATTCTCTTTTATTTCTTTATTTATCTTAGCGTATTCTTGTTTGTTATTTTTACTCTGTTTTCTTTTGTCCGTCAGCATTAAGATTTCTTCATTCATCCATTTTTTCTTAGTTATTTGACTTCTCTCCGGTAATATTTCTTTGCTAGTTTGATGAACGGAGTCCCTTAACATTTCCCATTGTTCATTTATACTCTGTATTTTAGCTATTTATTGTCCTTGAATTTCTTTATCTACTTTCAGAACCTCTTTATTAAGTCTCATGTTCCTAAACATTTTTTTCCCTCTCTTTAATCTTACTTTTATTTGTCCACATGGTGGTACATGATCACTTTTACAGTCAGCGCCAGGCATTGTTTTTACATTAATTAGAGCATTTCTAAATCTTTTATTAATTAGTATGTAGTCAATTTGGTTGCATATTTTCTATATCTTCTATATATAGAAAAGATATATATATATCTTTTCTATATGTGTATAGTCATCTTTTATGGTGTTTAAACCACGTGTCTCCAATTATCATATCATTGATATTTGCCCATTCTATTAGCTTTTCCCCTCTTTCATTTCTTGTACCTAAACCACAATTCACCACTACATCCTCCATTTTTCCCTTTCCTACGTTTGCATTAAAATCTCCAAGTATTATCTTTATTTCCTATGATCCAATTTGAGCCATTGCCATTTCTATTTCATCGTAAAAGTGTTGTATTTCTTCATCACTACTGCTTGTTGTTGGTGCATATACTTTATCTACTTTCAGAACCTCTTTATTAAGTCTCATGTTCCTAAACATTTTTTTCCCTCTCTTTAATCTTACTTTTATATGTCCACATGGTGGTACATGATCACTATTACAGTCAGCGCCAGGCATTGTTTTTACATTAATTAGAGCATTTCTAAATCTTTTATTAATTAGTGTGTAGTCAATTTGGTTGCATATTTTCTATATCTTCTATATATAGAAAAGATATATATATATCTTTTCTATATGTGTATAGTCATCTTTTATGGTGTTTAAACCACGTGTCTCCAATTATCATATCATTGATATTTGCCCATTCTATTAGCTTTTCCCCTCTTTCATTTCTTGTACCTAAACCATAATTCCCCACTACATCCTCCATTTTTCCCTTTCCTACTTTTGCATTAAAATCTCCAAGTATTATCTTTATTTCCTATGATCCAATTTGAGCCATTGCTATTTCTATTTCATCGTAAAAGTGTTGTATTTCTTCATCACTACTGCTTGTTGTTGGTGCATATACTTGTATAATATTTATATCTATTGGTTTGCCTTTGATTTTCACCAAAATAACTCTGAAATACACCAGTATCCATTAATTGACTTGGCTGTTTCTTCGTCAAGTGTTATTCCTACACCTTTTTCATGTGTATCCCCTCCAGAATAAATTATTGTGTGGTTGTCAGCTATAATTTTGTGCGATCCCTTCCATCTCATCTTGCTAATGCCTAGTATATTCATTTTCATGCTATCCATCTCTCTTAGAACATTGTTCAACTTTCCTAGCTCATTTAATGTCCTAACATTCCATGTTTCTACTCTAAATTTATTTATTTTATTTATGATTTTGCCATCAGTAGCTGGATGACGGTCTGGTGTCACCTGTGGCTCATGACTGTCCCTACCGGACGACGATGTTCTAAGACAGCCATTAACGTCGTTCACTAACTCTTATATATGTTTTGCCATGAAGTCTTGGGAAGATAATGTGGTGGTTTCCCCTTGCCTTCCACATCCACATGGTGGCCTTTTACCTCTACCTTTACAGCCATTTCCGACTGTAAGGACAAGTGAATGCCCTGCTCTGCTCAGCTGCAGAGTTGTCCACTTATTCCGGTGGATACTCGGTCCTTAGAGCTGTGTTAGCCACACCGTGGTGTGTTTCCATCCTCTACCACGGGGAGGTGCAGTTGGGATTTTCCCTTCCTAAAGTTATGGTCTATGAACAAAACTCTCCAGTACTTTTTAGAGGACCTAGGAATACAAATGTATACAAGGCAATAGTTGCATACCTGATTCGACTGATTGTCATATCTAAAGTGAACAGTTCTAGCAAGCCTTTTTGTACTAAGTATGATCCATGCTCTTAATTTCTTTGGCGCCTCCCTGTCTGTTTAAAGTTACAATTCACACTCCTGGGGTTTCAATTTCCTGCATTCAATCACACCCTCTGGCGCTCCTTATTTGGTTTTAATTGCAGCCTTCAATCTGCTTTCACACCTCATTCAGTCTGTGGGAGGCTGGACTTGGCATGTTATCAGTGACAGCCCCAGGCGGACTCTTTTGTCTGTCTGAACCAGCCTGCTAGGTCATGACTGGGTGGTTTTAATTGCCATTCACAGTTCATTGAGTCTGCCCTCCAGTGGGGTGTACTTATAAATTTGGCATTCCACACCTTGTGTCTGGACTGGCTGGGTAGCTTGACGGCCCTATTAGTCTATTGGTAACCCAGGGTGTCTTATCAAGCAGAACCTTTTACCTGTATTCTGACAGATGAGCCCTGGCATCAAATTGAAGAGGGTTCCCATGTAGCAGTGGACCTTGGTGGTTTGTAATCTTTCCTAAAGGCTAGACATCTTGTACACTGCTTGTAGAGAATGCAGTTCATTCTTCTGTTGATTTCTCTAAGTGGTCCCTCAGATGTAAACTGAGAAAGTGTTCTGGGATGTTAAAATGGCATTCCGCGACAAGCATCAGCCAATGACCAATAATTTCCAAACATTGTCCTCTAAAGGTTTAATCTAAATAACTGATGTTTCTGCTAACTTAATGGAAAGGTAAATACCTCCTGGAGTTTAGTGCACTGTAGCAGATGTGTGGACCAAGAATTCTGAGTTACAATGAGGAACAGTAACACTAAGATGAATTTAGAAATACAGAATTTTGAGTTACAATGAGGAAGTTTTATTTTTAGACATCCCACTTAACCCTTTTAGGACGGAACAACATTGGGCCAAATTTAGATTTCCCTCTGAAGAAGGCGGAGTCATTTTCTTTTTTGGAGTACAGAAATGACTGAAGTGACAATCTTATAAATTAAAAAAAATATATTAGAACCCTATATAGGTTCGACCCCCGCTCGTGACTTGCGGGATACTGAGCCGGCCGCTCAGAAAGCAATGGCAAACTACTGAGCGTAATCTTGCCAAGAGATCAACAGACAGCTGAAAGATGCTGCTGTTGACAGCAAGGTCCTGTAAAGGATATGCGAATTTAAAAAAAAAAAAATTATAGGTAAATACAAGTATATATATTCTTAAAGAGGATAAACTAAAGTTTATTTCTGTGCATGGCTGAAGTTATTTTGTTCATGTTTATGCAAATTTGGTGACCTCATATGCATTTTGTGAAAAATAAAATATTTAATAACATCATAATATTTTGTAATAAAATACATTTTCAAAAAATGGTAATCACATAAAATTTTCTCACTGAATGTCTACACCACTTTAGAATAATTTGGAACATTTATGGTTAGAAAAGTAGCAACCATGAAGTCCCTTTTGACATTTGTTGCACATTGAACCAAACCCATGTTGAGAATTATGGCTATGAAGGCCCTCATTTCATTCGCAGTAACCTCAACCCAACTGTGAGCCACAGACCTTCTAATATTGAGAACTCCACTATCTAGAAACTGCCTGACATATCTGTTTGTTTCTTTCATAAACAATTTAATAAGATTGAGTGTGAGAAACAACTCCAAATACATAATATTTGGGGCATATAGGTAGTCCAAATAGGTGGTCCGGACATCTCCATGAATGGATATGGATCAACACGATCATCTTTAGTCCCAATACACCTAAACCACGGGAACACGAGGTCTGAATCCTCATCTGACTTTCCGTATCACTACAATCATTATTTGACAGCCCTGAACTGTCAAAATTGCTACTATCAGAGCTTGACAAAGCTAGCACTTCTTCGGGTTCAAAGCTGACCATTTTAGAAATCACAGATCCACGAAAAACTGGGTATCTGCGTTAAAACTTACAAATGTTAAATCCCTCTGTTAGAAACGCATGCTGTAAGCTGCCATTTTGCAAAGTAAAGCTGAGATCATACTTCAGCTTAGATCATACGTCAGATCACATCATCATGAACTTTGATTATACATCAGCTCATATCATACGTGAACTTAAATCATACATCAACATTATGTCATCCTAGATCAGGGGTGCGCAAACTACATCCTGCGGGCTGCATGCAGCCCTGCAACTGATATGCGGCCCTCAAGGGCATTTAGAAATACATTTTTTTTTACTTTGCATTTAAGTAATTTTGTTGACTTTTACAGAATTTTATGTACTGTTATGATTGTCTTAAATTTTTTAAATAATATTTCTTTCTAATTTTCTAGTTTTGCAAACAGTCCTTGACCTTCGTAATGTAATGCTAAAATGTGAATTTATTGATTTTAATATAGATAAATATTTATCGACATGTTAAAATTTAATAAGGATGATTTTATAAAAAATAGATATTTCTCCGGTGGATAAAATGATTTATTTTGCAAGAAAAAAATTACAAGTTTCTTCTTCTTCTTCTTCAGCATTCCGAGCCATTGAGGTTCTTTGCTTAAGATACAAGCCGTCTCCATTCGTCTCTCTGGTTGACCTTCTCTTGCCAGTCGCTTATTCCTAGTGCTTGTAGGTCTGTATGTATATTATCTCTTCTTGGTCTACCTCGGGGTCTGCGGTCATTTATTTCCTGAGTGTAAGCGAGTTTTGTTTCCCTATTATCTTCCATTCTTTCTATATGCCCCAGCCATTGTAGTCTATTAGCCTTCATGATACCAGTGATTAGTGGGGATTTAGACAGATCATAAATGTCTTTGTTACTTCTTCTTTTCCACTCTCCACTTTGTGAACACTAATGGGCCCAAAGATGCGTCTTAAAAAGATATTTTTGCTGTTAAAAATTATTTCCATATTTACTATGTTCAAATTAATTTATTTGTTTGTAGTAGTCCTGATGAAAGAAATTAAACGACGACTATCAATTGCTCTTCAAAGACTTAAACAACTGAATAAATTACGGAGTGGGACAGAAATAACTACAAAAATTAGATTTTTAAGAGCATGCATCTTTCCCATTGCAATATACGCCTGTGAGACCTGGACACTTACTAAACAAGCTGAACAGTGCATAAATGCCTTTGAATATAAATGTTATAGACGAGTTCTAAGAATATCTTGGGTAAAGAAAACAACAAATGCATCAATACTTCAAGAGCTAAATACTGAAGAAGATTAGTTATTAAAGACCATAAAACAAAGAAAATTAAGATATTTATTTTCACTTGAAACGTCACAAAAGTTTGGAGAGAACAATAATGGAGGGGTATATGCCTGGGAAGAGGAAGGCCAAGGAGAAGATGGCTGAATGATGTGGTGATGATCTCCAGATGGGTGTATCAGATGCGGGACATCTTGCTTATCACTGAGAGGTTTTCTGGAAAGTTGTTATGGGAGCGAGGTTCTGCAAAGGACATGCTCATTAATGAATGAATAAATGAGTAGTCTTGATATATTTCTGAAATTTATTTTGAGGTTACTCCTTGTTTTCCAAATAATCTATTTTTACACACAGCTGGAAGTAGGTTTTGTTTCATTTCCTTTTTAAAGTTTTCTAAAATTCTAACTTACAATTTTATGAAAATAATGAGTGTCACTAAAAAAAATGTAAGATCGAAGATGAATGTTGTGTTTTTAATGATGAATGGACAATTAAGTACTGTTTTATAAAAGTTAGTAGGAAGTCAGTTTCCTTGTTGTGTCGTGAGTCAGTGGCTGTCTTCAAGGAGTACAATTTAAAAATACATCAAACAAAACATTCCGATTTCGGATACAATTTAACAACCGAAGAGAGGGAAAGGAAATGCCTGGAGTTAGTGAAAAATTTGGAGAAATGGCAAACTGTTTTCACTAGTCTTCAATTCAAGATGCTGCAACAGAAGCTAGTCTCATGCTGTCATGCAGAATTGTAAAATGGAACAAGCCATTTTCTGATGGTGAGTTCATCAAGGAATGTTTGCTATATGCAGCAAACATGTGTCCAATAAAAAAAAAAAATAAACAAATTTGAAATCACGGAGAACTGTGGTCAGATGTGTTGACGAGATAAGTGACAATTTGATGCATAAAACTTCAAGATGCAAATAAACAATTTTTGTGGTACTCTCTTGCATTGGAAGAGAGTACCGACGTACATGATGCTGCCCAATTATTGATATTTATATGTGGAATCAACGACTGGCAAGAGAAGGTCCACCAGAGAGACGAATGGAGACGGATTGTATTTGCAGCAAAGAACCTTAATGGCTCGCAACGCTGAAGAAGAAGAAGAAGAAGATATGTGGAATAAACACTGCTTTCAAACTCACTGAAGAGTTACAGAGTGTTGAGTCACTCAAAGATATAACCATATGCCATGATATATTCAATGCTGTTAATAACTGTATTGAAACAACTGGGTTGGTTTGGAATAAGATTAAGATCTGTTAAACAGATGGAGCTCATGCTTTGACTAAAAAAAAATGTAGGTCTGGTAAAGTTGATAAGTGATAAGATTAAAGCAGATTATCATGACTACACATTATTACTACTTCACTGTGTGATCCATCAAGAAAGTCTGTGTAAAACTTTTGAATGTTAAGCATGTTATTGACCCAGCTGTCAGTGTCATCAACCTCATCAGATCAAGAGGACTTAATCACAGACAGTTCAAGGCATTACTTGATGATTTGGGAACTGAAAATTCCGATGTCCTGTACCACACTAGTGTTCAATGGCTGTTTCGGCAAGGTGTTGAGGCTGGTGTGGGACCTCAGAGAAGAAATAGTGATGTTCCTAGAGATGAAGGGCATTGAATGTGACTTTAATAATAACATTGTCAATAAAGAGTGGAAGTTAGACTTTATGTTTGCCATTGAAATTGTGGAAAATTTAAATTAACTGAATGTCAAACTTCAGGACAATGGTGTGTTTGCACATGAATTGTATGTACATGTAAGATCATTTCAGGCAAAACTCTCACTGTTCTCCAGACAAGCAAGTAAAAAAAAAAGGTTTTGTCAATTCCCTTTGCTGAAACAAGAAACAATGTCTGGTGAAATGACTGAAAAGTACAAATGACAATTAGATGCATTGACTGAAGAATTTGGATGGAGATTCCAAGATTTCCAGAACTTAGAGCCACAGTTCAGTATTCTCAGTTCCCCTTTTAGTGCAAAGCTAATACAGTCACAGAGGACATATAGTTGGAGCTGCTTGACTTACAAGCAGATAATGACTTGACAGAGAAATTCAAGTCAGATAGTTTGCTGGATTTCTATGGGTCTTTATCAGAAGAATCATTTCCCAACTTAAAAAACTTTGCAGCTAAACTTTTATCATTATTTGGATCAACATACATTTGTGAACAAGCATTTACTTACTTGAAGATCAACAAATCTAAGAATAGGTCTTTATTGTCGGACTGCAACTTGCATGCTGTCATGCTAATTTCAACAAGTAAACTTGCTGCAGATGTCAAGAATATTATCAAAAATTGCAAGCAGTTACATACATATAATTAGAAATCAGCAATTGTAGTGACAGTGTAGTCAGTTTGTGTCTAAATTAAAGCCATTGATAGATAATTTTAAAAATTGTGTTATAATTTTAAAAAATTGTAAAATCTTGTTAACAAATTAGTAAAAGTTGTTGTCCATATTGTAAAATATAATGTATAAGTAAAATAAAATTGCAATAATTAGTTATTTATACTATTTAATAACCTATAAATAATTCATAATTACTTATTGTCATAGGTTGCTGTAAACAAAGTGGACATAATATGTATGTCCACTTTACATTTGTTAATGTGGCCCTACACACACAAAGTTTGTCCACACCTGTCCTAGATCATACATCAGCCTATAACATACATTAGCCTAGATCAGGGGTCACCAAACTTTTTTCACGGTGGGCCGGATAACTGACAAAATGATGAGCGCGGGCCGGATCCTCTTTCTGTACAATACTTGCGCCATCTGCGTGGCGAAGGTCTTACGGGCGCTGTTCGTAATCACATATATGCACATTCAAAACACAGCTGCACACGATTTGGCAGCAGAATACGTTGCGCTGTTTTTTTACGCTATGAAATAGGTGCCGTTGTTCAGAAACTACTTAAAGTAAACTTGCCAAATCATTAACAATAGCAAAAAATGCTGGTGTTGACTGCAAACGTCGTGTAAAGGATATGCAACTAGCTTTAACAGTACTTGCAGGCCAGAGAGAAAGCTCGGGTAAAAAAGACGAAAAACTAAGTTAATCATGGGTGAGTGTGATGCACACACACACAAAAACAAAGACAACCAATATACTTATTTACTAAAAAAATAATTATCAAAGAAGGCGACGTTAGCAAAAAGATAGTTACATCAGACCTAGTGTTCATATATCCAAATCTCACAAACTAAGCAGCAAAAATGCTTAGTGAGATTTGTGAAACTGATATTTGGCTTTCAAGAGATCATGAATGTTTGGTCTGGAATTGCTGCAACCAGTCACGAGAATTGCTTTCAAATGTTCATCAGCCAATCTTGTTCGATGTGTTGACTTTACACACTTCATTTAAAAAAATGTTTGTTCTAAACACTGATGCCATACTAGCAGCGAATTTTTTCGGTTTCGAAAACTCGACATCGGGTAAGCAGAGGTAACATTCAACAAGATTTCCCTCTCTGTGCTTCTCTTTCAACAAGTCATTTGCTAGCAAATCAATGAGGTCCAACTGTGGTTCAACTGACACATCATCAAGGTTACAATCAATCGGATTCTGGAACAGAAGAATGTCACTCTCAATTATGTCAAAATATGAAAATCTCTCCAAAAATGCTTCTTCAAGTCAGAATCCACCCCCCCCCCCCACCCCCCCCCCCCCCCCCCCACCCCCCACCACCACACCACACCACCCGGAAGATCGAGGTTGACATCTTCAGCGATTGTAACGCATAACTCTTTGAAATAGTAAAAATGAGAAAAGTTTTCTCCTTCCTTCAAACAATGACAACTTTCTCCAAAATCATGTGATGATTCTGTAAAGGCCACAGACGAGGTTAATCTTTCTCTGAAGTTTCAAATTCAGTTCATTCATGTGGGATGTAATGTTGACCAGATATGACAACTTTGATAGCCATATAGGATCTGACAGCTGTAGAACAGGTCTATCTTTTTCGGTGAGGAAAATATCTATTTCATTTTGGAGCTTGTAAAAAAACAAAACAGGGCTTTACCGCAGCTGAGTCACCTCACTGATCTAATATGTGATGAGACAAATCACAGAATTTAGAATCAATTTCTTCAAGAAAAGCCTGGAACTAACGGTGATTGAGTTCATGTCCCCGAATGAAGTTCACTGCAGAGATGACTAGTTTTAGTACACAAGAAATATCTTAGTCTTTCCCACAGAGTGTTTGCTGGTGTATGATGCAGTGTATGAACAGAGCGCCCAGAATTTGCAAATCTTCCAACTGAGTCCTGATCTGCCCCATCAGACCCTTCCCCACTCCAGCCAAGTTTTTCCTCCATCAACTGTAACACCTCGAAGCTGATTCCACTGAAGGTCTTGCAAAACTGTTTGCACTTTCATGAAAATGTCTTTTGCAGTTGTTGTTCCATGCATGTTGCAAACGGATGCCAACTCTTCCGTTATCTGAAAGTCCAAATTGACACCACAAATGAATACGAGAAGTTGTGATGTACTCGAGTGATCAGTAGACTCATCCAGCGAAAGAGAATACCACATCAAGTTCCTAGTTTTCTTGCGTATCTATAGCACTATGTTCTCCCCAAGTTCTTCTGTTCTTTGCACAACTGAACTTGCCAAAAAAACTGTTCCAAACAAATCAGCTTTCTCAGGACACAAGTCATTTGCTGCTTCCATCATACACTCTTTGATGACGTTGCCATCAGTAAACGGTTTTCCTCGTTCTACCATCTTATGCACTATTTTGTAACTTGTACGAGTGACAGATTCATTTTCAGCAAACTTGGTCATTGTGTTTCTAAACCACGTTTCAAGGACTCATATTTCTCACAACTTAACTTTCCAGAAAACTTTGACTATGTTGATAGTTATTTTGTTTCGTAGTGATGCCGAAGATTGTACTCTTTCAAAACGGCAACACTTTCGCTACATATAACGCAAATGGTTTTCTGGTCCTTTGTTTCCACAAAGAAGTACTTTACACCCCATTCTTCATTGAAAATGTGAACACTCGGCGTCCACCTTTTTTTTTAAAAACCTTAGTAGCCATAAGTAAGGGTAAAGTATACGGGATCTGAAAATGAAAAAGACATTTAATTAGAAACAATTAAAATCCTATTGACCACCTCCCCTATGTGATCTTGCCGCGGTGGGGGAGGAGGAGGGGGGCTTGCATTTCCCAATGACCTAAAGAGCTAAGCCGACGGAAGCACAACTGTGTGTCGGAGAGGACTTGGGTTAGGGGCCAGACTAAGCGAGACACAACCTGCTGCTCTGCAGGTAGACTGAGGATAGCAGTAAAAAGTCAAATCAGGCACACGAAGGCAGACATTCTTGGTCCAGACACAATCTCTAAGGCTCTCGGCAGGAACTACTGCAAAATTAGATGAGATACTGAGCACGCTACATGCTTAGTTCAGATACCTGTTTGAAGGCTCTCAGCTGGGGAATATGAGGGATCCCCGGATGAGAGGGCCTGGCCGTTATTCGCTCACTGATGCATAGAGGTAAGGTGCTGAGCCGGCAGCACAAGTAGCCTGCCTCGTGAGCGGTTACTAAAGGTGGAAAAAGTGCCCCAGTCACACGCAATGTTACGATGAAAGTCTATATCTATACTCATCGAGTAGGCGTAGACAAAGGTGGAAGAAAGACACAAAGGTGTCTCGGCTACAAGAAATGGAACGCTTGGCTAGCGAATCTATTACGTGGAAGCCCGAAGCTAAAGCTTGCTGAGTAGATGTCGCCTGCAGTCTATCCATCCCTGATTTGTGTTTGAGCGACCAGTGGCAAAAGAAATGCCCAAACAATGGAAGTGAGGAATTAAAGCAGCCATGAGCAGGACGTGGCAATTCCTTGGGTGGCCCTAGTCCCAGAGCATTATATGCCGGTTCTGCAATTATGGAAGCCTTGGATAGCAGGGAATGCCCATGTCTGCTCATGCCTTCCCTTGAGAGTTGACTGTGAAGCCTTTGACCGTTCTGCATTGACCAGCTGAGATGTGGGCGACATCACAACAGAAAGAGTCTAACGTCTATCGAAATCCAAGGAAGGCTAACCTCATAAAAAAAGCCCGCCGAAGTCGGATGTGCCGGCCTATGGGTGGCAAATAAAAATTGGCACTACACAATTACGTCTGAGTGAAACGTCGATCGTGCCCGGAACAGCACGGGCTAACTAGTATTCCGAATGTAACGGAACAGCTCTGACTATCTAGTCTTCCGAATGACCCTTGTGTCCGGAACAGCTCTGACTAGTAAATTTTCTGAATGTCCGTCGTGCCAGGAACAGCTCTAACTATTTTGTTTTCCAGGTACAGCGACTTAAGCACATGTCCGAAACGAAAGCTCGCTGGGTGGATACCGTCTACAGTCCAATCGTTCCTGGTTTGTGCGGGGAGCGGCACGTAGTGAACGAAAGGCCCAACACATTGAAGTGAGGAATTAAAGCAGCCATGAACAGGACGTGACGATTCCCTCAGTGAGCCCAGCACCAGAGTGCTATGGGTCGGCTCTTCAACTATGGAAGTCACCCAGGATGGCGGAAAATACCATGGACTGCCCCTGCCTTCCTTTGAGGGTTGATCGTGAAGTTTTCGACCGTTCTAACTTGACCAGAAGGGATGTGGACGACACCACAAAAGTGAGAGTCCTCCAGGAATGCTAACCTGTCAAAAATGCAAGCTAAAGTCGGATGTGTCGGCCCAAGGGTGCCTAACAGATACACTGCAATCACATCTGAAAAAACACTCCAGATGAACGCTGAAGAAGAAGAAAATCCGATTGAAACACAAGAAAAGCAGAGGGGTCATTGGTAAAGCTACGGCTCGCCAAAGGTACATATAAAGTTTATAGATACCTTTGGTAATATATCTCATAATAAGCTTTGCAAACTATATAAATAAGGCCGGTCTATATAAACAGCCTAGAGTAGAGTTTTTCAACCTGGGTTCTGCGAGTGGCAACCAGGGGTTCCGCCGACTGTCCGTCAAAACTGTTATTTACTGCCAATATATTACCTTGCGGGGTGATCTTTGAGCCTGAGAAATTAAGGCCGCCTGGCTAGTGCAGTCACTGCAAACTGTACAGGTTAGGATTTTCTTTTAGCCCCCGACAGAAAAAAATCCCACACCTTACCGAGGATTCGAACCGTACCGAGGTTTCGAACCTGGGGTTCCGCCGAAACAGACCGAAATCGACTAAATGCAACATGTTTATCTATCTGGTTTATTACATAAAGTAGGACAACACTTGGATCATGCACACAGTTCCTTGAGCAACGTAAACATATGGGTAAAGATCTGCTCCAGCAGAAAGGTTGAAAAACACTGGCCTAGGGACCAGCTCACTTAACACCTTGGCCGGGGAATTCTTCTGAGCTGGGGATAATATGTTTGTAATAACACGAGGCTTCTGTAGCATTTTTATGCTATGTTTGCTACTTTACTGCCTCTGTTCACACTTGTAGTTCACTTACCTATCACTGTCAAACATGATATGACAGACATGATATGAAAAACTTCTACGATTCACTGAAAGCGGTCTATGGTCCTTCATCACCAGGCATAGTTCCCCTCCTCAGTGCAGATAGGGGAACATTGGTCACTGATAAGAAAGAAATCGTTCAACGCTGGGCAGAGCATTTCAGCAAAATCTTAAATGCAACTTCCTTCTTCGATGATGAAACCATCAAATGCCTTCAAGTTCCCACCAATGAGACACTTGATGATCTGCCAACCATAGTGGAAGTAAACAAAGCCATCCAGCAACTCTCCAGCGGCAAGGCACCTGGTCCTGACTCCATCACAACAGAGATATACAAGGCAGGTGGGCCGGTCCTAACAGAGCAGCTTCACCAAGTCTTCACAAACATATGGATGAACGAGACCATGCCACAAGATTTTAAGGACGTGTCAGTAGTCCACCTTTACAAACGTAAAGGAAACCGCCAATCCTGTGACAACCACCGAGGCATCTCCTTGCTTTCAATTGCAGGGAAGATACTCGCCAGAATTCTTCTCAATCGCCTCACAGCCCATCTCGATCAAGGCCTTCTTCCTGAGAGTCAATGTGGCTTCAGAAAAGAACGTGGAACTGTTGACATGATTTTCGCTGCAAGGCAGCTGCAAGAGAAATGTCAGGAACAGAACTGCGAAATGTTCTCCACTTTTATTGACATTACCAAGGCTTTTGATACAGTCAGCAAAGAAGGACTGTGGAAGATTATGGCAAAATATGGCTGTCCACGAAAGTTTGTCCAAATAGTGCGGCTATTTCATGACGGCATGCAGGCAAGAGTACAGGAAAATGGTGAACTGTCTGAACCCTTTCCTGTCACTAATGGAGTGAAGCAAGGATGTGTCCTGGCACCAACACTGTTCAGCCTCATGTTTTCAGCCATGTTGATGAATGCCTTCGAGAACGAAGACATTGGAATAGACATCAACTACCGTGTGGATGGAAAGTTATTCAATCTCAGAAGGCTGAAAGCTAAAACCAAAATTAACAGCGGCACCGTCAGAGAGCTCCTGTTTGCTGATGATTGCGCTCTATACGCCAACTCAGAGGCGGACATGCAACATAATGTTTCAGCTTTCTCACATGCCTGTGCCAACTTTGGGCTCAATATCAACTTGGAGAAAACTGTAGTTATGTACCAGCCAGCTCCAGGGAATAATCACACTGTGCCGAATATCAAAGTGAATGATCATAGACTAAGTGTCGTGGACAAATTCACCTATCTTGGCAGCACCGTGTCACAAGCTGCCACAATCGATGACGGAGTGAATGCAAGAATCTCCATGGCCAGTGCAGCCTTTGGCAGACTGTACAAGAATGTATGGGACAGAACTGGAATAAGCCTGCAAACAAAGCTAAAAGTCTACAAAGCAGTTGTATTATCCACACTGCTATATGCTTGTGAAACCTGGACTGTTTATCAGCGACACGCTAGGAAATTAAACCACTTCCACACAGTCTGCCTAAGGAAGCTACTGAAGATTAAATGGCAAGACAAGATTCCAGACACTGAAGTCCTAGAAAGAGCATCCATGCCCAGTATCCACACTCTACTGATGAAGAATCAGATTCGCTGGGCTGGTCACTTGACTCGCATGCCAGATCACAGGCTCCCTAAACGAATTTTTTACAGCGAACTGCGTTGTGGTAAACGCTCCCAAGGTGGCCAGAGGAAACGTTTTAAAGACACTCTGAAAATTTCACTGAATGCTTTTGGAATTCATCATGACACCTGGGAGGCTGCAGCCAGAGACCGAAATTCGTGGCGTGCATCATTGCGCAAAGGTGCAGTCATATGTGAGGCAACCAGGACTGCAAGAGCTGTGAAGAAAAGGCAGGACAGAAAAACCACTGCAGGAAATCCTCCTCCAGAGACGTCAAGCATTCTTTGCCCACATTGTCAAAGAACATTTCGAGCCAAAATAGGCCTTGTCAGCCATCTTAGAACCCACGGCTCCACACCTTCAACCCCACTGGATGAAATGAATGGTCATCATCATTCTTGATGAACAAACAACTGTCAAACAAAGAAATCCTTGTTACATACCTATAAAATGGATGACTGGCAAAACGAAGTAAATATTTCTGGAGCTCGAACCTGTGTTAACAGCCGGATGCATCTGGGGAAGGGAAAGATGTGTGTGTGGTTGTGTGTGGCCATGAAAACCATGTTAACATCAGAACGTAGGCGGCGTGTAAGGACTTGGGATAGCGCAAAATTAGCAAATAGTACAATAAACAAGAAAATCTAGATACAATAATGCATAATTGAAAATAGTAAATTTAAGACACATAGCAGCCAGGTGGTCTCCGCGCATATGAAGATCTCTTGATATTCTAAACATAATATTTACATTTTAATTGTATCACAATCTCTCATGTTCCATACGTTGTATCAAGCTAGTTAGAGTACCAACGGCGGGCCGGATGAAATGACATCGTAGTTTGGTGACCCCTGGCCTAGATAATATCTGAACATTGATCATATATCAGCTCATATCCTCATGAACATTGATCATACATCAGCTCATTTCCTCATGAACATTGATCATACATCAGATCACACTTGAACTTAAATCATACATAAGCTTAGATCCTACATCAGCTTATATCATCATGAACTTAGATCTTACATCTGCTTAGATCATCATGAACTTAATTCATACATCAGCATAGATCATACATGAGCAAATTAATCATTCTTCTTCTCCATCTTTTGTTCCCTTGAAATTGATTGTCTATAGCTGCAATGTGTGCCTGCTTGATTACACATACACATCTGGTCATAATCAATACCTGATATATTCATGAGGATATTAATGATTTACTTTGTTGTGTTTCAGAAATACCCTCTTGGTCTTAAAGGAGTCCTTACCACTCCACACAAGAGCATTCACAAAACTGAACATATAACAGCATAGTCTGAAGGGATGCCGAACAAATGTAATGAATGGGATGGCCTTTTGATTCAAGATGACCATCTAGAGTGCCAACAAAACATGAATCACAAGAGAACACATACAGGAGAGAAACCATACAAATGTGATGTTTGTGGTGCTTCTTTTACTACAACTGGCACCCTGCAGACTCACATGAGAAAACATACACCTTACATATGTGATGTTTGTGGTGTTGCTTTTACTCAAGCTGGCCACCTGAAGGCTCACAAGAGAACACATACAGGAGAACAACCTTACAAGTGTGATGATTGTGGTGCTTCTTTTATTGAAGCTGTTTGTTTGAAGGCTCACAAGAGAATTCATGTGAGAGAAAAACCTTACAAGTGTGATGATTGTGTTGCTTCTTTTGCTCTAGCTCACCGTCTGAAGAAACACAAGAGAAAACATACAGGAGAGAAAGCTTACAAGTGTGATGTTTGTGGTGTTTATTTTACTGAAGTTGGCAATCTGAAGAAGCACAAAAGAACACATAAAGGAGAGAAACCTTACAAGTGTGATGTTTGTGGTGTTTATTTTACTGAAGTTGGCAATCTGAAGAAGCACAAAAGAATACATACAGGAGAGAAACCTTACAAGTGTGATGTTTGTGGTGTTTATTTTACTGAAGTTGGCAATCTGAATAAGCACAAAAGAACACACACAGGAGAAAAACCTTACAAGTGTGATGTTTGTGGTGTTTATTTTACTGAAGCTGGCAGTCTGAAGAGACACAAGAGAACACATACAGGAGAAAAACCTTACAAGTGTGATGATTGTATTGCTTCTTTTATTTCAGCTTGCAAACTAAAGAGACACAAGAGAACACATACAGGAGAAACACCTTACAAGTGTGATCTTTGTGGTGCTTCTTTTACCCAAGCTGAGTCTCTGAAGACTCACATGAGAATACATACAGGAGAAAGACCTTACAAGTGTGATGTTTGTGGTGTTTATTTTTCTCGAGCTTACAATCTGAAGACTCACAAGAGAACACATACAGGAGAAAAACCTTACAGGTGTGAAGTTTGAGTTGCTTCTTTTACTCTAGCTGACAGTCTGAGGGAACATGAGAACACATACAGGAGAGAAACCTTACAAGTGTCAAGAAGTTTGAGGTACTTCTTTTACTCTAGCTTAGTATCTGAAGACTTACAAGAGAACACATACAGAGAAAAACCTTACATCTGTGATAATTGTGGTGCTTCTTTTTCTCAGACATGTAATCTGAAGAAACATATAAGACTGCATCATCATCATGTGCCCTACCAACTACCATAGGTGTTCATGTGTCTCAGATATCTGTTCCTACTCAGGATCAACTCTGCTGATGTTTCTCAATGTCACCATACAGTCCATCCAGCATCATCTCTCTCTGTGCTTTGTTGAAGTAAGCAGTGCGAAGGTCAAGCATGGGACTACAGGTCCTTCAGAGCTATTTCACATCTGGACCGCGTTTGAGGCCGGACTGAAGATGGCACATGGTGGAAGTCTATCTAGCCGCCACTTTTGTGTAGATACAGTGTTTGTGAAGCTGTGGTCGAATGTCGATGTCATGTGAGAGTTCGAGCGACAGATGTTGATTGCAGAGACCGAGTGCAAGTATTATTGCTTTAGTGACACTGCGTAAATATTGTTTTAAAGAAAGACATAATACACCATGTGAAACTGATGCAGCTGTCGTGTTATGAAGAAATCATTGTTAAAGTTGTGTTGACTGTTATTTATGTGGAGATTTCTAGAAGGTATAAAGAGTGATACTACAACCAGTAAGTTAAGAATCACTCATAGAACACCAGGGTGCTCTTTGCTAGATGTAGATGTAAATATCATTGTGGCTTACAGATAGGCAGAAGGCATACACAAGTCCAAGCCATACCAGATAAGATGCCCACAATATGCCAAGAAATTTATGCCAGATTTGTATATAATTTCAACGCTAAAGTATGCAAACATTAAATCGATCACTGGCTGTCTGCCCATGTCTCTTTTCCCACTGATCGTTCCAGTTGTCACAATGTTTTCCCACGCTTCTCTTCTCATCACAATACTAAAGAATGCTATTGTCTCTTTCTGATAGTTATATAATATATTCTCCTTTCATTAGCCTCTTCCAGGCAATCATTGTTAAGTTACTCTGGCAATCCAAGCTATTCAAAACAACAATCTCGGGAATCATATCTTTGCTGCTTTCAACAAAATAGAAGACATGTTATCAAATCCATCCAAATTTTACTTAGATCCTAAAGCAAGCAACCCTGGGGAATTGGATGCAAATGTAAGGAAAGAGATCCAGTCACTTTTAGATAATAAATTTATCAGTGAAGTGACTGCATAGTTACTCATTCTTCAGGGCTCATAAACCCCCAACTTCATGGCCTTCCTAACTTGCATATACCTCAGGTACCATGGAGATTGATTTAATCTATGTTCAACTCTGTCAAACACAGAATGGTGAAATGGCTTGCAGAAACTGCTAAACCAGTGGGACAAGCATTCAATCCCTTAATATCAAAAGATTCATTTGAACTGGCCAAATGACTGGATACTATCTTAATTTAAAGTATATGGCATCAATGGATATTGTATCCATTTCCGCTGCCCGTACCTTCAAAGATGTTAAAACTCGCCATAACAATAAGCACACTAGTCAAGGAAGAATGGTGGAGGTGCGGGACAGACACAGGCATTTCACAAGATGACAAAAATCAGCTTCAATGCCAGATAGCTGATCTGAAGAAATGTGACGAAATGTCTGCTGGTCTCTGAGTTATATCCCTTTGAAGGGATGGTGAAGGGTTAGTCTCCCTGGACGTAATGACAATAAATAAGGGGGTTTCCCAACGAAAGTAGTGCCTGACGTCGCAAGTCTGGTTATTTCTAGAGAAATCTAGAAGCTTCCCCAGTAAGTGCGTACGTGGTCAAGATCACGCTTGTCTCACAAGTGCCTCATGGAACACGAGAAGCTCGAACAATCCGTGATGCACGACTTCTCCGTGGATCATGAAATTCACTGGAGCAGTGAAGGCATTGTGAAGACGCATTTAGTTGGGAGTGATCAGTCACCAGTCGGACCTTATCGTAGAACGATCACAGAATTGAGCTGCTGAAAGTTGATGTCAGTGTGCGCGGCCAGAGCGGGACATCAGCAGTCAAGATTGTGATTGAATATCACAGGTTAGTTGAATACTTTGTCTATTGTGTAACTATTGTCCGTATACAGCGCCTACTATCCCAAGAAAATTAATTACCTACCGCGTTTGTCGTAGCGAAGCGGAGACATTTGCCGACGGCTGCCTGCATATTTAATTAGCTCGTATCGATCGGCGAACTGATGTGTTGACAGACGGGTTCAACAGCTGAGCGTGTGTATCCAAAATGTGCCGGAACGTGTGTTTTCTCTAGTACTCGCGAATAACCATTGTTTGTAGATTGATAGAATTATAAATGTTTAGTTTACAAAGGATTTGCATGGTTAGTGATATTTATAGATCATCACTGCTGTGTGCCAGAGAGATTCCGGTACTTTACCAAGTGTGTAGCAGTTACTTGTTTGGTTTAATGATAACTCACGCAAGGCAGATTGTTTGTCAGTCATTACACAGAAATGTTAGATGCTGTTAATAATGATAAGGTAGGGCTTATTATTATTGGAGATGTATAATTTGCTACGTTAGATTATGATGTAACTCCAAGGTGTTAGATCAGTGGTGGTGATTTTTCTTGGAACCAAGGTGTGATTCGTGGGACAGGTCGACAGGTAAGTATTTGCGATGTAATATTACCAGTGTTATTCCTAGTAGGAAGAATGGTGTTACATTGAGTGGATAACAGTTGATAGGAAGTATTTATAAGACCTATTGTCACTGCTTGTTACATGTCCGTCCGCTAGAGTGACCGTGCGTGTTCAATCTTGCGTATGTCTAGTTAACCGACTGGGAAGTAGGCCGGTCCGCCCGACTAGTTAGGTTGCAGGTCCGACCCCAAAGCGATCGTGCTTATCCGATGGTTGAACATACCCGACCGAGAGCGATGCGGCGCTCTGTAATTCGAGGCTGTTGCGTCTAGGTAGATCCGAGATAGGAACCGAACCGAGTCTGTCTCTATTATTCTACTCTTCTAGAAATATGATTCTGTTCATGGAGTACTGGAGGTACTGCCGTGAAGTAGCAGTAGTATGTAAGGGGAATGATCCCTTCCCCCCCCCCCCCCCCCCCCCCAAATATGGAGCTGAGATGTGGTAGAGGAGAGGCTGGAGGCCTTGCTACATTGGATGACGTGACCTCATTCGTCACGGGACAAGATGCATGGGACCCACTGTAGCTGTGGGAAAGTGTATTGGTGGATGGCCACCAAAGCTGTGCTCGACCGGCACAGAGATGCCGACCTGAAATGGAAGGCCAGTTAATCAAAGGCAACTCAGGTTCTGGGACAGGGATCCCAGGACGGAGTGATGGCTGGGATATGAGTTGGTTATTTAAGTTTAACAATTCATGCATTATCCTTAGTTAATACTATAGTAATGAATTATAAGGAATATAATTCATCATGGTCATATAGTGATTAATGTGTGTAGTTGATCAATCCATGGGTGAAAGGATTGGTTAATTGGTGAGTATGTGTGGAAGGAGGACTTGTCCGGCTGGGCACCTCCTAGCTAAAGTAATCCCTACACTGAACGGGAAGTAGGTGTATTTGTTGATTGATGATGGAAGATGAAACAGGAGTGGACTATCACCAGGCGCAGGATGCTTTGACAGAGTCATACAGTCGACACTGGTGCTAGAGGGCTAGTGGTAGCCCAGACGAGTGACTTGACTATGTACAGGTGTACTATTGCTGGCTCTTACATCATCATGCCTATACATTATAGGTAAGAGTAGATCTATGATGTGATGATCTCATACATATCTCTTGATTGCGTTATGTATGACTGAGAGGCAGGTGTAATGGTGGAGTTGCAGTTAGTTCTTGTTGTAGTTGAGTACTCACACCACCCCCTCCGTGTTTCAGGATTTGTTATTGGTATACTAAAGGAGATTCCAGAGCTTAACCATGAGCTCTAAGCGACCGGCTCACTCCAGTGCATATCAAAACGAGTAAGGCATTACTGGGAGCGGTCATCGGAATCTGCCGAGATCAACGTTTGAAATGTCTGAGTACAGAATGTGTCGGTAGGTCTATGCTGTGACCACCGGAGAGAGTCCGATGAGTGTCCACAGATCCCGAGAGGATCCAAAACAACGTCTGTTGATTCTAGCCAGTGAAGCACTGGTGGAAAATCGAACTCAGTGAGAACCTTGAGGATTGCAAGGTAGTAACTTTCAAAGTTGACGGAAGTAATCTCTGTTACCAGTCACCATGGCCTGATTGTTATGCTTCCGGCCCGGCTGGGTCGTTATGGGACACCTTGTATATTAGCATGCTGGTGTGGTGTGTACCTACAATGGTTTACCTTTGTGAAGCCGAAACTTGGTCCAGTGACCTAAGACATTGATTAACTGATTGGTGTGAACACCGGAGTGATATGTTTGCTAGGGTAGGGATCTACCCCATTCCGAGGTGTTGAACATTGACAGTGATGGTTAGGATGTGATTGATACCCTTCGATCAGGGTAGTTGCTTGTGAATTTGTGAAGATCTATTATTCCAAGAGACATGGGAATAGGTGAAGTGTTGTAGTCACCTGATAGACTTTGCAAGTGACATTGTGTTTATGTGGAATAGGTGAAGAGTGGTATTCACCTATTAGACTTTGCAAGTGACACTGTGTTTATGTGGAGCAAACGCTCATGTTATAGGTGACGTATCAGTGTCAGTCACTTATGAGACAGAAGAGCATCCCGACTCTTAAACTTTAGGGTACGGTGTTACACGTACTTGTCTGCAGTTGGGAGACAGCTAGTAGTCTAGTGTCTGCCCAGACTTTCTCCGTAGAGTGTGACAGTGATATAGTACTCTATCAAGGGAGGACCCTTGATCATAGGTGCAGTGTCTGTCAGGCAGTGGTACTACGCTTGATCATCCCGGGAGTTGGAGCACTGAAGGAAGAGGGAACTTTGGAGAGGCATCCGACCTTGGAGTTCCTGTCCACCGGAGGTTCCTGGGTGAGTCGTGACCACGACAGGACGACCGCACGAACTATAGTCACAGTCTCTATGATGCAGAAGAATCATCTGTAGATTTGCTCATGTACATAGTGTCTTATAGTCCGGCTTTCAGCCATCCTTCTCTGTGTTGCTTTTGACGTAGTAATGAATTAAATTTTGTTATGTTAGCTATGACTTTGTGCTGTGGTATGACTTGTGTTTGTCCGAGCCCCCTTGGGGTAGGAAACCCTAGGTAGGGGAGGGGAGGTACAGCTGTCCCGGCTTGTGTGGGGCCTGGTAGATGTGAAGTGCTAGTGAGGTGGTTGGAGCAAAGGCGGGGATAGTATCTATAGTAGCAAACCAGTCCAAGCCCCGGCGGTTTTGTTACAAGAAACATATCAACAAACTCCTGACAAAAAGCCAACCAATGAAAAGCAAGTACATTATACCGGCAATAATGCAAGACTTCTGGAAGAAATGAAAGAAATCCAGCACAGCATCCAACAAGTGGTAGAACACATGGCTCAGACAAAGAAAGAACACAGATATACTACAAGTGATTCAAACAGAAAGAGAACAACTAAGAATCGACAGGGAGCTAATCCAAAACAAGCCAACAGCCATGCCAAAGATAACTGAGAAACCTCAAGCTGAGGCCATGACACAGACCACGAGGAAACCTCAAGCTGAAACCAGCAACCCATTCACAATGACCAATAAATTCAAAGGAAAACTATTTTTCACCCAGAAACAGGCCACAAGCCTAGAGATGAGAGCCAATAAATTTATTGAAGATCACAAATAGATGTTCAAATGGACTAAACTACCTGAAGAGGAAGCAGTCAATCAGATGGCAGCACTGCATATGGTTCAGGCACAGAAAAAGGGCATTAAAAAAAAAGAAACACATCAAATAAACCAAAGGAGGAGTCCTTCTAAGGACTACATCCGCTCGAAACAGACGAGCTAGGAGCCCACACTGACAAACAGAAAAGCAGGAAGAAACAGACACAAAGGAAAACCAATCCGCTAAACCCCCAGCTGACGTCACTTGCATAAACTCTGATGCATCAAATAGTCGGCTGAAGCTGACACAGAGATAAAACAAACTAAATCCACACCATGAACTACCACAATTATAACCAAAGCTGCTAAAGCTGGTTGAACAAGGTGGCAAGTTTTTATTTCTTCTTCATATTGAATTGGATTAGCCTATCAACATCCAAATTCAAGAAATTAATACTGCTGTGCACATTTAATATTAACTTAATTTTTCTTTAAAAAATTGTGCCACCAAATTGATAGAGTGGCCACGAGAAATCCATGATTCCATTAAGTCCCATTTTATCAGTCTTTATGGTACACTAAGAAAAACAATGGGCCTCAAATATTAAGGTGGTTCTATGCCGCTGGTATGTGTATGATATATTATTCATCCCAGAGATCAGACAACAGACTGAATCATTCCACTCTATTATGAACCAAGACCACAAGAACATTTCTTTGTCTGTTGACCACGAACATAATGACACTTTATCATTCTTAGAAATGCTAATTTGACATTGACAGGATGGCACCAGCCAAAGATCTGTTTATTGAAAGGGAACAACTATGGGCCAATACCTGTATTTAAATAGCTTTGCACCTATTCAATTTAAGTGTTCCTGGTACGGACCCTGTTTAATCATGCTAGAATGATTTGCTATGATGTCACACTAACAGAAGATTGGAAATTCTTAACCATAATCTACAATCTAATGTATTAGGAGTTTTCATTTGAAATCTGTTCATTCCGCACCATGCGTAATTGCGTACGTTGAACATGATCATGTGATAAGTACTGACCAATGAATAAAAAAGCACATGATTATCGTCCCATGATGCATAGGTTTTGTTTCTGACTGTTGAGAAAATGTTGATCCAAAATCTGTCCAAAGAAGCTAAAAGAGCGGACATTCATCGAAGAATGCAGGCAGCGTACGGTAACAAATGTGTGTCGAAGACAACAGTGACAGACTGGGCACGAATGTTTTGAAAAGGACGCCAGTTCACGACAGATCTTTGACGGCCGGGTGAAGCGAATATTATTGCAACAGTAGAAACCATCGCAAAAATTGATGCAGCAGTACAGATGAACCGTTGTTGAAGCATACGTTCGCTAGCGAAAGGATTTGATGTTTCAATTGGGACAGTTCAAAAGGTCGTTCGTAAGAAACTGCAATATCAGTAGTGTGTTAACAGTGGGTACCATGGCTGTTGACCGACCACCAAAAAGAGGAACGCATGGGATGGTGTTTGAACCACTTGCTGCATTACAGAGTGGAGGTGATGCATTTCTCTTCCGCATACATACACACATTGTGATTGTAACTGACTCAGAAAGCATGCTGAGAAGGGTGAGAACAGGCAAGCTTTGTGCAGAGTGGCTTGCTTCGCTTCGGAGGTCACGGGTAGCAAGCATCACCTGGATCTTTTCTCCTGGGCATGCCAGTGTGCTTGGGAATGAACAGGCGGACAGATTGGCTGGCTCGGCAAAACTTGGTGGAGTATTGATGCATGTCAAGGCAGACGTGGTTGCGGCCTTGTGGGAGCACGTGTACACCTCGGAGGAGCAAATGGATCACCATAGTCTGGTAAGAATGAGACAGCGAGGCGTGACGAGGGGATCTGGCCGCGCTCGACGCTCAGAGGAAAGGCGAGACGGACATATAATCAGATTGCTACTGGAACTATTAGTGTTGGAACTCTTCGCTGGCTGCTGAGGATGGGGACGGAGCGCTTATGGGAATGTCCCGAATGCTGTGATGTCGGTTCCTAAATCAATCAATCAATCTTCCCCATAGTGGCAGGCGATGAATCATGGTGTCACCACTTTGAGCCGAGCAGCAAAAAAGAGCATGCAATGTAAGCATGCTGGATCACCAAAAGCCAAAAAATTCAAGTTACAGGTTTCCGCGGGTAAGGTTGACCATGAAGGGCTATTGTTGGCCGACTTTAAAGAACCTGGTGTCAACATCAACTCTACCCACTACTTGCAAACACTAGACAAGCTGCAAAAAGCCATCAAGAATAAACGGGCCGGCATGCTTTCTAGGGGGAACAGACCAAGAGAAAGACCAAGAAGAAAATACCTGGGTGGCTTGGCCACATGGCATGGACGAGACCGGAACATTAAGCTGATCCATGACTCTGGTGATCGAGTGAAATGGCGAGTCATGACCGCCCACGCTTTCCGGCATGGCACATGATTGATTGATTGATGCTTTCTAGAGGTGTGATTTTGTTGCACGACAATGCTCGTCCGCATGTTGCAAAGATTGTGCAGGAAGCGTTAGCTTGGAAGAAGTGGGAAATTCTGCAACATCCAGCCTATAGTCCTGATTTGTCACCATGTGATTTTCATTTGTTCGGACCTCTAAAGAAAGATCCCAAGGAACAATGATTTCACACAGATGGAGAGGTAATGAAAGCAGTAAACACTTGGTTTAGTGAGCAACCACAATCCTTTTTTGCGGACGGCATTCACGGCCTACCTAAGCAATGGGATGCTTGCCTGAATGCCTACAGTGACTTCTTCTGACCAACCCATGGTGCATAATTCATTCAAAATGAATGCTTTGCTTAATTCTACCACACCTGTTAATGTTTCATTCATGCTTTTGTAATAAAGCCTTTGGAACGGGTTTCAAATGAACGACCCTGATATATTTAGCTGACTTTATTAAGCGTCATTGCCAGCCACCCAAACCTGCTCCCACAGGTAGCAATTAGCAAATCAATTAACCAAACATACCAGTACAGGTAGAAAACAGATTTAATCAGTCTTTAGGAATCACTGTGGAGTCAACAGGTCATAAAATGCTTAGCTCATCAATTTTGAGACTTTTTTTTTGTTTTTTGCGTTCACTTGCTTTTAACTCAAGCATAGTCCGTACATACTACTTCTAGTAGTGCTGGATTGAATTTTGCATGTGGATTACCTTTCCCAATTAACCAGTTTCTCACGCCATCAGCCAAACCCACTCTGACTTCAGAAGTGACAGATGTTTAACAGCCATTATAAAGTTAAAAATGAGAAGAAATCTTGCATATTGTATTTGATGAACAATAAATGATTGCTAAAATACAACAAAACATTAGTAATTGGATGGCTCCAGCCAATTTTGTTCTAACAGAAAGATTTTAAATATGCAATGACCATGGGGAAACCTGGTGCCCCACATTCAAACAATATCAGTGACTGTGTGTTGTAAGTATTTCAGCCCTAGTATAATTCATTTAATTTTGATTTCTGATTGACATTTGGGGACGATACATCAACATTAGATATGCAGATGATACAGTCTTGATTGCAGACAATGAACAGGATCTGCAACATTTAGTAGATTGTTGCACACAGTGAACAACTAGGGTTAGAAGTGAATATTAAGAAGACACAGATTATGGTCGTCACTGGGAGGAGGAAATACCACAATGTGATATACGAGTAAATGGGCATATTCTTAAGCAAATGAATCGATACAGTTATCTCGGAACAGTCATAACATCTGATGGGAGATGCCTTGAAGAGATTAGAACAAGAATTGCCATTGCGAAGGTAGCCTTTTGCAAGATGCAAAACATACTGACCAATAAAAATTATCAATTGAAACGAGGAAAAGAGTGTTGAGGTGCTACATAGAACCTGTACTTTTGTATGCATGTGAAGCGTGGACAATGAGCAGTCAGGCTGAAAAACATCTGATGGCTGTGGAAATGTGGTTTCTGAGGAAAATGCAAAGAATACCATGGACAGACAGAAAAAACAAATGAGCAAGTCCTTTAAGAAACAAATAAAGATCGTAAACTGATTAGAGACATTAGACGTAGACAGTCAAATATTTGTTGGGCATGTTATGAGAAGAAATGAATTGGAGAACTTGGACAACTGGCAAGATCGAGGAAAGGAGACCAAGGGGAAGACCGAAAAGTTAGTTAGTCGAGGTTCCAACTTCACGGCAATGGGTCGTCCACATTATGCTCCATTACCGTGCCAGCGAATATCACACAAAATGCTCCCCGCTGTCCAATGTGAAAAGTGGAATAGACAGGAGTCTCGGCAATCCAACAAGCCCTCACAGGTACAATGTGCATAATGCCGCCGTCAGAATGTCAACACAAAATTCATCCACGAATACCACAGTTCATCGTCGATGGACTCGGCAGTCACCAGAAAGACCTCATTGACCCGGGTTTTCTCACATGGCACGGTCTCTTACCGCAGGGCGACCCGCCGAAAGTGTCGCACACAGCACGAACTCCGCAGCTTCAGCGCCGACTCCCAGGAGTCTCCTGAAAAATGCACTCGTGAATCGAAAGAGCAAAACAGTAAGTTCAGCAACCGCCGGTAGCCATTGTTCCAAACATGCAGTTCACTGTACAGGACAGATGTAAAAGCATTCCACGCGAATTTCACAGCTCACGGTGTCGCCCCCGCACTCACTCAGTAGCAAAGCGACGGAACCATGTACTACCAGTCCAACATGATGAAAATGCGATTGCAAACCGTAACCACAAGCATAAACACGCCACAGGCCTTAACGGCACACCGCCTAACTGCCATGCTGGCGACCGGAAGTCAGACCGAAAAGTAAATACCTGGATGACTTGGCCACGTGGCATGGTCGAGACAGGAACACGGAGCTAATCCACGACTCTGGTGATCGAGTGAGAAGGCAAAATATGACCACCCACGCTTATCGGAATGGCATATGATAGATGGACTCATCAGGACTTTTCATATAATGATAAAGAAGGACAATGGTTGGGACTAAGCCAGTAATGTCGACTTAAGTGACATTTTACTTATCCGAGTTCGACTTAAGTGGATTCGACTGTAGTTATGATGTTTAGAGTGTTGTTATTTTTCATATGCAGCATGCAGTTTATATTCATTTATATTGCTGTTTATAGTGTATCTATTGTTTATATATGCATTTTGCAATATATATTCCCGTTCTCATTATGTATAATTCTTTCTGTTTATAGTTAGTTTTCATCAAACAGATGTGCCTCATTGCTTCACATTGTCAACTGTTGTACTATAATTGTCAGCAAACATAATCATGTCTGTAAACAAGTCTTTCCTGTCAATGTGTGACTATAAAATAAACTCCCAGGTCTCTGCCTAACAAACTTGTATCAACATGTGACCTGTGTCAGTACTAAGCTTATGTGTTTATTTACTGGTGCTGAAGCGTGAGAGTGAAGGAGAGTTAGTTGTGAGGGGCAGCTAGCTCTGTAAAATACCTTCACACTCTGTGATGTAACCATCAGCATGTAAAATTACTATAACTTCTCCACCTGATCATCATCATCTTCCACTTCTGCCGTCAAGTGTCGTGGGGAGGAATAATTTGCGTTCCAGAGCCCGGTGGGTGCTGGATAATGTCATTCCGTGTGGTTGTACGTCTCTGATGTCATCAATCCATTGTCTTCTTGGACGTCCCCTTGGTCTCGTCGCAGATGATCTTTGATGTAAGGCCAGTGATGGTAGTTGTTGATGTTGCATTCTAACAACATGGCCAAACCACTTGATCTTCTGTCTTTCAATAAATGTGGCACAGGGTGTTGATCCCACAGTCTGTCTGATAATAGCATTTCTTACTCGGTCTCGGATTGTTAGGTTGGCAGCTCTCCTCGGGCATCTCATCTCACAGGCGTTGATTTTTCGAAGGTGTAATTTGGATAAAGTCCAGGTTTGAGATTCGTAGCATAGGGTTGGTGTGAATATGCTGTTTATTATCTGTCGTTTTGCGGACATGGGTATATTTGGATGTTTAAGTAAGGGTGATAGTTGATATGTAAGTGCACTAGCTTTTTGTCATCTGATTTCGATTTCTTTGTCCAATCTGCCATCTTCTGTGATCATACTTCCAATGTATTTGAATTCTTTAACTTGTTTCAGAGTTGTGCTATTTATCTGTATACTTAATGGGCCCGGCGATCTGCTAACTTGCATTACTTCGGTTTTGGCTGTGTTTATACTCATATTGTATCTGCTGCAGGTTGAACTCAGATTATTAATATGATTTTGTAGTCTGCCCTCATCGCTGTAAAACAGGCACTGATCGTTTGCAAATAGAACTTCATATATTTCCTGTGGATCAGGTGTTTCATCTGGAGTAAAGAGTTCTAAATTTTCTGAATCTGTTCTGTCAAGACTTGCTTCTTTCGATATTCTGTCCATGTAGACATTAAATAGCAGAGGAGAGAGCAAACATCCTTGTCTCACTCCTGTATTGACTGTGAACATATCTGATATTCCTTCTTGTGTTCTTACTGCACTTCGGCTCGAGTGGTACATGGCTATGATGTTTTCTAGCAATTGCCCTTGTATCCCATAGTCTTCAAGGATGGTCCATAATTTGTATCTGTCTACTCTATCGACAGCCTTTTCCTGATCTACAAACACAATATTCTGCTGGTCACTATATTCGATAGTTTTTTCACAGATTTGTCTAAGTGTAAATAGTGCATCAGTGCAACTTTTACCTTTTCTAAAACCGAATTGTACTTTGCTTAACTGTTGTTCAACTATTGGTCTAGCTCTTTGTTCCAATAGTTTTGCATACATTTTCCCTATATGGCCCAGGAGTGATATACCTCTGTATGTTTCACACTCTCTCATACTGCCTTTCTTTTTCCATATTGGTACTATTATTGCCTGTTGCCCATCCTCTGGGACTTGTCTTTCTTCCCATGCTATATTGAAAAGTCTTGTTAGCCATTTAACTCCTGTATTCCCACAGGCCTGAATAGCTTCTGTGGTTATTCCATCTAGACCTGGCGATTTGTTTTTTGGACTTTTCTGTATAACTGCTTTGACTTTTGCAGGTAAAAGTTTGGTTCTTGTCCATTAATTTTAGGCACAAAAGTGAGATTTTCTATGTTGTGTGTGGGGTTAAGTAGTTCTTGAAAGTATTCTGCCCACCTTGCTCGTCTTTGCTGTTGATTAAATATCAGTATACCTCTTTTGCTGTTTATGATAGTGGTTGGGTTATAGCATGCACCTCTGTTTCTCATTGCATTGACACGTTTATAAAATTCTCTTGGGTAGTCTTTTCTAAGGGTCGCCATCTGTTCACCATAGATTCTCCAGGATTCATCTTTAGATGTTCTAATTGTTCGTAGACAATATCTAGTGATATTATACCATAGGCAAATCTGCTGAAGGCAAAAGGAAACACCGTTGTGCATTACCAGTATATCATGATTCCGTGACTTTCAGATAAACGGCCTAAGTGTGTGTTCTATAGGATCAGCCTCACACGGTAAGGAAAGTCATGTACATCTGGCAACTATACTGTTCTCTAGGATCAGCCTCACACAATAAGGGAAGTCATGTACATCTGGCAACTCCACTGTAAGGGAAGTCATGTACATCTGGCAACTCCACTGTAAGGGAAGTCATGTACATCTGGCAACACCACTGTAAGGGAAGTCATGTACATCTGGCAACTCCAATGTAAGGGAAGTCATGTACATCTGGCAACTCCACTGTTCTCTAGGATCAGCCTCACACAATAAGGGAAGTCATGTACATCTGGCAACTCCACTGTTCTCTAGGATCAGCCTCACACAATAAGGGAAGTCATGTACATCTGGCAACTCCACTGTAAGGGAAGTCATGTACATCTGGCAACTCCACTGTAAGGGAAGTCATGTACATCTGGCAACTCCACTGTAAGGGAAGTCATGTACATCTGGCAACTCCACTGTAAGGGAAGTCATGTACATCTGGCAACTCCACTGTAAGGGAAGACATGTACATCTAGCAACTCCACTGTAAGGGAAGACATGTACATCTGGCAACTCCACTGTAAGGGAAGACATGTACATCTGGCAAATCCACTGTAAGGGAAGATATGTACATCTGGCAACTCCACTGTAAGGGAAGATATGTACATCTGGCAACTCCACCTGACTGGTAGCGATGCGCTACCTTCTTGATTTTCCAACCATTGAAGACAGAATACAAGTTTGCAGGGCACGCGCCTACCTCAGAATTAACGCAAACACACAACATCCACTGCATAGTGAAATTAGGAAGGTGAAGGGCAGCAGGTTAAAAAGAGGACGGTCGTGGATGGGTCAAGCCGAAGACATTCTTCAACAGGTGTGTTCACTTGAGGACTTAGAACCTGGCGAGGAGTGGGTGCAAGTGCCAACAGACTTCTGCACATCCTTTTCAGTTTGCATCCAACTAGATAAGAAATGCAGACAAGAAAATCCGGCTGCTGTGGAGGCTGAAGTACAAGCGTTGATTTTCGAGAATTCGCTAGACGGTGACGCGGTCATCTACACAGATGGGTCGGTCGTCCGACATGTGAGAAGCTCATGGGCCTTTACAGCTCGGGCCGGAAGGAGAATTGTGAAGGAGGACTCTGGTGCTTTCACTGAAACCACAAGTAGTCTGACCATGGAAGTCATGGCAGTAAGTAAAGCAGTAACATGGCTCGCGACAGACATTCACTAGGGCTTGTTTCCTTAGCGACTCAATGAACATGATCAAGAGGATAGAGGAGGGGTCGATCCGAAGAGAATGGTTGCTGCCTCTGGAGCGGTCTCGGCTGGCAAAGATTAGTTTCATCTTCGTGCCAGGGCATGCGGGGGTACAAGGAAATGAGCGGGCTGACAAGCTCGCAGGTGATGCTACTGTGGAGGGCGGACGCGCCATGGACCAGGCTGACATTCTGAATGCTCTACGAGAAGTAAGACTTTTGCGAGAACCAAGTGATGACTGTGAATCTACAACAATGGCCAGACTGCGAGAGCAGCAAATTAAAAGAGGGGTGGCCAAACAAGAACACTACGCAGGAAGCCAAAGAAGATTGATAAACCAACACAGAACTGACGTCGTTAGCCGCTACCCGCTGCGGGATTTGCTGAGGAGGGGATCCGAGCACTTATGGACTGAATGGTTCGATGTGCAATGAGGATGATCTGTCGACTAACTAACTAACTATCACTGCACTCAGGACATCCCTATACGCGCTCCGTCCCTTTGTTCAACAGCCAGCAAAGAGTCACACTACTAATCGTTCCCACCGCAATCTGACTGAAAGTTCTCATTGTCTGCACTTTCAGTTTTGAGATTCTACCAGAACCCCTGCCAATCCCCCGCATTCTCATCTTTTCCATATAGAGGTTCTCAATGTATTCCTCCACCTGGTGCCACAGGCGCACGACCACCTCCCTTGTCCATAAGTAATATACTACCAAGGGGTGCATTCCCTGCCAGCCTATCAGCCTGCTCATTCCACACCCCCGCACTCCTGCACGAGAAATCCTGCTTTTGCTTGGACTATTCTACATTTAACTTCCTTATACATCTTCCATCTGCTGCTATTAAATGTCTAACTAGATAAATACGTTGACTGGCCACGTATCCCGCCATGCACTATGGCATGAATAATGTGATTGTCCTAAAACTTCACAGACCCACAGATTGTTCCTATTAGGGGTCTTGTGGAACTAAATCAAGGCACAGAATGGTAATCATGCTAGCTACGTCACGGTAAACCAAACAAGGCAGTTCACAAGAAGCTACCTATTGAAGAGGTGTGGCCATTCCTTCAATACGTAATAGTCGATTTGTAACGGACTCACAGAGAATATTGAGCAGGGTAAAGATAGGTATGCTTCGTACAAAGTGGAACGTGTCAATAAAAAATGTATAGACAGGGAGTGTCCTGTTTGACTCCCCCTACCTCTCTCTCTTTATCTGTCTCTGTTTCTCTCCATCTCTCTCTTTCTTCTTCTTCTTCTCTCTCTCTCTGTCTCTGTCTCTCTCCCTCTCTTTCTTCTTCTCTCTCTCTCTCTCTCTCTCTCTCTCTCTCTCTCTCTCTCTCTCTCTCTCTCTCTCGCTCTCGCTCTCTCAATCAGACGGGCTAGATTTATGACATCGTCAAGTGAGTGTGCCTGGCTGATGATCTATAGTATGTCCAGAAATGAATGCCGTCATTCACGATCAATTATTTTAAAAACTGTCTGTTGCATCGTTATGAAAATTTTCCTACCGTCTTATATTTACCCTCACCCAATGAATATGTCTTTGATAGGTCCAAAGGCAACTTAAATCATCGAAAGCGGCGACATTTCTTTGATGTCTTGTGGAAAATGTAGTGAATTCACGCTAAAAAACTAGTCTTATAGTAGACCACGTTATTTCTGGTAAGAACACAAGTACAAGGCGTAGCCAGATTCATATGGGAGTGGGTGCAATAAAAAAAAGTAGCTGCATTGCACAGGGTTTTTATCCCATATGGCTCAGTCTCTTTCCGCAGGGCGGAAAGCGTCGCACAAAGTACGAACTCCGTAGCTCCAGCGACGACCCTCGGGAGTCTCCGAAAAATGCACTCGTGAAGTGAAGGAATCGAACATACAACCTTCAGAGCCCGAGTCAGACGGCTTGACCACTTCACCACGGAGACTCCCGAGAGGGGTGCAATGTGTAATATTAGTAAAGACAGAGAATTTACAGAGGTATGGGGTAAATAATGTGTAAATTGACAGAAAAGTAGAAGGAATACATTTCTTACCTTATTTTTCATTTCCTTCTTGTTTCTTCAGCTTCTGGTTAATAATTGTACACAAGTATTCATGTTACTAGGATGCATTTAGCTTTTTATATTGAGTTCGTGAAAGCTTCCAAATAGCTGTGCGTTAAAGTGCGTATGGAGTGACCAGAAATGATACCGCAATTTAGTCATCATGTGTACATTTTTAAGGATCTGTTCAGCTGTCTGTATAGTTTGTTCACACGTACACATGGATGACAGACCCGCTTTGAGTCTTCGTGAAAGATTGTCTTCTCTGCTGTTTAGTGTTCAGAGACGGAACATGATTACCTGTTTTGCACTATGAAAATAGTTGTCAGTGTCTCTGTAGTGGGCTTTCTTCTTAACGACCAAGATGTTGGTCCTCTTTTCATTGAAGTTTATAGATTGAGTCGTATGCACGTGTGTTGTCATCTAATTTGACAACGTGTTTGCTCTCACGTTTCTTGTTATGCCACAATATGTCAGTTTCCACCGCAATACTACTCTTCTGTTGGTATTGAATGCGTTTAGTGTGTGTGTGTTTTATTTTTTCAATACCAGTTGTATGTCACCGCTGAGGGCTTGCGGAATTGAAAATTCATCACTGTGAAATACAAACTGTTGCCATTGACATTGTGCTGATGCTGTAATGTTTAGGGCCTGCAATTCGTCTAAATAGTTGGAGCAAAATATCCCAGTAAGCGTGCACGCGGATTAAGGCGATCTGTTCAGACCTTTATCTGTGTCGGACGATTCCAGTAGGTTGATGACTGCTCTCGGTTGCATACAATTCAGTCCATCCTTTCTCCAATAGTCCTCTTCCTCTTTCAACACATGGTCCTCACATTTTCCCAGTAACTTTTATCAATATTTAATAGCGCAGACTGGATCAGTATCTTGACGTCAGACAATTTGAATATTGTATTGTCAGCTGCCACCTGTCCTTTAATTTTAGCCCACACAAGTTCTATAGGGTTAAAATGAGAATGGTACGGCGGAAGGCTCAAGCACCCATGACGATGCTCTTCTATCAACTTGTCGATTTGATATTTCTTACTTTAGGCGTCTATTTTACAAGGGACAACAATTCTAGCTAGAAATACCTTTCTGGAAATGGTATGTTTTCCATTCGGTACCATATCTTTATTGATCCCTTTGTGCTCGATGCTGTAGGTATTTTGTCTTCTTGGGCAACAACATTGATATCATGCATTGTCCTTAATTGGACACGACGGTCTATCTAGGGATGGAAACACAGTATTCTCGAGCCAATACCTAAATGCATTACCATTCATCTTATTATGATAATACCTATTGTCTGGATGCTTTGATACGAACACGAGCCCAGCATTCTGTTGAAAGCCATTATGCGTATTACCAGTATGGGCCATGACCAAAAGCTGTCCTATACTACTGGGCACATATCGCTTTATCTGTCCATCCACTGATTGCCATTCCTTATCACTTGTGTGGTACGCATTGATCCACATTTCATCCAAATTCACTATGCCATAATTGTCTTTGCACATTTCCCTTATTTCAGGCATGTATCTACTTCTCATGGCTCCTAAATGCGGCTGCTCGCAAAGATTATTTCTACCTTCCTTGTACTTTCTAAAAGTGAGGATAATGTCCTTATAATTTTCCACAAAGTTGTTTTGGATAGCTCTATGTTATTGTTCTTTCTCAACCAAACCCTAAGTTTTCTTACAGTCATTGTTTCTTTGGCATCCAGAATTTTTATAATGCTGGATAATCCTGGATATAAAATCCCAAATGTTTATAATTTTAGGAGCTCCGTGGCGAAGTGGTCAATCCTTTTGACTCGGGCTCCAAAGGTTGTTGGTTCGATTCCGGGCTGCATCCTTTGGTTCATGAGTTAAATTTTTCGGAGATTCCTGTGGGTCGTCGCCAGAGCTGCGGAGTTCGTGCTTTGTGCGATGCTTTCCGCGCTGCAGAAAGAGACCGAACATATGGGATAGAACCCGGTGCAATGGAGTCGACCCTGTCAACTTTTAAGCGACTTTTGAAAGCATTTTTATAATAGCTCGCTTTATGAAATCCTTGTCAAAGCTGTCTACAGTAACCTTTCTACCTACCGTTTGGTTATTGCGTGGTGGTTTAACTCCAGATTCTTGCACCCATCGCCGAAATGACCGCTTACTCAAACCCAATGCATGCACTGTTCTTTTTCGGAATTTGTAATAGTATAAAACAGTTTCCTGTGATCAGCTTCTTGACAAAAAATATGTGTACAACTTCATACTTTGAAGTGTACAAAATTTTGCATTCAATCCCACTGAAAAATATTCACACATTTCATTGTTAGCGATAAGTGGTAAGATTTAAGAAAAAAATAATAATCAGGTTTCATGAAATAACCCACATTTCGATGACACCTCTGAAGGCTGCCAATTTAAACTCCGCGGGGTTCTTAGCATAAGGCCAATCCAGTGAAACGCAAAATATTCAACGTTGAACTCGGATTGTCTGCTGACGGGGTAATAGATTTAAATTATGAACTTAATCTCTGGCTCGTAAATTATATACCGCATATAAACAAACATTGAAATCTGCTATACAATCTCCAGAACAAAAAATTTTTTGTTCGGTGGACATGATGATAAGGTTATATGTTAAATCTCATAATTTTCCCTAGTTGGTTACCGAGATATGGATTTTTATATGGAGGCGAACAAATGTGAACGCACTATAGTTCTGCGATGCCTCAATATTTTATTTCGTAGCCAAACTGGACTAAATTATAGTTTGTGAACATTTGACCAAACTGCTGTTGTCTACGTTATTACTAATGGTGTAACTGACAATTATGACATGTGTGTGCTGTTTCATTTTCCAGCCAGCGGAATGCCGCAATGACTGCTTCCACCTGTGTTTTCAAGCCAGAGTTTGTGGTATCATATGTCAAGCCCTCCTTTACTAATCACTGTCTATTAACCATTGTTATGAATCTCCAGCCACTTCTTTTGTCTTTTGGCACAGAGTCATCCGTGTAAATCCTTGGAACAAAGAAGACGTAGAAGAAGAACCATGTATAATCCAGGGCACATGAATTATGATGCATCATATCAACTTAACCGTAGGAAACAAGTTTATGTGTGTATGTGCTACTTGAGAGAGAGAGAGACAGAGACAGAGACAGAGACAGAGACAAACAGACAGACAGGGACAGGTGCTACGCTCTGAAAATTTAAGTATTGGCCAGTCCATGTTTCCTTACGGTACACCGATCTTTGAGTTGTGCCGTCTGCTCTGCGCTCGTGTGTGGTGATAATTAGTATATCGTCCACGTAACAACGGTAGAAGGCCACGCTATTGATGTCTGAAGATCTATTTTCTTCTAAATGCGCCATGAGGATGTCCGCTAGAATAGGTCCAAGCGGACTCCCCATAGCCACTCCGTCAATTTGGACGGCATGACTTTTTTTTTTTTTAGAAAGTTGAATTGTATGTTGGCGATACATGATTTTAATAGCCTCTCTAGAATAGCTGATGGTATGCCTAGTTTTAGTTATTTGTCTTTACTGCGTTCGCTTATTATTTTCACTGTCTCATCTAATGGAACGTTGGTGAATGGAGAGTCCGCTTGGACCTATTCTAGCGGACATCTTCGTGGCACATTTAGAAGAAAAGAGATCTTCAGACATCAATAACTAGACCTTCTACTGTCGTTACTTGGACGATATAATAATGAAGGCCACATGAAGGCTTTGAGCGATGCAGACCTGGAGGAGATGACCGACTGCTTTAACCAGAGCGTTAGGGCAGCATCAGTACCGCAGGATTTGGTGCAAAGCTTAGCGGCTTTAGGATCATCACCCTTCAAAATACATTTGGGGAAGGTTCTAGAGAAAATAGTCGCTGTCCAGCTGCAAGAGTTTTTGGAAAGGGGGAAGCTTCTTAATCAGAATCTCTAATGTCTCCAACCGAGATGCAGTAACATCGTTACGCCCGCCAGGCGAATAGTTGCCAACCGGAATGCAGTAACATCGTTACGCCCGCCAGGCGAGTACCAGTTACCTGCCCGCAGGTTGCTGGCTGACGTGATAGTCAGCGGTCAGGCAAGGACAAAGCAAGACGCACGCAGTCCTCGTGAAGCCAATCCACAGGGCAAGCGCTGTGCGGGAAACCGGCAGACAGCTTGGGAACTCGGACATGACAAGACGTGTGGGTTGAGAAAGGCTTCGTGTAGTTCTGTGCCCGAAAGTCGAGTGCTTGTATATCTTGTGAGATAGACTGTGAAGCTGCGGGTTTTGTCTGTAAGTGTACTGATGTATTGTATATGTATAGTAATGATCATCACATGCCAAACTAGATCGTATTGCATGTGAATTGTAAATAAATCCATTGAACTTAGTGTCATTGTGTGTCAAGTCCAATCCTTGTGTACTTGTACTTGTCTCACATATGTTAGGTCCAACGAGCCAGGTTTAAGATCCTGACATGTGTGAACGTGGAAGGCTCGTCCTCTTAGATTGTTTGAACGTGTAGAGCTCATCCTCTTAGATTGTTTGAACTTGTAAACGTGTAAAACATCGGTGATTGTGTAATTTGTCGCCATTTTGAACTTGTCGCCATTTTGACCTTGTCGCCATCTTGTAAACGTGATGTAAGTGATGTACCATCATAATTGTAGATTGTTGAAATATACCTAGATTGTATTTGTGAAGCTAGTTGTGGAAAGCAGAAGGTTTGGGAAAGAAAGTGACTTGTGATTTGAAAATTTTTTTGTTGACCGACGACATTACGACCTACAATTACACTCAACGCCATACAAACCTAATCAAAACTTAGTGACAAGCATACACATCACATAAAGGGAGATTCTAACTTATTTCCTCCCAAAAGAAAGCAGGTTTTCTGTGCCATCTGAAACCGTTGCCCGTAGAGGTCATTTGTCCTTGAAGTAGCGACCCTACAGTTCCTAGCCCTGGTGTGAACCGTTCTCCACCGCATCCAGTACACTTGAGTATATTTTTTTTTTGTATATACTTTCGGATGCAAATTTGGGCATAAATTGTAAGTCCAACAAGATTGTAAATTTGCCACGTTACTAACACCTTGTAACAAATTGTGTGTCTGATAACTCATTGTCATTTAAACATTCCATCATGCCTTCGTTAAACGACTTCATCGAGATGGGTTTAAGGCTACAGTTAACTGGTGACGAGTTAACAAAGTGGAGTGAAACAAAATATTCTGAACACCTCCTAGTACAAGAAAAAGCTAGCGAACGCGAAGAAAGAGCGGCTGAAAGAGCTGCCAAACAAGCAGAAGCAGCATTAAAGCAGGCAGAGGCAGAAACAGCATTAAAGCAGTTAGTTAGTTAGTTAGTTAGTCGACAGATCATCCTCGTTGCACATCGAACCATTCAGTTCATAAGTGCTCGGATCCCCTCCTCAGCAAATCCCGCAGCGTGTAGCGGCTAACGACGCCAGTTCTGTGTTGGTTTATCAATCTTCTTTGGCTTCCTGCGTAGTGTTCTTGTTTGGCCACCCCTCTTTTAATTTGCTGCTCTAGCAGTCTGGCCATTGTTGTAGATTCACAGTCATCACTTGGTTCTCGCAAAAGTCTCACATCACGTAGAGCATTCAGAATGTCAGCCTGGTCCATGGCGCGTCCGCCCTCCACAGTAGCCTCACCTGCGAGCTTGTCAGCCCGCTCATTTCCTTGTACTCCCGCATGCCCTGGCACGAAGATGAAACTAATCTTTGCCAGCCGAGACCGCTTCAGAGGCAGCAACCATTCTCTTCGGATCGACCCCTCCTCTATCCTCTTGATCATGTTCATTGAGTCGCTAAGGAAACAAGCCCTGGTGAATGTCTGTGTCTCGAGCCATGTTATTGCTTTACTTACTGCCATGACTTCCATGGTCAGGCTACTTGTGGTTTCAGTGAAAGCACCAGAGTCCTCCTTCACAATTCTCCCTCCGGCCCGCGCTGTAAAGACCCATGAGCTTCTCACATGTCGGACGACCGACCCATCTGTGTAGATGACCGCGTCACCGCCTAGCGAATTCTCGAAAATCAACGCTTGTACTTCAGCCTCAACAGCAGCCGGATTTTCTTGTCTGCATTTTCTATCTAGTTGGATGCAAACTGAAAAGGATGTGCAGAAGTCTGTTGGCACTTGCACCCACTCCTCGCCAGGTTCTAAGTCCTCAAGTGAACACACCTGTTGAAGAATGTCTTCGGCTTGACCCATCCACGACCGTCCTCTTTTTAACCTGCTGCCCTTCACCTTCCTAATTTCACTATGCAGTGGATGTTGTGTGTTTGCGTTAATTCTGAGGTAGGCGCGTGCCCTGCAAACTTGTATTCTCTCTTCAATGGTTGGAAAATCAAGAAGGTAGCGCATCGCCCTGCATGCTGTATCTCTTGTACATCCAAGAATAATGCGCATAGCTTCATTCTGTATCCTTTCCATCCTTTCTATCTGCTTATGGCTGAGAGTCAAGATTGCCAATGCATACTCCAAAACAGACATGACCAGCCCCTCGTACAGAAGACATAGATGGCGCTGCTCACAGTTTGCTGCCGCCATCACCCGGATTGCTGCCAAACCCCGCTTGGCCTTTGTTATCACCTGGTCTGTGTGCACATTATAAGCAAGGCTCGATCAAACCGTATCCCCAGGTAATTCATTGCCTGCGTTCTTTCCACCGTCTCTGAACACAGCATTACAGTTGGTGTTGGATTGTTGACAATATGATTATTCAACGAGAACTAAGTCACTGTTGCCTTTGTTGGGTTGACCATTGCCCCAGCTTCATCACACCAAGTACTTATGCGATTGAGTTCGGTTTGTAGTTCCCCAGCAAACCTCCTATCTATCCTTACCCTGACGATACACTAAAACATCATCGGCATATGACAATGTCCTGCCAGGTCCAGTGATCTGCTCACTGGTGATTCTCACTGTGTAGGCGTTGAACAGTACCGGAGATAATGGTGATCCCTGTGGTAGGCCAGGATATATTGTTGTTGGTTCCGAAGTCCAACTGCCACATCTAAAAACTACTTTCCGTTGGAAGAGGGCTGCAGCGATCCAACTAAGGAGGAATGGACTTACGTTTAGTTCAAGAAGCTGAAACATTAAAAAATCCAGTGGTACTCTGTTGTATGCGTCCTCAAGATCAATCGCTGCAGCAACGGTTTCAGTGCCTGAGTGGAAACCTTCATAGACATCCTGGGCAAAGACTGCTGCATTGGTCCAGGTTTCTCTTTTTGGACGGTACCCTCCCAGGGTAGGTGGGAAAACACCTTGCCTCTCTCGTTGGCTTGATATTTTCCTGGCAATTACCTTCTCCAGCAGCTTGCCTATTGTATTCTGCATGGTTATAATTCGATATCCCTGAATTTTTTTGTGGTCTTTGTCAGGCTTCGGCAAGGGAATCAGATAGCTGTGTAACCATTCCTCCTTGATGCTAGCACTCCCTATACTGTTGTTGTACATGTCTGCTAGTTTCTCTAGCTCATTGTCGGTACACCTATTTATGTCGTCGTATCTTATGCCATCAGGACCTGGAGCACTGTTTTTTGATCGTCGAAGCACAGCCTTGATTTCTTTCACTGTCACTGTGTCTTCATCCGAAGTGTTCTGGGCCTTGCATCTGTCTGAGGTGACCTCCTTGAGCTAGACATGTCCAGTTGGGACAGTGACGATATACAAATACAGGCGGTGAGAGTTCATTCCAGTATACCATTCGTGTTGGTTAATGTTTATGCCCGCAATGCGAGTGTGGACGCCCAGAAGTGGCAGTGCTTAAGTGGCATATTAGGCCACGAGAGAAATGTTATTTTCTGTGGTGACTTCAACGCTAAAGGCAGATCATGGGGAAACACTTCCTCCAATACACAAGGGGAGGAGCTCGAGACTGCACTGGAAACCATCGACCTGGTTTGTATCAACAGTGGCTGTGTCACCAGGACAGCAAGCCGTCCAGGCGATGAGGACAGTGCTATTGATCTGGCGCTAGTTTCACCTTTACTCACTACAGTGTGTAGATGGGGTGTCCTAGGACACCATGGCAGCGACCACCACCCTTGCAGCATATTGGTGTAGAAAGGCAGAACCAGGCAGCACAAGCTAAAGGTAAAGACGTTCCAGTATGACAGTACAGGGCAAGATGTGGTGAGTAAAATAAGACGTGACAAGCGCAGAACGTTTCAGGGCAGGAAAAAAAGCTGGGAGCAGCCACCGTGGTGGAGTTTCGAGGTGGATAAGGCTTGGGTGGATAAGCGTAGTGCTGTAAGGAGATGGCAAAATGCCAAGAAGAACAGAGCTGGTCATCCTAGTCCCTGCTTGCACTTAGAAAGAGAGATGCACACAAAAGTAAGCTATTTCAAAAAACTGGTCACGGTGGTTAAAAGCGAAAAATGGGCAGAGGTGTGTCAAAGGGTAAGCACAGACAAGTCACTGAAATTGTTCTGGCGACTACATAAAAGCATGAGTGGTGTAGTCAAGAATAAGAGCATTTCTGACTTCCAAGGTGCTGACCTCATCTGGCAGAGGACTGACGAGGACAAGGGCAAAGCCCTCTTTGAACGCTACCTTGAGCAGAGCAACCAGACAGACATGGGAGGTCGAAATCTGGCCAAGGAGGTCACCTCAATCATTAAAGCAGGCAGAGCTAGAATTATCTGCGAAAACGAAACAAGCAGAGTTAGAATTATCTGCGAAAACGAAACAAGCAGAGTTAGAATTATCTGCGAAAACGAAACAAGCAGAGTTAGATACTGAATTGAGGAGGGCAGAAATAGCAGCTCAAAGTAAACGAGAGGAACTTGAACTACAACTCAAAATTAAACAGCTTGAAACGGATACTGCCATAGACAAAGAGTCTAAGAAATCTGAAAGACTGGAAAAAGAAAACCAGTACAAAAAGTATCAAGGTATTGTGAGAAATTATACCTCAGGTGACTGCATTGCAGCTTTCACCCAGAATTTTGAAACCTTAATGGACCACTATCAGGTCCCAGTTTCTGAATGGAACATTATTTATATGAGGAGTTTGTCAGGGTAACCTCTGAAAGTCATAGAGACTATCCCAAAAGACCTCAGAAAAGATTACCACTATCTAAAGTTAAAAATTATGGCACATTTTATGCTAGATGAGGCAGGTTACAGAGAACAGTTCAGCAAATTGAGTCCAAAACCTACTCAAACGTTCTCTGATTATGTCTCCGTAGTCCGAGACGTATGTACAAAATGGTTTTCAGCAGCCAAAGTAAATAAAGACTATCATAAGTTAGAGGACCTCATCATCAGATATAAAATCATCACATCCCTTCCATCATCATTTTCAAAATTTTTGCTAGAGAATGAATGTACGAGTGTAGAACAGATTGAGAGACGTGGTTCGGCTTACTATGCAGCCAATAAACATTGTTTTGCGAGTGAGGCTACTGATACAAATTTCGTAGCAGCTGCTAACTATGAAAAACCTCAATCAGAACCCTACAATAGACAAAGAACGTATAAGTCTACTTCTGAAAAATACAATCATTGTAGATTTTGTAACATTTCACACCACCAAGGTGAAATGTGTGACAAGAATCCGGCATACATTACATACTTACAGAACTTCATAAATAGTCAGGATAAGGAACGTAAAACCTTTAAAAAGGCACGAAAATGCTTCCTCTGTAAAGCGTATGGCCATTGGCGTCATGCATGTAAAGGAAGGCAAATGACTAAGAAAGCAAATGCCGCCTTATTTGACAGTTCATCATCAGATGAAGAACATTCAGAAAATCACCCTGTGAACTCAGCACAGGCATTTGACATGTTTAATTCACATAAATGTACTATTTGTAATACCTTTTATGAAGATGGCATTTTAACATGCGGCCACTCCATTCCTATTGCCAATGAGGAAGCTAATTTGGTAATAGATTCCAAAGGCAGAATAAACATCCACCAGGGATATGTGAATGGCAAGCCTGCTACAGTGCTTCGTGACACCGGAAGTTCTCTTATAGGGTTAAAGAGAAAGTTCATAATGCCTACAGACTATACAGGCAGGCACGTAACATGCAGAACATTCTCTGGAAATATCGAAAAGTACCCATTAGCATGGGCATATATTCAGACACCATTCCTCAATGGGAAAGTAAAATGCGCTGCATTAACTAACCCTGTGTGTGATATTATCATTGGGAACTTACCAGAGGTGAACGATATGCCTCATGATATTACATCTGTTTGCATAGATGATAACATAACATCATCACCATCACATGTCATCATTGAAAGTATGGTATCACCAAATGAATGTATGGTAGCTAATGGAGCACTAACATCTCATGAAATCATTGACCAAAATGTTTCATCACCATCTGATATCATTGAATGTGTGAACGCAGTAACAAGATCTACTGCTAGAGTGCAAGATGAAATTAATCAAACTGAGGCTATAGAATTGCTTAGCCCAGTGATACTACCTCCTAAAACCATGAAGGAGAATTTTGTAACAGCCCAAAAGGCTTATCCTTCATTATCTAAATATTTTAATCTGATCGGCCAAAAGCCAAAGGTAACTAAAAATGCAAGATGACATTTTGCTCTGAAAAATTGCATCCTCACCCGGTACTATACCAGAGGTAACAGCACCACAGAGCAAACTGTTTTGCCAATTGAATACCGTAAGCAAGCCTTACATCTTGCCCATGATATACCTCTTGCAGGGCATATGGCATACTCCAAGACCAGATCAAGACTACTAACGCAGTTTTATTGGCCAAGATTCTGCAATGATATTAAGCAATATTGTATAAGTTGTGATATCTGCCAAAAACTAGTGAAGAAAGGTAAAAACCCACAGGCCAAATTACAAATTACCGACTTAGCCAGCCGACCTTTCGAGAAAATATCTGTCGACATAGTGGGCCCTCTGAATCAAGTAACATCCAGAGGGATTAGATTTATCGTTACCGTCATTGATTTATGTAGCCGCTGGCCTGAAGCGATTCCGTTAAAGAACATAACTGCCAATGATATTATGGAAGTTTTCTTCCATATATTCTCACGAATAGGGTTTCCAGACACTATTCTATCAGATCGAGGAAGCCAATTCATTGCATCATCAACTCAAGCTTTCACCAAAATGTTAGGGGTGAAACAATGTTTCAATTCACCATACCATCCTCACTCAACGGGAATCATAGAAAAGTTTAACGGTGATTTGAAGCATATGCTTGCTAAAGTCACGCAAGAATATCCCAAAAAACTGGGACATATATTTGCCTGCTATACTCTTTGCTTATCGCGAGGTCCCACATTCTAGTACTGGATTCTCTCCTTTTGAACTTATCTATGGTGCCAAGCCGCGAGGCCCATTGAGTATTTATCATTCAATGTTAACTGAAGCCACCCCTTTACTTAAACCCATATCATCATACGTATATGTCACAGCATTGCGTGAAAGAATCATCAAATCTTGTACTATTGCAAAAGAAGCACTAAAACTATCTGGTGCTACATATAGACAATATGCAGACAAAGGTAACAGGACAGTAACATTGACACCTGGACAGGACGTACTTCTTCTCTTACCTAGTGACCGACACTTATTGACTGACTCTTGGCAAGGACCATTTAAAGTAATAAGACAGATTTCAACGGTAGACTATGAGATTCAAATAAAAGACAAACATAAAATATCCCACATAAATATGCTAAGACCTTACTACAACAGAGACAACGAACAAGACGATACAACAGCCTGTACAGTTATAATAGACCATGAAGATGACGAAGATAGTGACGAAATTCCAACACCTGCATTAGACACGACAAACCGCTTGAAGGAAATCAAAATAAACCCAAATTTAACTCAAGCAGAAACAGACAGCTGCAAACATCTCATACAACAGTACAACACCATCTTCTCCAACAACCCAGGACAAACAGAATTAGTACAACATCACATCACGCTCACTTCAAACACACCAATAAAATGCAGACCGTACACCATTCCATTGCATTACAAAGAAAACTTACATCAAGAGATCATTAGCTTAGAGAAAAACAACATCATTAGACGATCCCAATCACATTTTTCGTCTCCAATGGTCATGGTACGCAAAAAGGACAACACGATAAGACTCTGTGTAGATTATCGAAAATTAAATAAAATAACACTTTTAGATCTGGAACCAATGACCAACTGCGAAGATCTACTGACAGAACTGACAGACTCTAGGTACTTTACGAAGTTAGATATGACTAACGGTTATTGGCAGATAACGGTACACGAGCAGAGCAGACATCTAACAGCCTTTGCCACACCTTGGGGACCGTACGAATGGTGCAAATTGCCATTTGGGCTAGTCAATGCCCCAGCGACATTCGTACGCATGACACGACTCTTACTTGTGGACATAACAAACATTATCTGTTACATGGACGACATTTGTGTTCACACAAAGTCGATGACAGACCACATAAAGACATTACAACAGACATTTGAACGGATCAGACATCACGGACTGACTGTGAAGCCTACAAAAGTGGACATAGCCTATCAAGAAATCTCCTTTTTAGGGTATAAAATATCTAATGGCTTTGTCACGACAGACGATAACATCGTGTCTAAAATACTGAAACTCTCACTTCCGACTACCAAGAAACAAGTCAGAAGTGTATTAGGACTATTAAATTATTATAGGCAGTTCATACCAGATTTTGCTGAACTGACAGAAAAATTTACTAACCTACTAACGAAAAACCAGCCTGAAAAGATTGTAAACAATGAATGCCTAAAATTTGCATTCCAGAAAGTGTTATCTTATTTTTCTGAGAATAGTTTAAAGAATCCCATTCTCAAATTGCCAAATTTACATATTCCTTTCAGATTACGCACAGACGCGAGCTCCGTGGCGATTGGGGCAGTTCTGTTACAAGAACATGACAACATTCTACACCCTGTATACTACGTCTCTAGAAAATTGAAACCAAGAGAACGCGCTTGGTCGACACCACAATTAGAAGCCCTTGCTCTAGTGGTAGGGATAACTAAATTGTCCAGATTCCTCCTGGGACGGCATTTTATCGTAGAGTCCGACAATAGTCCATTAAAATTTATTACTTCAGGAGTACCAACAAACCAGATGATAGCGCGCTGGTCGCTTTTGCTTCAAGATTACAGCTTTGAAGTGCGACATATCGCTGGCAGAACCAACACGATTGCTGATCTTTTGTCCCGTTGTCCGAACGACCCAGTAAGCACTAATGTCTGAGTGCAGTGTATTAAAAAACACTTGGACCAACACAGCCATCAGTGAAGTTTTTTTTTCAGGAAAGCTGTGTACATCTAATATACGATGTGATAGGGTTCATTCCCACTGCAAATATTTCTTCTTATTTTATTGTTAGTGTAGTAATCGTCTTGAATAATTGCGTAGTGTGTGTTAGAAAGCGAACAATATTAATTGTATATATTATGAAATAAGAACAGTGCCACATGCGCTCATAACTTACCTTAAGCGAACTATTCAAGTTATCAGTGGTATCTGCGAGTGGAACATATCCAGTGATATTTTAATCCGTGAACGAAAGAATGAACTGAACTGTGACATTTACACCACTGCAGTCAATCGCAATCCAGAAGTTTTCCAGCAAAACAACGACATTAACTATCATAACAATTTCACATTCCGAATTGCTACACCAGAGCGGAACAAGTGTGTGATAGAATTTTTAACAACATCAGCTGTTCATGTGTACTTCCGAAGAGTTTGTAAATTTAGACCAAAAGTAGCAGACGATAAACAAAAACCTTAAAAATTTATGACGCTTCTAAAATAATTATGAAACACCAATTTCGAATTCACGAATTGTGTATTAGTATTTTTCGACTAGTGTAATCTTAGAATCATATCTTGAGTAACTTATTCACACTATCGACATTTTTTTCGCTAGTATGGAAAAGCATCAAGCTATGACGCTGAGAAATAGAATAATAATTGTAATAAATTAGATGTGAGATCTTTTGAAATTATGTCCTTTTCATTTAATTGTTGTTACAGTATTACACTAAAGGCGGTAAATGGAAATGTATTCGAATATGTGTTGTATAAAAATAACCATTGTGTTGCCAAATTATTGACACTCCAAGAGGTCATCAGCTGGGCATGGTATAGGGTTACCGACGTTGTAGACCAACAGAAGAGCTCCCGGCCAAATGAGGTCGGAGCTCGAGCGTTGAATGCGGCTTATAAAAAGACGTATTACAGTCTTACCTGATGTTTTTTGTTGCAAAAAGCATATTATTTCTTTTTTTTAAGAGGTTGCGCGGTAGTTGCATTGGATGCTGGTGCTACCGATCTGACTGGGTCAATATTGCAACTTAGGTGATCATCCATCGAGAGGATGAAACTTGGAAAGTGGTAAAGATTGAACACCACATGACTTAACATACAACGTGCATTTCTTATGTATTTCTATGCCAATGTACATGACAACAGAAAGGTCGATTCTGACATGGTTAAAAGATTAACCCTTTATCTATGTAGAGTATACATGAAATATAAAATCTTTCATGAATAAGCCCCCCCCCCCCCCCCCTGATTGAATCCTTGTCAAATTTTACGTTCAGTAGTTTGCCATTACTTTCTGAACGACCGGAATCTATACCTTTTTCGAAAAAAAAAAAAAAACCAGCACTGCTGTGCTTCGAACACAGGTATACGGGCTCACCATCCGCGTTCGCAGGCCCTTAGCCACAGAGACCGTAAAACAGCTCCGTAACTAAGTGGTTATAAACACCGACCGTCCCCAACGCCATCTTAAACGCTCACTATCACAACAACAACGACCTCTTCCGTCTTCTCTCTTACACAACGCATGCGCACAACGCCGAGCCGTGTGTACACTAAGCAGGTACCGAGCCAGTAGCTAATGTATTATACTTGATTTAGTTTCATGTGTGCTTGCTTGCTTGTGTTCGTTGGCTTGAGCTCCAACGCGAAGTCCTGTATGTCGGATGAATTGAATCACTAACAGCGAAAATGCTGGGGTTGACTGCTACGTCCTGTGAAGGACATGCAAATAATTTTTTTTTTAAAATAGGCATCACATACTTAGAAGGGTTAGTCGGTAGTTAGTGATTGTGTTATTCTCTTGAAATAGGGATTTTTAATTCTTTTTTGGTGTAACTATCTCTTATAAGAAACATTAGTTTAGGGAGTCTCCGTGGCGAAGTGGTCAAGCCGTTTGCTCGGGCTCCAAAGGTTGTGGGTCGGATTCAGGGCCACGTCCTTCGATTAACGAGTGAAATTTTTCAAAGACTCCTATGGATCGTCGCTAGAGCTACGAAGTTCGTGCTTTGTGTGACGCTTTCCGCGCTGCGGAAAGAGACCAAGCCATATGAGATAAAACCCGGTGCAATGAAGTCGACTCTGTCGACTTTTAAGCGACTTTTAAACATTATCACAATGTTTCTTCTGTTGATTTCCGTTACAACCAGTTCAGGTCAATTGGGGTCATCCATCCATCATGTGCCATGGCGATAAGCGTGGACGGTCATGTCTTGCCATCTCACTCGATCACCAGAGTCGTGGATCAGCTCCATGTTCCTGTCTCGATCATGCCAAGTGGCCAAGCCATCCAGGTATTTACTTCTTGGACTTCCCCTTGGTCTCTTCCCTTCGATATTGCCAGTTGTCACCAATTTCTCCAAGTCATTTCTTCTCATAACATGCCAAAAAATTTTGGCTGTCTACGTCTGATGTCTCTAATCAGTTTACGATCTTCATTTGTTTCTTGAAGGACTTATTCATTGGTTTTTCTGTCTGTCCATGGTATTCTTTGCATTTTTCTCAGAAACCACACTTTCACAGCCGTCAGATGTTTTTTTTTTTTTTTTTTTTTCAGCTTGACTGCTCATTGTCCACGCTTCACATCCATACAAAAGTACAGGTTCTATACAGCACTTCAACTCTCTTTTTCTTATTTCAATTGATATCTTTTTATTGATCAGTATTTTTTTTTTATCTAGGAAAAGGTTACCTTCACCATGGCATTTCTTGTTCTAATCTCTTCAAGGCATCTCCCATCAGATGTTATGACTGTTCTGAGATAACTGTACCGATTCACTTGTGTAAGAATATGCCCATTTAATTGTATATCACATTATGGCATTTCCTTCTTCCCAGTGACTGCCATAATCTGTGTCTTGTTACTATTCAGTTCTAACCCTAGTTGTTCACTGTGCAACAACCGCATCTACTAAATGTTGCAGGCCTGTTCGTTGTTTGCAATCAAGACTTATCATGTGCATATCTAATGTTATTGATGTATCTTCCTTCAATGTTGATTCATTCCATATCTTCTATATTTCTGAAAGTATTTTCACTGTACAGGGAAAAAAGATCTCGAGAAATTACGCATCCCTGTCTCACACCTTTTAATAGGCTGATATTGACCTACATCATTATCAATTCTGATCGCAGCTTGTTGTTTCCAATGTATGTTTTTTACAAGTCTAAGGTCTTTTCCATCAATTTGTAGATCTTCAAGTATCCTTATCATGTCGACATTTCTCACTTTATCGAAAGCCTTTGTGTAGGCAATAAAGCGAAGATATAGATCTATATTTACTTCTATAGAACGTTCAATTACTGTTCTCAGTATATACACAGCATTTATTGTGTCCTTGCCTTCCACAAACCTACATTGTTCTTCTCCTATTTCAGGTTGTATTTTCTTCCTAACACTTTGCATGATAATTCTCAGCAAAATCTTCGTGATGTGGCTCATTATACTAATTGTTCGACAATGATCACATTCCAAGGCTCCCGATTTCTTCGGGATTGCAATAAATGTAGAATTACATAATTCAGGAGGTATATCTCCAGTATCGTATATTGCGTTCAGCAGTCTGGTGACTTGGTCTATTCCATATTCTTCTTAGGCATTGATCATTACTATTGTGATGTTATCTTGCCAGTTTCCATACAGTTAAGAGCAATCTGAACTTCCATCTTCAAAGTTGATGGTCCTTCATTATTATTCCGATGATCGTATTGTTTGGTTGGTTGGTTGGTTAGTTGGTTAGTTAGTTAGTTAGTTAGTTTAGTTAGTTAGTTAGTTAGGTAGTTAGTTAGTCAGTTAGTTCGGTAGTTAGTTAGTTAGTCAGTCAGTCAGTCAGTCGACAAATCATCCTCGTTTCACATCGAACCATTCAGCCCATAAGTTCTCGGATTTCCTCAGTAAATCCCGCAGCGTGTGGCAGCTAACAAAACCAGTTCTGTGTTGGTTTATCAATCTTCTTTGGCTTCCTGCGTAGTGTTCTTGTTTGGCCACCCTTCTTTTAATGTTCTGTTCTCGCAGTCTTGCCATGGTTGTAGATTCACAGTCATCACTCGGTTCTCGCAAAAGTCTAACTTCTCGTAGAGCATTCAGAATGTCAGCCTGGTCCATGGCGCGTCCCCCTCCACAGCAGCCTTACCTGTGAACTTGTCAACCCGCTCATTTCCTTGTACTCCTGCATGCCCTAGCACGAAGATGAAACTAATCTTTGCCAGCCGAGATAACTCCAGAGACAGCAACCACTCTTTTCGGATCCATCCCATCTCTATCCTCTTGATCGTGTTCATTGAGTCGCTAAGGAAATAGGGTTCTTCTATGGTTTCATCATAAAGGTCTTTCACATAATCTGACCACGCATTAAAATCTGATCTTTTTCTATTATGATTTTGCCATCTTTGGTTTTTAGGCAACACGTTGATGTGTGTGTTCTTTTGTTAGAGATGTCATTAATTCTTTTGTGCATTCATTTGGTATTCAGGGGGTTGTGTTGGTTTTCAATTTCCTTGCAATTTTCCTCAAGCCATGTTTCTTTTGCCTCTTTGCATAGCTTCCTAATTTTCCTGTGAATTTCTTCATATCTTTCCTTGTTATTGTTGTTATTTCTTCTGATTCCCATGAGTTTTAAGATGTCTTCTGTCATCCGTTTCTTGCGTCCTATTATCTTTATTTTTGGGATGGTTGTTTCTGCAGCACGGTTGACTGATTTAGTTAATATTTCCCATTGGTCGTTGACATCTTGAAATAATATTTCCATATCGGACAATTCATTAAATCTGTTCTTTACCTCTACGTTGAATTTATCTATTATCTCTTCACTCTCCAGTGTCCGTAGATTAAATTTTGTGTTTCTTGGTCTATGTGTGACTTTCTTTAATTTTATATGTACATTGCTTAAGATTAATCTATGGTCGCTGTAGCAGTCTGCGCTTGGTATAGTTGTTGCGACTTTTAAGGTATTACGAAATTTCTATTGATGAGAATGTAATCAATCTTATTTTTGATCTCATGATCAGGACTCCACCATGTCCATAATCTCCTCGGGTGCTGTGTATATCAGGTGTTTCCATTAATCGCATCATGCTCTTTTGACCACTGTACAAGTCTGCACCCTCTTTCATTCTGTTCCCCTAGTCCATACTTGCCTACTATACATCCGTCCTGTTGATTTCCAACTTTGGCATTCCTGTCACCCATTATAATATTTACTTCAGAATTCTTACATTTCTTGAAGGCATTATCTCTATCATTATAAAATTCATCGATGCTGTCATCACTACTGTCTGCTGTTGGTGCATAAACGTGTATGACGTTGACATCAAAAGGTCTTCCACTCATCTTCACCAGTAACACTTTGTCTGACACAGTCCAATATCCTTTGATCGATTTTGCTCTCTCTGTATCCATTGTAATTGCTACTCCTCGTGGTTGTTTCTCACCACCAGAATAGATTATTCTATATTCCTCAGATGTTAAAATATCTATTCCTGTCCATCTGATCTCACATACACCTAACAGGTTAATATTTAGTCTTCTCATTTCATTCTTAATGTTATCAAATTTCCCATCCCCACTCACAGTTCTTACATTCCAAGTTCCTACTTTCAATATTGATACTCTTTTGCACTCAGTTGCCTGATGACGGTCTGGAGTCACCTGATGCACATGACTACCCCTACCGGGCGAGGTTGCTCCTATGGAGCACCCATTTACGCCGTTTCTTTGATTATCGATAAGTTTGCAATACATGATATTCTTGGCATCTGTAAAGAAGGTAGTTTGCCATTGCTTTCCTTCCTAGCAGTGACCATACTGGTCGATGACCATAGCCATTGTCTCCCAAAAAAGAGACCCTCTGCCTACTGTCGTGAAGCTGGAGACCATAACTTACAACTATCTGTTGACTGCTCTTCAACTTCATCCACCACCTGTAACTATGGCTTCACGTAACCCTAATCGGGAGGCTAAACGGGTACTCCACCTTGCTCAGTGGTGTCCCGTAGGCTCGCGGAAGGAAGGAGGCACTTACTTCTCCTTTGATAGGGAATACCCCTTATACCGCCACCATCCAGTTGGGGCACCATCAGTAATATTACTTTCTGTCACAAGCCATAGGTTTATGACAGCAATAGAACATTGTGTGCATGTTACATGCCACCAACAGAAAAGAATCAGAAAGCCACCAATACCAACACAAAACGATTACCACTTTATGGACAGACCAGAACAAATCAATATTCAGCGCCTCAGAACTGGACACACTAGATTACGCCAAAACGTATATACAAAAGTCAACACCGACGAATCAGCCATATGCACATGTGAATTGGCGCCGCAATCAGCAGATCACATATTCCAACACTGCCCAATATAAGACATATCTAGGTAAACCTTCTGGCCTAGAGACACAACAATGGAAGATAAACTCGGTGGAATGCCGAGTGAACTAAAACAAAAACAAAAAAAAAGTAAAATTCACACAAGAGACAAAATTGCAAATATAGGCACATTTCAATCGAACACATTTCTCAACACAGCAGCATGCCCTGCGGGAAAATATCCAATGGATCCCCACCGTAGACTTTTTAATTGACGCCTACCACTCTGCACGAAGCATAACTGTCTTCACATGCACTGTTACTCTGTTACAATCATATGTGTGTGCTGTTTATCCTTCAGCTAACGAAACACGCAGTGACTACCTACATCTCCATATTCAGTTTAAATGGTTATGCGTTAAAATGGCAGCGTTAGCCGCTACACGCTGCGGGATTTGCTGAGGAGGGGATCCGAGCACTTATGGACTGAATGGTTCGATGTGCAATGAGGATGATCTGTCGACTAACTAACTAACTAACTCGCAAGCTCCACTTCTATGAACAATACATGCTATATGCACTATACGTGCTATATACATTTTATATCTGGTATTGTCTCCGTGGCGAAGGGTTTTCGGAGGCGGTTCGTAATCCCGTATACCCGCATTCGAAACAACGCTACGCGCGATTTGGCAGCAGACCGCATTGCGCTGGTCTTTTACGAATTGGTATGGATACCAGTAGTTCAGAAAGCAATGACAAATTACTGAAAGTAAACTTGCTGAAACATCAATAATAGCAAAAAATGATGGTGTTGTCTGCAAATTTCCTGTAAAGGATATGCAACTAACTATAACTATTATATTATATATTGTTTCGGTAATGCTACTGGTCATTACACAGTACATATCTCTTAGTTTTTGAACATGCTCTCCCAATTGCTTAAAACATGGCGGCTTGTCTATGTTGAGAAGCAATATTCGGTTTTGGTAATGTTGAATATTGGACTACATCATTCACAGTTTATAAATGTTGAATATCGTCCTCATATCTCACTGACTTCTACAACAATTGTCAAACGTCTTCAGGAGCTGGATTGGTTTGTTTGAATAGAACCAAGTTGTACAGAAGAAATAAAGAAACACGCTAACTAACTGTGCTACTTACTTAGTATAGTAATCACTAATAGTATAGTATTTATTACTATTAGTAACCGTATTAGTAGTACTAACTAGTACTAGTAGTAGTTAGTAGTACACTACTACTTACTGACTTGACTACTCTACAAACAAATTGAAATAATACTGGAATTAATTTCAAATATTGAAGAAGAAAGAAAGTAAGTAAACCTTTATAATATAAATTATAATTATAATATTGAATCCACCTTTTCTTTTAGGATAGTTCAGTTGTTTTTTTTTCCTTTTTTTTTTTTTAAAAATAATTGTCATCTTTTGTTTAATTTTTATTTTTACTTCCACAAATATCTAGTTGCTCTTCTTGCCTTTGCATTCTTATTTTAATATCTGTATATGTTGACCATCTGTATCTACATACATTGCAACCTAAATAGGTGAATGATTCTGCCACTTAAAGTGTAGTTTTAATAAGGGAGATCAGGTTATCGACTTATTCTCATTATCATTATCTTTGTCTTTCCCTATCGATGTTTAGACTTAATTGTTGTGACCTCCTATCCTATGTGTTTAGCTAAATCTTGCATCTCATTTCAATGTGTGGGACAAGAAGGCAGTTTCATGAACAAAGTCCAGATCATCAAGTATCAATACAAAAGCAGACAATAATATTGAGACCAAATTTACCCAACGGTCAAATATAGGCAATGCTCACAACATTTATGTTAGATGCTCAAAAAGTAGAATTCTTGCTCATAAGCAACAGTTGACAAACAACATTAATGACATGATTTTCTTGTTTTTCTCACCAATTGAAGTCTCATTATTGCATTTATGAAATTTGGGGGAGGGAGGGGGGGGGGATATAGCAAAAAATGGCTTCTATTATAAGTATTGCATCAACTTTATTGTGTGTATGATGTGTGACACAAATAATAAAGCTGCTCCACAAAGCTTTCATGTATTGTTATGTTATTTTTGTCATGATGAACCAATATTATTACACTGATTGATTACCAAACTAACATTCTTAAAGATAACTTGAGGAATAATATATCAGACATCATGTCTTGAAGTAATCATAAGACATTTTGTATCATTAATCATGATTAGATATTATCTGGACAAACAAAATATCAAATTCATTTATTTGGTTTACTTACAAATCTTTCAGATTGAAAGATGGAGAGTAAACTACCATCAAATGTCAAGATTGACCAACCTGAAGTCTATGCAGGTCAAGGTAAGATTAAGAGCAATAGAATGTAACAGTTGAATATCCTTTACATGGTGTTGCAGTCAATCCCAGCATTTACTGGCTATTTTTGATTTGCTAGATAATGTTACGTTTAGTAGTTTGCCTTTGCTTTCTGATTGGCTAAATCCTTATATCATCAAAATCAACACAATAGCAGAATGTAAATCTACTCAGACACTGGGGGAAAAAAGGTCATAGGTGTGACAGAGTATCCACCGAGATCAGTGCACAACTCTGCAGCTAAGCCAAGCAGGAAATTCTCTTGTCCTGACAGTCAAACATTGCTGTCAAAGGCAGAGGTAGAAGACTTTTGTGTGGATATGGAAGGCAAGGGAAAACCACCACATTATCTTCCCAAGAATATGCATTTGAGACATCAGAGTCCGGGATAGATGTTAATGGCTATTTTAAGACACCTTCATTTCGTATAGACTGTCATGAACCACTGGTGACACCATCATCAAGCTACTGATGGCAACACCAAAACGAACAAGTTTAAAATAGGAATGTGGAATATCAGGACATAGCTGAGATAGTAAAGTTAGATAATGTAATGATTGAAAAGAAAAATCATGTAAAAGGATAACTGATGGAATGGGCAAAACTAAATAATATGATGATTTGAAACAAAGAGTTTCTTCTTTATCTTTGTAAAAAATGTCCAGTTATGTGGAATCCGTTTATCAAGAACTTTTGGAAATGCTGAACCATTAAACGTGTCCCGACTATAAAATTAGACCTGCTTACGGTGAAATCTTTTTAAATGCAGGACATTTGTACAACTTTTTGACAAATTTTTTTTGAAATTATATGCTTCATCTGTGTTATAATTTGAGATATTTCCCCTCTGAAAATGGCTGGAAAGTTAAAATCCATATCTTTGAAAAGAAAGATTGAGCAATTACAAGCAGTGGAAAATCTTGGCGAAAAGAAACTGGAAATAGCAAAGCAATCCAACATTCTAAAATCAATGCTTTTTTTTTTTTTTAATCATAAAGATTAAAGATCAGTACAGAAAAATGTTTTATAGTAGACAGGTAGTACAGAATGAAGAACCGAAAAGTGGCATGTGATGTGATTGACACAGCACTTCTAAAATGGTTTACCATGGTGAGATCAGCAAATGTTCCTGTAAATGGACCTGTATTAACTACAAAGGCAGAAGAGTTAGTACTTCTGGAAGATTGGACTGGCTGGAAATGTAGTCCTGGCTGGTTGGGTCGTTTTAAAACATGGCACAACATTACTTACAAAGCTTTGTGTGGGGAAAGGCATTCTGTTAATGAAATGACTACCAAGTTATGGACGGAGGAGGTGATAAAAGCAGCCATAATGAGGTATAATTCTGCTGATGTGTTTAATGCTGATGAAACTGGATTATTTTGGAGATTGCTGCCTGACAGGACTTTTTCCATCAGAAATGAAAAGTATCATGCGGGATAAAAATCAAAAGAATGAATCATAATTGTGTGTACAAATATGGATGGATCATTAAAATGGCAATTACTTGTAATCAGTAAATTCAAAAATCCACACTGTTTTAATGGTTAGAAAAAATTGTGTGTTGAGTATGCAGCTAATTCAAAAGCCTGGATGACATCAAATATTTCAACCAAGTGGTTACATGCATACTATTATTCTATGGAACATCAGCATTGCAATGTTCTTTTGCTGCTTGACAACTGTTCAGCCCACCCAAATGTTCAAAATCTACAAGCAACAACATTTTTATTTTTACCACCAAATGCAACATATAAACTGCAGACTTATAACCAAGGTATTATTTCAGATCTGAAGGTTCATTATAGGTCAGCAATGTTGTCCATTGTTGAGGTAATGACTATAACTAAAGAAGAACAAACAACAACAATTCACCTAAACGAACATCCCTTGAAACAAGTAAAGAGTTTCAAGTACCTAGGATGTATAATATCATCAAATGGCAGATCAGAAGAGGAGATCGAAAATAGGTGTAATAAGGCAAATCAACTCATTGGACAAATGGCACCAATACTAAAGAACAAACATGTATCAATAACTACTAAGAAAGCACTTTTCAACACAATCTTCCTGCCAACTCTATGCTACCAATGCCAAACCTGGACAATGACAGAAAAAGAGAAAAGAAAAATCATAACAACAGAAATGAGGTTCCTGAGAAGAATACTCAATGTATCAAGAAGAGATAAGTTCAGAAATGAAGAAATCAGGACTAAAGTGGGGGTTATAGCTGCACTAGATTTTATCAGAAAGCAGCAAGTCAAATGGTTTGGCCATGCAAGTAGGTTACCAGTCAACAGCATACCACAACAAGCAATGATGTACAGACAAGATGGAATCAGAGGAAGAGGCCGACCACGTAAACATTGGACGGAGGGAATAGCAGAGTCCATGGGAATATCGATAAATGAAGCCCATAACCGGGCACTCTCAAGAAGTTTATACTTCACCTCGACACCGCAAGGTACAAGAGGAACAAGATGAGATGAGAGAATGTTGTCAAAACTTGTAGGTCACACTGATACAGACTTGGTTGCTGGGAATTCAAGATAACCCTTCTGGATGCTATTGTTATGTTGAAATCTGCATGGGGTAAAGTGTTGCCTGTGACTATTGCAAACTGTTTTCTAAAAGCAGGCCTTTAAAGTTGGAGATGATATGGATCATGAAAAAACATGGTTTTATCAAATACTTGTAATGGCAGTATTATAATTGAAACGTCTGTGGAACCTTTGCTTCATCGACTATATCAGGAACTGAACATTTCAGCAGAAGATTTTGTTGACATTGACAATGATATTGTTACTACATGTAGTGCTAGCATTTCCAGTACAGATATTCTAGGGATGTGTATGCCAACAGTTTCATCTCCTGTCCTTTCTAGTGCTAATATTCTAGGGATGTGTATGCCAACAGTTTCATCTCCTGTCCTTTCTAGTGCTAATATTCTAGGGATGTGTATGCCAACAGTTTCATCTCCTGTCCTTTCCATAGCTGATATTCTAGAGATGTGTATGCCAACAGTTTCATCTCCTGTCCTTTCCAGTGCTGATATTCTAGGGATGTGTATACCAACAGTTTCATTTCCTGTCCTTTCCAGTGCTGATATTCTAGGGATGTGTATGCCAACAGTTTCATCTCCTGTCCTTTCCTGTGCTGATATTCTAGGGATGTGTATGCCAACAGTTTCATCTCCTGTCCTTTCCAGTGCTGATATTCTAGGGATGTGTATGCCAACAGTTTCATCTCCTGTCCTTTCCAGTGCTGATATTCTAGGGATGTGTATACCAACAGTTTCATTTCCTGTCCTTTCCAGTGCTGATATTCTAGGGATGTGTATGCCAACAGTTTCATCTCCTGTCCTTTCCTGTGCTGATATTCTAGGGATGTGTATGCCAACAGTTTCATCTCCTGTCCTTTCCAGTGCTGATATTCTAGGGATGTGTATACCAACAGTTTCATCTCCTGTCCTTTCCTGTGCTGATATTCTAGGGATGTGTATACCAACAGTTTCATTTCCTGTCCTTTCCAGTGCTGATATTCTAGGGATGTGTATGCCAACAGTTTCATCTCCTGTCCTTTCCACTGCTGATATTCTAGGGATGTGTATACCAACAGTTTCATCTCCTGTCCTTTCCACTGCTGATATTCTAGGGATGTGTATGCCAACAGTTTCATCTCCTGTCCTTTCCACTGCTGATATTCTAGGGATGTGTATGCCAACAGTTTCATCTCCTGTCCTTTCCAGTGCTGATATTCTAGGGGTGTGTATGCCAACAGTTTCATCTCCTGTCCTTTCCTGTGCTGATATTCTAGGGATGTGTATGCCAACAGTTTCATCTCCTGTCCTTTCCAGTGCTGATATTCTAGGGATGTGTATGCCAACAGTTTCATCTCCTGTCCTTTCCAGTGCTGATATTCTAGGGATGTGTATGCCAACAGTTTCATCTCCTGTCCTTTCCACTGCTGATATTCTAAGGATGTGTATGCCAACATTTTCATCTCCTGTCCTTTCCTGTGCTGATATTCTAGGGATGTGTATGCCAACAGTTTCATCTCCTGTCCTTTCCACTGCTGATATTCTAGGGATGTGTATGCCAACAGTTTCATCTCCTGTCCTTTCCAATGCTGATATTCTAGGGATGTGTATACCAACAGTTTCATCTCCTGTCCTTTCCTGTGCTGTTATTCTAGGGATGTGTATGCCAACAGTTTCATCTCCTGTCCTTTCCGGTGCTGATATTCTAGGGATGTGTATGCCAACAGTTTCATCTCCTGTCCTTTCTAGTGCTGATATTCTAGGGATGTGTATTCCAACAGTTTCATCTCCTGTCCTTTCCAGTGCTGATATTCTAGGGATGTGTATGCCAACAGTTTCATCTCCTGTCCTTTCCACTGCTGATATTCTAGGGATGTGTATGCCAACAGTTTCATGTCATGTCCTTTCCAGTGCTGATATTCTAGGGATGTGTATGCCAACAGTTTCATCTCCTGTCCTTTCCAGTGCTGATATTCTAGGGATGTGTATGCCAACAGTTTCTTGCTCTGTCTTTTCCAGTCCTGACCTAAATGGAGATGATGATGATGACTGTTGGTTGCCAGTGCAAACTGTTTCATAAATAGAAGTTTCAAATTGCATGAATAAAATTAACATGTATATAATGCAGGCTGGATGCCAAGATGATTTAATTTCTCATGTCCTTGGTTTTAAAGTGGCCATGAAAAGACATTTTATTATCTCAGGTACCAAGGTACAGAGGAAAATGCAGAATTTTTCATTTCAAAGTGCTTTATCATTTAAGAGTATAAAAATTCTAGAGATAATTATAACTATGGGTTAATGGTACAAACTGTTTCACAGTTGGAAGTTTCAAATTGCATGGATAAAACTAACATGTATATAAGGCAGGCTGGATGCCAAGATGATTTAATATATCATTTCTTTGAATTTAAGGATTTCATGGAAGGTCATTTTTATTATCTCAAGTACGGGTATTAAGATACAGAGGAAAATTGCAGCTTTTTCATTTCAAAATGTAAAAAGTGCTGTTAATCTCTAGATATTTGAGCCACCTTTGTACAACTACACTTTTGGTGATATACATATTTTCTATGTCATACATCTGTCTTATCACTGCTTATTCGTTATTGTATTGTTCATTGTAAATGTATTACCATATGCTTGAGCTCTTATCTGCATTAGAGGAATTTCTGATAAGAACGATTTCATGGGTCCCTGGTGAGTTTTCCTTACTACTCTTCTTCTTCTTCTTCTTCTTCTTCTTCTTCTTCTTCTTCTTCTTCTTCTTCTTCTTCTTCTTCTTCTTCTTCTTCTTCTTCTTCTTCTTCTTCTTCTTCTTCTTCTTTCGTTCACTTGAAATATATCTATAACTGCAATTTTGTCTCTTGTATGAATTTAACAGTCTTTTTTAGTTCACTCAGCGGTCCATGGAGTTTATCTTCCACTGTTGTCTCTCTAGGCCAGAAGGTTTGCCTGGATATGTTGTAGTTTGGGCAGTCTTGAAGTATGTGGTCTGCTGTCTGTGAGGTCAAACCACATGTGCACATGGCTGATTCACCAATCTTGAATTTTGTATACATGTGGTTGCGTAATCTATTGTGTCCTGTTCTGAGGTGCAGAATAATAAATGACTTGTTCTGGTCTGTCCATAATGTGGTAGTCATCTTGAGCAGGTTTTGGTGGCTGATTTGATCATTATGATTTTTACTTTGTATAGAGTTACATTGATACACAGAAAGACATATACTTGTGCTTTATAGATTATACCAAGGCATTTGATCAAATGAAGCATGACAAAATGATCAAAATATTACAAGATATTAACAATGATGTTAAAAATCTTGGAATAATTTAAAAAAAATGTTTACTGGAAACAAGCAGCAGCAATTAAAATGGGAAATAAAGATGGCAGTTATGAACATAGAAGCAAGGAGTAAGACAAGGAGGTGTTTTGTCACCAGATCTAATCTCTCTATATTAAAGTAATGATGAGAGAGATAACAGAAAACAGGATTATGAGTTAGAGGTTATAATATATTCAAACTATGATGTGCAAATGAATATGCAACAGATCTACATTTTTTGGATAATATAATAATACAGACTGCACAAAAAGAACTTTTCTTGAATATCAAAAAAAAAAAAAAAACAATAATTATATCATAGTAACAGATCACACCAACCCAAGAAATGATAATAGACAGGAAACACTAAGCCAAGCTGATACATGTGAGCTCGATTTTAGAAAATGTAGATCATACATCAGCTTAGATCATACATCAACTTAAATCATACATCAGCCTAGATCATACATCAGCCTAGATCATACATCAGCCTAGATCATACATCAGCTTAGATCATACATCAGCTTAGATCATACATCAGCTTAGATCATACATCAGCTTAGATCATACATCAGCTTAGATCTAGGTACTTTAGTAACATTTTCTAAATTGTTTTTTAATTATATAAGCTGCATAGTTGGATACCTCTTGAAAAAACAAATCCAACGATACCTTACTCAAGTCTGTAAGTGAATTGTAAGCTGAGATATTAATTTTTGTATGTCAGTTTAATATTTAACATTGGCATATTGCGATCCCATTTGAAAAAAGTGTTACCACAAAACACATAAGCTAAGGGCAGATAACTGCTCTTGGGTTTTTCTTCGCTAAGGGAGATAACTCAGGTTGTTATTTTGAGAGCCACCGTTGGAACGCAAAATTGAAATGAAAACCTTAAACTCCCTCTTCCTCCTGCCTCTTCCTCCACTCCAACGCCTCCTTCGCTTACTCCTTCTTCCTCCTCCTCCTTCCTCCTAAAGCCTTTTTAATAATATGGCACATATTTGCAAATGCAAAATTAGTGCACCATGCATATCATGTAATAATAAAAATTATGAATAATGCAATAAGCCTTAAGATTTATGGTGATTTTTAACTTTTATAAAATACCAAATCATGCACTTTAGAAAAAATAAATACAAAAACCATGAGTTATTTAGTTTGCATATATTTTTAATTGCATGTCCTTCACTGGATGTAGCAGTCAACCCCAGCATTTTTGGCTGTTCATAACATCTAGGCAAATCTTATGTTCAGTAGTTTGCCATTGCTTTCTGAATGACTGGCACCAATACATTTTTCGAAAAAAAAAACAGCACCGCTGTGTTTTGAACCTGGGTATACAGGATTACGAATCATGTCTGTAACCCCTTCGCCACGGAGAATGATAGTCTGCATATACAAAAATATTATTCTGAGTTATATTAATTGAGTAATTGTTATTAATCAACTACATTATTAAAGCCAGCTCATTGGCAAAGAGGTAATGGACGCAGTTCGTAACCCCGCATACCTGCGTTCAAAACACAGCTGTGGGCGATTTGGCAGCAGACTGCCTTGTGTTGGTTTTTTTTTTTTTATGGTATGGGGGGCCGGTCATTCAGAACGCAATGACAAACTATTGAATATAAACTTGCCAAGAGATCACAACAGCAAAATATGCTGGTGTTGACTGTGACATCCTGTAAAGGATATGAAACTAACTAACGGTATTAAATCTTTCACTGATTCAAATCATGTGATATTAATAAAATAGTGACACCATCTGTTCTGTTTCCTTGTCCCATGGATATCAATATATATATATATATATATATATATATATATATGTATGTATGTATGTATGTATGTATGTATATATATATATATATATATACACCGGTCTCTGTGGCCAAAGGCTTGTGAACGCGGTTCGTAAGCCGGGTATCAGGCATTCGAAGCTCAGCTGCGACTGATTTGTGGAGCAGACTGTGTTGCGTTGTGTTAGAACGTACTGGTATGGGAGCCGATCGAAAGCAATGGCAAACTACTGAACATAACACTTGCCTTGTACATCAACAGCAGTTGAAAAATGCAGGTGTTGACTGCAACGTCCCATAAGGGATACACCAAAAAAAATACATTTACACACACATATATATATATATATATATATATATATATATATATATATATATATATATATATATATATGCTGTACAAGAACAAGGGAGATAGGAGCGACTGTAACAACTATAGGGGTATGTAAGTCAGGTCTTAGTCAGATATGACTGAGCTACCGTATGACAGTAGACGGTACTACCTGCTTTCTGTCAGCGCCGAATGTTGGGCGGCGCTTACCAAACCTGACACCCCACATTGTGCCAACGGCTTTGGGCGGAAGAGCGCAATTGAGAGGATACTAGCCTTATCCTGGTGCGAGGAAATGCAACCCAAAGACAAAATAAGTCATGGCAGGGCAGACCAGGCCCTAAGCCTTGGTTGGCAGCTGGTCTAGGATCGAAGCTCCAACAGGCGGACAGTTAGAGCATTGCTTTGCTGATCCGGCAGCTTCTGCAGCTTGTCTTGTTCCAGATTATAGGTGTAAACTTTCCTCTGGAGTGAACTAGGCAGGCCGAGAGAGGGATCATGCTGCATGGGCAACACATGGTTTCTTTATTTTAGCCCAGGCTTTGTGCTATGGAGAGGCAATAACTCCATCCCTGGTCTTAACCGGTCTCGGAATCAAAGCGAGAGGCAACTGTTATGGGTTATAAGTCCTTGTCAGTTGGCGTAGACATGGGGCCACGCGTTGCCTCTGACGGTGGGAGACACCTACAGGTGTCACTGATCAGCTTCCGCCCGCCTCAAGCTGGGCATCCCCCAGCCAATTGGGTGCTGATCCACCACAGTTTGCCTGCTTCAATGGGTGCTTGGGGCTAGGACAAAATCTGAATCGCAGGCTGTAAAATCAATGCACCAGGTATTAATAAAAGGAATAGAAACCTCAAGCTACGGCTTGCAACCTGGAACGTGAGAACCATGTGTCCAGGATATTCCACAGACTTGACAAATATTGACGATGTGAGAAAAACGGCTGTGATTGATGTTGAACTCAATCGTCTTAACATTGATAGTGCTGGCATGCAGGAGACTCGCCTCGCTGAGGAAGGGTCACTCAGGGAAAACAATTACACCTTTTTTTGGAAGGGAAGAGGGCAGGCAGAAAAAAGGCAACATGGTGTGGGCTTTGCAGTGAAGAATTCGCTACTGGGAATGATTGATATCCCAGCTGGAGGTAATGAAAGATTATTATCACTGAGCTTGGCAACCTCTTGTGGATTTGCCACCATTCTCACTGCATATGCACCAACACTCGCTTCCTCTGATGATGTGAAGGATACGTTCTATGAGCAGCTAGACTCTGCGATCAAGGCAGTTCCAAAATCCGACTACATTTATATGCTCGGTGATTTCAATGCTCGTGTGGGCAAGGACTCGAGTTCATGGCCAGTGTGCCTTGGAAAATGCAACATCGGTAGCATGAATGATAATGGGCAAAGGCTGCTGGAGCATTGCAGTAGAAATGACCTATGTATTACAAACTCCTTTTTTAAAACAAAAGAGATGCATAAGGTCACATGGAAACATCCAAGATCCAGCCATTGGCATCAGCTGGACTTCATTATCACACGGAGACAACATCTGAACCATACATCATTAACTCGAAGTTACCACAGTGCTGACTGTGATACAGATCATTCTTTGGTTGTTGCAAGGGTTAGACTGAGACCAAAGAGAATCTACACAGCTAAACACAAGTCTAGCCCCAGGATTAATATTACTAACACTCACGATCCTGGAAAGTGCTTTGAATTTCAACAGCAACTTGAAGACGCTTTCAATGATACATCAGAAAATTGTATAGTAAATGATAAATGGAGTAAACTTAAGGAAACTATTTATAAAACAGCGGTAGGGGTTTATGGCACTGTGGATCATAAGAGGCAGGACTGGTTTGCGGCAAACAGCCACATACTGCAGCCCTTGATTGATAAAAAGAAGATAGCTCTCTTAAGAAACAAGGAAAGACCAACGCGTAACACTCTGAGTGAGCTGAAGCAAGCGAGGAAGGACGTACAAAAGGCTGCCAGGCAGTGTGCGAATGACTATTGGATCAAGTTATGTGAGTCCATTCAAATCGCAAGTGATAAGGGAAACATCAGAAGCATGTATGAAGGGATAAAGAAAGCCTGTGGTCCAGTGATCAAAAGAAGTGCACCGCTGAAAACCTTGACTGGAGAAATCATCACTGATAAGAAACAGCAGATGGATAGATGGATCGAGCACTATTTAGAGCTTTACTCAAGTGAGACCAAGCTAGCAGATGATGCCCTCAACGCCATAGAGGCCCTGCCATCTCTTGACCACCTGGACACACTTTCCACTATAACAGAAGTTAAGTGTGCTATAAATGAGCTTGCATCTGGCAAGGCTCCAGGTAAGGATGGGATTCCAATAGAGGTAATCAGGAGTGGGCAAGACACACTCGCTCTACAGATCCACCAGCTAATAGAGCTATGCTGGCGAGAAGGACAAGTCCCACAGGATTTCAAAGATTCAAACATCATAACGCTGTACAAGAACAAGGGAGATCGGAGCGACTGTAACAACTATAGGGGTATCTCACTTCTGTGTATTGTTGGGAAAGTATTTGCCAGAATTGTCCTGCACAGACTTCAAGTCCTGGGAGATCAAGTCTACCCCGAATCACAGTGCGGCTTCCGTCAGAACCAGTCTACCATTGATATGATATTCTCATTGCGACAGATGCAAGAAAAATGCCGGGAACAAAATCAGCCACTGTTTATTGCCTTCATCGACCTCACAAAGGCATTCGATTTGGTCAGTCGTGAGGGTCTGTTCAAAGCACTAAAGAAGATTGGCTGCCCACCAACTCTTCTGTCCATTGTGGAATCGTTCCACACAGGCATGAAGGGTAAAATCAAGTTTGATGGCTCAACTTCAGAAGAGTTTGAAATCAAGAGTGGAGTTAAGCAAGGTTGTGTACTAACCCCCACCCTCTTTGGGATATACTTTTCACTTCTACTGAAATATGCCTTTCGTGATCAGGATGACAGTATATTCATTCACTCACGCTCAGATGGTGGCCTCTATAATGCTCAGAGATTGAAGGCCAAGACCAAAATTAGGAGGGTACTAATCAGAGAGTTGCTTTTTGCGGATGATGCTGCAATTACGACCCACTCTGAGGAAGAATTACAACATCTACTATCTGCATTCTCCAATGCTTGTTCTGAATTTGGTTTAACAATTAACAAAAAGAAGACACAGATTATGTCACAAGTGCACATGGTGTACCATCAATCTTTATTGACGACGCCGAACTGGAGATAGTAGACCATTTTACATATCTAGGATCAGAGGTAAATAGCAAATTATCCCTCGATCAGGAAATCAACATCAGGATTGGCAAGGCAGCAACAACAATGAACATGTTAGCAAAAAGAGTCTGGGAGAACAGGAAACTTACTGTCAAAACAAAAGTTCTCGTCTACCAAGCCTATGTCCTTAGTACTCTTCTTTATGGCAGTGAAACCTGGACAACTTACTCACGCCAAGAGAAACGTTTAAACAGCTTTCATATGCGGTGTCTGCGAAGAATACTTGGTATTAAGTGGCAAGACAAAATCACAAATACTGAAGTATTGGAAAGATCAGGTTGTGTGACGGTGTATTCCATGCTCAGTCTTCGTAGACTTAGATGGATAGGACATGTTAGGAGGATGGATGATGGTAGAATACCAAAGGACATCTTTTTTGGTGAATTACAGACGGGTAGGAGATCTCAGGGTCGGCCTCTACTTCGATACAAAGATGCGTGTAAGCGGGACATGATTGATACAGGCATTGATAATGCACATTGGGAGCACGTCGCCGCTGAACGTGTTGCATGGAGGGCAACTATCAGAAAAGGAATAAAGACAAAGGAGAAAATGATTGCAGATAAAGCACACACAGAGCGTGAGAGACATAAGATGGTGCAAAATGGTGGAAATGACCATGTTTTCACATGCACCTACTGTGGGCAAACATTTGCAGCAAGAATTGGCCTTACCAGCCACACTCGCCACCGCCATGGATCGTAGTTATTAAGCCTTTTTGAAGCACAATGTACCAAACTATCGTCTGTCAAGACGGAAAGGTGCCAATGATATATATATATATATATATATATATATATATATATATATATATATCTTATATATAAAAAAGAATCTCCGTCTGTCTGTCTGTCTGTCTGTCTGTCTGTCTGTCTGTCTGTCTGTATGTCCGTCTGTCCTTTATGCGCTCGCGAACGGCCCATCCGATTGAGATGAAATTTTCTACACGCCTTCTTTTCAGTCCAGAGCTGCCAACTGTCATAGTTTTTTTTTCTTCTTCCTCCTCCTCCCTCCTCCCTCCTACCCCTCCCAAAATACGTACGTCCAGGAAATGGTCTTCTACATAGACACTTCTCTCTGAGGTCCGCGATAACATATTAACCTGGTGGGATGGCAATCAATTATCCTCCTCCCTCTACCTCCTCCTTCTTCCATCCTCCTCCTCCCTTTTCCTC